>JARHVA010001850.1:902500-1502500 GCA_037957365.1 Torreya grandis | reverse complement strand
AGTTTAGGATAATAATTCCTATGATTACCTTCTTGAACACAATCTATACACCATAAACCTAGTTTAGGTCTATCACTTTCATGGATCTCATCTTTCATTTTGAGCAAAGCATTTATTTTCACCTCAACTTTGGAGCTAGTTAATGGAGTATCTTGATAGTCTTCAATTTGTTTCACTTGTAGGACATCTACTTGAGAATCAACCTTAGTTAGGAATTGTAATTGTGCAATGTCAAATCTAATTCTGGTTCATATCCCTTATACAAACCATGTAACTTTATCCTTATCCTCCATGATAATATCAATCTTATTCATCACATATGAAAATCTATGATCATAGTCCCATACAGATTCTCCAATCTACTACTGAAACTCTTTTACATCTTGAATAGTCTGATTCAAACACTTTTTTCATTTTAAATTATGTAATTAGCTTTGATTTAAATTCTCGATGATCTAAGGAATTAACATATCTTCTTTAAATGAATTCTAAATCTCATTCTATTAAATATCATATGATCTCTCACTTCTTTACATCATTAGAGGTTATTCCCTTAACCTGTCATTTCATGTCATAGGTTAAAAAATACTTCTCAGTGTCTATATAACCATCATATTACATCTATGCAATAAAAAATAATGAATTTAATTCCATGCACTAGTAACTATAACTATATTTTTTTTCACATTATTAATTATGATTATGGGCTTCTATGTACTAGATTTTATAGGTGTCTTTAAACTAGTCTTGAAACCAAATCCAACCTCTTCTAACCTTTTATTATTTATTGAATTCTTAGTCTCTACATTAAGTTTACCAAATTTATTCATAAATGATTCAAACCATCTTCTCCATGTCCCTTCCTTTAAAATTTGTATTTTTAATAATGATAGAATAGGTAGGGGGGATGCATACTAAATAAATGAATGATATCTTTCCTTGACTTATGTCTATGATCTTAAACCTGTGATACTTCTATGTTTTTGCATAACTTATTCTCAGGAATACTCTTTCACTGATTCAACCAATATTTTTCCTTATAAATTTTTTCTACTCCTATATTTTATCTAATCTAAATTTACCCTACTTTCTTCTTCTTCACTCTGATCCATATCCTCACTACCCTTAACTCTTTCTTCTTCCTCCTTAGGCCCTTCTCTTTCCTGCTCTACATACTTTCTACCTTCTCTACTTCTAGTATATTATGAATCCTCTCTCTAAGTTCCCCTCTCTTCAACATCCTCTAATTTATTCCTACTCCTATTAGTATTTAAATATGTATTATTCAATTTATTTTGTCTTGTTTATTATCTCATTTATCTTTCCAATCCTATAATTATCTTCTCACTCTAGCTCTTTTCATCCGCCATATTTTAGGTCTAAGTTAAAGTTCCTCTGATTAGCTCTACATAATTCAATATTACATCACACACATTACCATAATTCTTAAAGCAAATAATCCATGTTGGAAAGAGTAGGTACCATGAACATTTCTACAACTAACATCTTAATCAAAGTAGGTAGTCACTGAAGGAAATTTTTATGGATTCCTCTAACAAATAGACCCTATGCAAATTCAAAATATAAATATCATTGTAAAAAAATTTTAGTGATATATATTTCAATGGTAGTATTAGTCAAATATTCTACTATATGATTCCAATAAATATCTATATTTCATAGTCTTTCTGACTTTTCTTCTAGCCAAGATATAAATTATGTCAACAATAATACTCCAATCTAGATAACTATACAGCTAATAGTTCAAGCAATTTGCACTAGAAAATTTCATAGATTTATTTGTACATATGCTCTTGAATAATTTATTTCATAGTCTTCCCTATTATTCTCACTTACTCTTCTAAATAAATTTTAATTCTTTCATTGGTCTATATTTTTATCTCTTTATCATAGTAACCATATCAACATGTTTCAACAAAAAGATTCATGCTCACAACACCATTATTAGCATAGGTTCATGGAAACCCATTTAAAACATGATAATATAGGGATAACTTATCATGAAGTAATAAAATTAAACATTTGAATTAAATTTAGACTTAATAGATGCACAAATAAACATAGACTTATTAGAATCTAAATAGTCAGTATAAACTTATATGGTTATCATATTAAAGCAAACATAGTACTCATTGCACATAGAATAAGAATAAAATATACATGGAAAAACCATTTTATAATTATATTTAGTAATTTATATCACATCAAAACCATATCTAAATATAATTGAGCAATATATATAGATTTTTACAAAGTGTTGTCTCTTCATATTGTTGACCAAATTTGAACCTATAGGTCAAATTGGGACACCTATAGGTAAATGCATGATTTTTAGATGTTTTAAATGTATAATATTTATTAATAGGGTATGTTATATTACATTTTATATAATTTAATTGAATTTTAGTCTTGGTCATGGTATTTTTAGTCTATATGTCATTTTGTGTCATTTAGTAGGTATTTAAGGGTCATAAATGTAAAAGTGCCACAATTTTCAAGGTGTATAAGTGTCCTAGTTTCATTTAAAACATATAAAACATCAGATTACCTATCAGGAATGTTATTCCCATTTGAATGTTTTAGGTTATCTAACTAAAAATCAAGAAACCAACTGAAAAGGGAGGAGTTTGGCACTTATATGGCCCATGAGGGAAGGTGACGCATGAGAGATGGTAATGTAATGTATATTAATCTTATTCAAACTCATTTCCATGAATTAAATACTTTTTAAGTTATAAATTTGATCTAAAACCATTTTGATCCTTTTTCACCCTTCTAGACACAGAAATGGTTAGCAAGTTTATGCTTGGTATGGCCAATTAGAGAAGTTTCAAGTCAAACACCTTTGGGAGGTGAAATTAAACTCAGTAAAATTATATTTAATATTTGTTTACATAATAATTTTTTATTTTGATTTATGAACCATTCTTAAGAAGTTGGCATATCTATGTTTCTTGTCAATCTATGCACCCTATATGTTTTGCTCTGGTTTGGATAATTTTGTATAATATAGTTTATGATATTGATTTCATATGATTTAAAATCCATACTATAATTTTTTCCATTCTTGGTTTCATGTTGCAAGGTATTTTTATGGGTAAATCATCTTAGGTTTGTAAATTGGTCTCATTTGGGGTAACAGGTAGATTTCTACCATTTTCAATATCCTCATGCTTTAGTAATGATTATAGGATATGATATAGGTTAATTATGATGTTAACTATTCTCTTTTCCCCCATCACCTTTTAATATTCTTTCTCTAAAGAAATAATTCCATAAGGTTATAGTCATATGTACCATATACACAATTTGCTATATGATTTCCATACACAGTCGGCTAGATGAGCTATCCAAGGCTATGAGAAAATCCACAAAAGTATGATAAAGGCTTAAAATATATGACAAATATTATAGTAACATGAGGTATTAATCTAAGCTCACAAGTGGTAAAAGAAGACTATTGTAGTCATATATAACACTTTCATATAGTCTACCATTGGAATGTGCACCTATATGTGTTTAAAAGGGGAATACCATGTCAAATAGAGGTTTTGAAATATGGTTTTAAAATATTAATTATGATAAACACCCATTTTTAGGATTAGTAAAGAGTCCAGATCTATCCATGAGGTCAAAACATACACATTGTCCATACTGAGCCCCATTACCTATATGTGCAAAAGCCACCTACAGGTGGTGTTAATAGAGAATTGAGAATGCTTGATGAAAGAAAATATAAAATATATAATCTAACTAAAATCCTAAGTGTAATATATTTATATCATGTTAGATCTATTTTAAGGGGCTAGAGTTGATCAAATGGCTATACATCTTGTATTGTCTAAAATATACCTTCATTGCCTATACATGAATATATCCACCTACAGGTGGCTTACCAAAGAACTAAAGAGTCATATTGAAGAATTATAAAAAGTGATGGAGTTATTTTTGAAGTAATAGTATGAATTAAAGATCATGGTATGAATATTTTAAAGGTTAGGTTGGAAGGTATAAGTGGAAACTATTATCAAAGGTGGAATGACTGTGTTTAGGGATCAAATCCCTAAAAACATGTAACAAAGGCCTAGTCATTTTGTCAAGGTCTTATAACATAGTTATAAATAGTTTTGAGGAACATTGATGATTAAACCTTATATTATTTACATATGGGAATGAAATTGAAAAATTTTGAGGTAAAATTACTAAGGGAAGATGTTTGTTAGAAGACCTAAAGATGCACCTTTAATCACTAAACTCAAATAGTAACATATATAGGTTTTGAGTTCTAAAGAAGGTTTCAACACCCAAAGTTGAAATTGGAGCATATATTCATAATCTATGACCTTTATAAGTTTAATATGAATTTTTTTTCTCAAGGATGTGCCAACAAGAATTGAGGAATAGGATATTGGGTTCCATCAATAGATACAAGTGTCTTAGGTCTTGAAATGATTACCTACAGCCTGATTGTAGGTGTTTACCAAGATCATGATGTGAATAAACATATACTAGACATATATTTACAATAAAATTCAATTTTATATTTATTATAATATCATATATAAATCAAAAATAACATGACACATATTCCAAGGTGAAATCAACACCTACATGCTTCTACTTGTCTCAGTACAGTGCACTATTGTTGACTGTATGCAATAGTGAGCTAAAGAGTGATGTTTTAATGTTTGTATTACATAAAAAAAATAATAAAATGGGTCCAAATAAATGTGTAATGACCTTATAATAATATAAATAAACCTATTAACATTTCCTTTAGGCTAAATAATATAGGGTAACCTATAGGTATAATACCGTAGAACATAGTCATAGGTCAAACTTAGTCTTGACCAGTCAATGTATGAAGACTATGTGGGAGGTTGAAGTGATGTATAGTATTAAGAAAAATTCATCATGATATTCATGATAAAAAAAGTCTCTTTACATAGAAAACAAAATAGAGTGAAGCTTCTAAACAAGCAACACATAGTCCATACCAAGAAACCATGCACACAATCTATTTTGGATTTTACAAGTGTTGGAGGGCCAAATGATATGAAAAAGGGAAAATTTTTTTGGGATAACACATTTAAAGCTTATATAATCTCCTAAATTTATTATTTAGTCTTAAAAAATAGGGTAAGTGACCTATATTTTGTCTCAGACAGAGGGCACTCCCTTTGTACACAAACCCTATAGTATTGGAATGAAGGGATGACAAGGTTTAATAAGATCTATTTGAAACTTTTAATGAGGTGTAGGAAGTATTATAACACCTATAAAACCATAATAAACCAATCACATAAGTAATAAATTCAATAAGGTGGTCTAGACCACAAAGGTTATAGTTAAGCCTATTAGGCAAGGTTTAGGCTTAGTGTCCAAATGGGAAGTCACTTACACTTATAGCCTTATATATGAATTATAACCTATTTTATAATGTTAATATGGTAATTTTAGATGTGTAAAATCCTACAATTTGTATATAAATCACACATAATCCATATTTTGGCTCAAAGACAACATTAGGACTATGTAAATGGATAGAATGGGTTGAGTAAGTAACTTGAGATGCTTACATATACTTGGAGGTTATGCATGGGGATATAAGGAGTTTATAGAGGTTGAAATGGGTCTTTAAATTTTATCTATTTGAATTTGTTTGAATTCTAATGTCCTATCTTTATGAATAAAGATTAATAGTAGAAATGACTCAAAACCATTACAAACCCTTGGAAATGACCCGATGAAGGAAATGAAATGGTGAGATATCTAAATGGAATATAATGAACATGAAAGTATATTTAAGATTCATATGACTCTCCAAAAACCCTTTCCATATAATTGAGGCATTCTCTATCTATATAGATAGGGTACAAAACTACTTCCTTTGACAATTTTTTTTTGCATTGCATAGGTTTTAGGGACTTTCAAGGGATGAAATAAAATTTTTGAGGAATATAAATACTAATTATAACTCAATATGGTCATTTAATTATTCATAAAAAATCCTAAGCTTTTCTACTATCAACTTCATCTCAACTAATCAAAACTAGCAAAGTGAGCAAGATAGTGAGAACTCTGAGAACTACAAGTGGAAGCCTATTTAAGGTGTACCTAAGAAATATAAAACAATGGAGGGTATTAAAAAGTATCATAAACTAGCTTATATGTATTTTAATGATAAATTAAAGTCATTTTGGAATCTAAGTGTGCAAGGTGTGTGAAAGAGGAGTTTCTTTGACTGAAGGTAGTGATGGCTCACTTTCAGAGGAATCCAAGTGATTAGGAATACAACCAATGCATGAATAATCATGTATAAAACCCCTCCCTCTTATTACAATCATTGAACCTATACCTAATTATTTTTGTTATTTTCTAATAGGGGTGAATGATGAAGATAGTTTTATGATCCAACAAAGGGAATGTCATGTCACATTTCAAGAGTTTCATGCCTTGGATTGACACTTGTGATTTTTGAATTTTCATGACCAATTTAAAATTATCTTATAATTTAAATTTAACTAATTTTATCATATTTACACTTGTCATTGTGACCTTTGGACTTCTTTCTTCTTTTTTCTCTCTCAATTTCTATAAGAACTTGTTATTTTGGCCTTTAAAAAAGAGGTTCCACCTAAGTATGGTGAAGCCCTACTCATTTGCATACCATATATCAATAAATAATACTAATTTTACCTCTTTTATGACTATTCATAGTGTGTTTACTTGAATTATTACTCTTGATTAGTGATGACTATTGTTTCCTTAGCATTATTTTCTCATTCTCTCACCTATTTATATCTTAAAAGATTTTTCTTGTAGGTCATGTGAAGTGTTATATTAAGTGTCAATGTTGAGTGAGTTAGTATATTCAAATAGTTTCATTCTAGGCCTCTTGTATAATCCTCCTAGCCTAAACATTAAGCACAACCTAATAATGAAATACTAATGTGAGAAGATTCGTATTAGAAAAGTGTATGCCTAGTTAGTCTCTTGGTCTCATGTGTGACATGCATATAGTTGGTAGTTATCAATTATTTCAGTGTATCACTACCTTTAGGATAGTTTACTTTCATTTTTCTCTCCCTTTTCCTTGAAATCATGGGTGTAGCAGTGATATAAAAGTGGTACACCAAGGGAGCTAGCCCTATCTAGAGGTTCACTTCATTATTAGGCTACCCACAACCTAGAGGTGTTTTAATTGTGCCACTTAGATGGGGAGAGATGAGACATCTCCTCAAATGGTGAAAATCTAAGTAAAAATTATTTTTGGAATGCCCAGTGGGATTCATTGTCTAAGAAGTTGAAATATTTTTGGTGTTGCCTTTCAACACGTCAGTCTTTGGAGGCATCTATCCAAGCATTAATGATGACTCCAAAGTTATATCAAATGGTCAGGAACCCCAATTTTTCCTTTTGAATATCGTTGGTAATTTTTTCTTTGTGTTCTTACTTTGTAATGAAGTCACATGGTTGTTCTTGGTGTTGATTATTATTTTACACAAGTTGATGAGATAAATCAAGCTTATGGTATTCCCTATCATACTTGGTATCATTCTTGTTAGCATTTTCATGATCGTTATTATATCTAATATAGCCCCTATCAACCTTTTCATGAGTTTTATTATTCCTATAACCAACCTTTTCAATATTTTACTACTCTTAGTCAACCCAGTCACTTCTCAAATTAGTCCATTTAAACTTTTAAGAAAACTGTCTTGGGATATGAGATGAATATGAGCTTGACACACTAAGGGGACATGGTCAAGATGTTCCTAGTCATATCATTAATAATGTGAGAGATACATTAGATTTGGTTAAAAAAGAGTGGTCACCTATTGAGAGAGCAAATTGGTAAAGGCTCACAAGTGAGATGCTAGATGTGAGTGGCCTGGTTTCATCATTAGAAGATAAGCTAAGAATTCATGAGGAATGGCCTCATCAAATATATCAAGCTCATATCCACCTCCCTAATATTTTTATCATTTCTACTTGATCCCTACTCATGAGCCCAATCAAGATTATCAAAGTCATCTTTTTCCCATTCAGTTGGAATAGAGAGTTAGAAAGACAAACTTGGTTTTTGAAGCAAACCTTGCTAGGTAGATTGAGTTAGCCAATAATTAGATGAATCAGTCCATCTCACTAGTAAATGAAGTGTAATCTAAGCCCTCATTTCCCTCTCCTATTACATTCCCACCTCAAGAAGAGACTTCTAGATATGAAATCCCAAGTTGGACACCAGGTGGAAAATCTAAGCCTAAGGAAATTCCAAGTTTCTTTAACACTTCATCCACTCCTCAAAGTGCATCACTACCTCAATAAGAGACTCATAATATTAAATATCTAAGCTATAATAAGGTATTATAATAATGGGAAAATAAAATGGATAAAATCCTAGATAAAGAGTGCGAAGTTGAAAAAGAGCTTGATCTTATGCAAACCCCTCCCACCCTTCTTAAATAGATCTCTTGTTTTCTATATCATCCCTCTTTTACTCCATATACTCGTGAAGATACTTATAAACTTCAAGATATGATTTCCAAGAGAACCTAGATAAGAAAATTTAAGAGTTAGAGTTGATAATGGAATTGTTGAGTCAAGGTGTGATGGAAGGTTTAGAGCCAAAAGAAGATCATATGCCTAAACATACCCCATCTAACATTACTCAAGAGAGTTCTAAATATAAATCATACTTAAATGAAGTGATTGTAAAATATAAGGAATAAATCCAATCTATTTTATCCCAAGGTTTACCTCCCACCCTTTCTCAAGAACTCCTAAAAGGATTCCCTATAATTCATTCTTAATATGATGTTGATTTCTATTTTCCACCTCCAAAAACTAGTTCATCTTGTCTTCACCCTATCACCCTTTGAATTTTCATGTACCTATGGTGTGGGAAAATAAAAATTATCATTTGGTTTATAATAATTTATAACTCTTGCTTGAAGAAAACATATCCCTTTGGCAGCCTCATTAGACTAAGTCACCTGATTACAAATAGCCTAGCATTGGCATCACCAAGAAGGAGAAATATATTGAAGATCTTGTATTCCTTGAGAAGTAAAGTCAGGTCATAATAGTTGAGATTAAACCTGATATCCATTAATAGGTTTAAAAATTTGAAGAAGAGGTGATTTATTATGTTGAATCTTTTGATTGTGTTGATATTGAAGAGTGTCTTCCTTTTGTCAAAGAAGAGGAAATCATCATTAGTTCTTCCATCACTATCCAAGACATAATCTATGGGAAAGAAAATGTATCTAATAATACTTGGGATGACTTGTTTTAAATCATTATATAAGGTTATACTCCTCTTCAAAGAGGTTATGATCTAGTCAAAAATGGAGAAGACAACCTTGACATTCAAGTGAGTATGCAAAGAAGAAGCAACTTTTAAAATTTGTCCTTTCAAGAGGTATATGTATCACATGATGATATGTTTGAGATAATAAAAATGGGTTATCATCCTCTCAATAAATTTGGAGAAACACATCATCTTGTGAAGGATAGAACACATTTTTATTAGCATTAATCTTCGAAGGAACAAGAAACTACTTATATTGAAGCCATGCCTACCAAGAAGATACAAGTTGATCAAGAGATGAATAGTGGGTATAAGTATGAGGTATGTGTAAAAATTCAAGAAGAATAAATTTAAATTTGAGACCTATTTAAAAATTATCTACTTGAAATTAGATCAAGTGAAGTGCCAAGGAATAGGTCTGATCTACCAAGCATCTAATCCAAGGAGCAACATGCTCAGCACTAAGATTCAAGTAACTTTCCTTTTGATCCTAAAAATGAGGTATGATTAGTTTCTAGTTGTGTATAGTTATTTTTTTATATTTTCCCTAAGTGCTTTGAGCACACACATGTGTTTTATTAGTGGGTTTACTTTTCTTTGTGTGTGTCCTTTATTTTGTGTGGTTGAGGTAATTAGTTATCTTCTCTTGGTCAAGCCTTGTTGTCAAGTGTTAGGTCTTCTTGTTTTGTCTCAGACTTCATATGACTCCCTAATGCCATGGATAGAATAAGGATATTGATCTTTAGCATAACATGCATGCTACCCATATGAGTCGCCAATTAGTTGACCAAATTTGACCCTACAGGTCAAATTGGGACCCCTATAGGTAAGAAATTGATCTTTAGATGTTTTATGGGTCTAATATTTTGTCATATGGTATTTTATATCCCATTTTATGTAATTTAATGCAATTTTATCCTTAGTTATGGTATTTTTAGTCTATCATTTTGAGTCATTTAGTAGGCATTCATGGGTCATAAATGCAAGTCACATTGTTTTCAAGGTGTCTAAGTATCCTAGTTTCCTTTAAAATTTCCAATTACCTATTGGTAATGTTATTCCCATCTTAATCTTGCAGGTTATCTAACAAAAAATTAGGAAACTAACTAATAAAGGAGGAGTTTGGCACTTTTATAGCCCATGAGGGAAGGTGAAACATGGGATATGTATCTTCATATTATCTATACTAATTTCCATGCTTTAAATACTATAGATGTTCCAAATTTTATCTAAACCATTCTACTCCTTCACCCTTACAAACACATAGAAATAGTTAGTAGGTTTATGTTTGGTATGACCAATTAGAGAAGTTATAGGTCAAATGCATTTGGGAGGTGAAATTAAAATTAGTCATCTTACATTTCATTTTTGTTTTTAGAATAATGGTGGATATTTCTTTATTAACCATTCTTAATAAGTTTGCCTATCTATTTTTCTTGCTAATCTATATACCCTATAGGTTTTGCTCTTATTTGGATGATTCCATATAATCTAGCTACTAAGATTGAATCCATAAGATTTTGAATCCTTCTTCTAATGTTTTACATGCTTGTTTTAATTTTCCAAGGTTATTTTATGAGAGCTAACAGGTAGGTTTTCACCATTTTCAAGATCCTCATGCTTTAGTAGTGATTTTAGGAGATGAGATAGGTTACTTATCATGTTAAAATGCTCTATTTCCCCCCTCAACATTTATTATTCTTTATACAAAGCAATAATTCCATAAGGTTGCAGTCATATGTACCATACAGACAATTTGCTATATGATTGCCATACACAATTAGCTAGGTGAGTTGTATAAGGCTCTGATAACATCCACATAAGTATGATGAAGGATTAAAATCTATGTCACATATTCTAATAACATGAGGTATTTAATTAAGCTTTAAAATGGTAAAATAAGAATTTTTCAGTCATATATAACACTTTCATATAGTCTACCATTAGAATGTGTACCTACAGGTGATTAAAAGGGGAATACCAAATTGAATAGAGGTTTTGAAAGCTAGTTTCAAAATATTCATGATGATAAACACCTGTTTGGAGGATTGGTAAAGATTACAAGTCTATCCATGAAGTCAAAACAAACACATTGTCCAAACTCAACCTCACTATTTGTATGTGCAAAAGCCACCTACATGTGTTGTTAATTGAGAATGCTTGATGGAGGAAATTATAAAAGATACAATTTGCCTAAAATCCTAATTTCATGTTATGGATATTATGGTAGATATATTTTAAGGGGATAGAGTTGATTAAATGGCTATACATCGTACATTGTCTAAAATATACCTTCACTACCTATACATGAAAATATCCACCTACAGGTGGCTTAACATAGAATTGAAGAGTCATCTTGAAACATTGGAACAAGTGATGTAACTCCTTTTGAAGTCATAGTGTGAATTAAATCTCATGATAGACCTATTTGAAAGGTTAGGTTGGTAGATATAAGTGGAAACTATGATCAAAGGTGGATTGACTATGTTTGGGGATCAAATCCCTAAAAACACATAACAGAGGCCTAAGTCATTTTGTCAAGGTATTATAACATAGTTATCAATAGTTTTGAGGCATCTTGATGAGTAAACCTTGTATTCTCCACACAAGATAAGGAATCTAAATTTTTTGGATGGCATATGACTATGATAATATGGTTGTTAGAAGGCCTAAAGATGCACCTTTAATCACTAAACTTAGACAATAACATATACATGTTTTGAGCTCTAAAGAAGGTTTATAACACCCAAGGTTACAAGTGGAACATATATTCATAATGGATGATTTTGATAAGTTTAGTATGACATTTTAGACTCAATGATGTTCCAACAATAATTTAGGAACATGATGTTGGGTTCCATCAACACCTTTAGGTGTCTTAGGTCTTGAAATGCTTATATATACCCTGATTGTAGGTGTTTACCAAGCTCATAATGTGAATCAAAATATACTTGAACTATATTTAAAATAAATTATAATTTTATATTGGTTATAATATGATAAATAAATAAAAAATATCATGACACATATTTCAAGGTGAAGTCAACACCTACAGGCTTCTACTTGTCTCAGTACAGTCCATTTTAGTTGATTGTATACAATAGTGAGCTGAAGACTGATGTTTTGATGTTTGAATTGTTTAAACACTAATAAATGGGTAACAAATGATGTGTAATGACCCTATAATCTTATAAATAAACCTATGAACATTTCCTTTAGGCTAAATCATGTAGGATAACTTAAAGGTATAGTACCCTAAAGCTGAACACAGTCAGAGGTCACACTCAGTCTTAACTAGTCAAAGTATGAAGAGATGTGGGAGGTTGAAGTGATGTAAAGTATTATGACACATTAATCATGATATTTATGATCTCGAGAGGATATTTACATGGAATATATATATATATATATATATATATATATATATATATATATATATATATATATATTCCATGTAAATATCCTCTCGAGATCATAAATATCATGATTAATGTGTCATAATACTTTACATCACTTCAACCTAATATATATATATATATATATATATATATATATATATATAGAAGGTTATAAACAAGCAATACATAGTCCATACCAAGAAACCCTACACATAATTTTCCCTTTCACAGTCTATTTTGGATTTTGAAAGTGTTGGAGGGTCAAATGATATGAACAAGGGATGAATTTTTATGTATAATGTCTTTAAAACTTATATAATCTCCTCCAATGATTAGTTAGTTTGAAAAAATAGGGGAATTACCCTCTATTTTATCTTAGATAGAGGGAACTCCCTTTGTACACAAACCCTACAGTCTTGGAAATAAGGGATGAAAGGATGGACTAGGAGATATTTGAAAATTGTAAGGAGGTGTATGAAGTTTGATAAAACCTATAAAACCATGAGGAATGAAGCATATAAGGAGTAAATTCAACAAGGTGGTCTAGATCACAAAGGTTACAGTCAAGCCTGTTAGGCAGGGTTTAGGCCTAATGTCCAAATTGGAAGTCACATACACTTATAGCATTGGATATTAACTATAACATATTGGATAATGTTCATAGGGTAATTTTAGATGTGTGAAACCCTATAATTTATATATAAAGCACAAGGAATCCATCTTTTGGCTCAAAGACAACATTAAGCCTATGTAAATGGAAGGAAGGGCTTGAGTAAGCAACTTTAGATGCTCACATCTTCTTGGAGTTTTTTCATGGTGATATAAGGAGATTGGATAGGTTGATAGGGGTCCCAAAATTTTCTCTAATGAAATTTTTTTGAAATTCTAATGTCCTACCTTTATGAACAAAGCTTAATAGTGGAAATGACTCAAAACTTTTGTAAACCCTTAGAAATTACCTGATAAAGGAAATGAAGATGGTGAGATATCTAAATGGACTATAATGGCTATGAAATTAGATGTAATATTTATACTACCCTTAAAATACCCTTTTCATCTAATAAAGGCATTCCCTATCTGTATAGATAGGGTACATAACTACTTCCTTTGACTATTTTATCCATTTTATAGGTTCTAGGAACTTTCAAGGGATGAAATAAAATTTTGGAGGAATATAAATACTTATTACAAATAATTATTGTCATTTCATGTTTCATAAAAAATCATAAGCTATCTACCAATAGCTTCATCTTAGCCAGTCAAAACTAGCAAAGTGAGCAAGGTAGTGAGAAGTGTGATAACTTCAAGTGAAAACCTATTTAAGGTTTACCTAAGTAATCTAAATCTATTGAGGTTAATTAAAAGTTTCATCCACTCCATTTTATGTATTTTCATGATAAACTAAATCTAGTTTGGAATCCAAGTGTGTAAGGTGTGTGAAAGAGAAGTTTTTTTTATTATAGGTAGTGATGGATCACTTTTAGAGGAATCCATGTGATTAGGAATGAAACCAATGCATGGAGAAGCATGTTTGAAACCCTTCCCTCTCATTCCATTCATTAGACTTGTTCCTATTTATTTTTGGGATGTTACAATAGGGGTGAATGATGAAGGCAATTTTTTGAGCCAGTAAAGGACATTTCATGCTACATTTCAAGAGTTTTATGCCTTGGATTGACACTTGTAATTTCCAAATTTTCACGAGTAGTTTCAAATTCTCTTTTCATGTGCATGTAACTCCTTTTTTTATCTTGACGCTTTTCCTTTTAACATTTGGACTTCAATCTTCTCTTCTCTTTCTCAAGTTTTATAAGAAATAGCTATTTTGGCCTTTGAAAAAGAGGCTCCACCTGATTATGGTGAATCCTTGCTCATTTGCATACCATAGATCAATAAATACTAATGATTTTACCTATTATATGATTTTCATAGTGTTTTCACTTTAATGATTGATCTTTGTTAGTGATGACTATTGTTTCCTTAGCATTATTGTCTCACTCTCTCACCTATTTGCATCTTAAAAGCTTCTTCTTTTAAGTCATATGAACTGTTCTATGAAGTGTCAATGTTAAGTGAGTTATTATATTTAAATAGTGACATTATATTCCTCTTTTATATTACTCTTATCCTAAACATTAATCATAACCTTATAATTAAATAACGATGTGAGAATATTTAGATTAAAAAAGTGTATGCCCAATTAGTCTCTTGGTCTCATGTGTGACATGCAGATGGTTGGTAGTTATCAATTATTTTTTTATATCACCACCATTAGGATAATTTTCTTTAAATTGTCTCTCCCTTTTCCTTGAAATCATAGGTATAGTGGTGATCTAAAAGTGGTACATCAAGGGAGCTATCCCTATCTAGAGATTCACCTCATTCTTAGGCTACTCATAGCCTAGAGGTGTTTCAATTGTGACACTTGGATGAGGAGAGATGAGATATCTCCTTAAAGGGTGAAAATCAAAGTGAAAAAACATATTATAGCCTTTCATTATTCCCAAAAGGAAAGATTTTTCACATTTCGAAGTCTATTATTATGCTTACAAAAGTAGAATGCATACAAAAGGATTATGTAAAGGAAAAAATAGTGAAATTCACACGTGTTCATTAAATATAATCTATAATTTTGGTAGCTCTATTATACAATAAATAGTGTTATGAAATAAATTTTATTCATATAAGGTAGGTTTTATTTCATTTGATAAGAAAGGTTTTTTCAGCAGTGAGCAATTAAAATATCCTAGTGATTCATGGTTGTATGGTGATGGACTAGCTTCATGCTATGAAATAGATGTATTATCCATATAAAAGTGTTATAAAGGATAAATTACAAGGGTAAAGTCTTGGGATAAAGTGATCAAGGAATTACTAATCTTATCTCATTTACCTATCATAAATGAAATCATGGCATCAAATATAAACCACTTAGAGGTGACCCCACTGATCTTTAAAGTGATACAACTATGATGTCTAATTAATAATTTATCAGTAGAAATATAGAGTTATTTTATAACAAATATAATGAGATTACTAATAATAATATATTAAATACTAATGACATCCTTACCATTCAATAGGACCTCCATGTGGCCAACTCATGAACATCAACATCAAAATCAAAACCAACATCATCAACACCATCAATATCAGAATCCAAATCATAGTCAGCATTAGAATCAATATATTCATCAGGTTACACATCAACATCATCATTATAATAAGAATCAAGATTTTATGACATCAGATACACAATTTAGACAAATCCATTTGAATATATAAATGATCCTTCCATGGTTTTTGATGAAGTTTCGTTCAGCATCTAAGCAAGTTATCCTTATAACCTTTACATGGATTTTGCAACCTTTAATCTTTCCATAAATATCACCCATATTTTTTACATCATCCATCATGTTCTTTATTTTGACATCTAATCTCCTAAAACTATTGATTTGGAATGAAAGAATCACACATCATTGGACTTATTCCATGGTGACATATAAATTGAATAATTTATGGGGATCCAAAAAAACATTTAGTTAGAATAAAATTTCCATAGTGAAACCTTATTTGAGTCACTATGGGATAATCCAACATCAACATCCCCTAGTGAAACCTTTTTTGAGTGAATAGGGGGAAGTTAAAGTAAAAACATTCCATCCCCTTAGTGAAAACCTCTTTGAGCTTTCATTGGACAATCAAAATACAAATCAACTTAAAAAAATGGGGGACTTTATTAGTGAAAGCATCTTTAAGGAACCAATAGATAAATAAATAGTATGCATCACTTGATTAAGACACCTTTGAAGTCAATATCATAATATTTGATAATTGAACAATCATTCAAATCATAGTAACTCTTAGGACTAAGGATTAGAAACATATTATAGTCTTTTTTAGAGATGTTTTGGATGTATTTGACACCACAACATCTAAAATCATGTCACATCCAGAATTGGAAATAGTGTGTGTACTTTAGTCCCAATTTCCCTCAGTCTACTAACATTTGTACCACCTTTAGATCATATCATTCATCCAAATCCTATATACCAATATCAAATTAGATCACTCATCCAATACTTATCATAGTTTACCCTCCCTAGTGTCACTCTCTTTTATATAAGCTATAAATACACTTTGTTTAGAGGTTTAGAGGAAGAAAAATCAACAATCAATAAAGAACACAATAATATCAGTGGATCTTACATCAATGAATAAATTCTATAAGATAAGCTATTTACAATAGGTATGGGATAGTAAAGTTAAAAAAACAAAAGATCAAAAAAAAAAAAAGATAAAAATAAATAGTTTGTCCAAAGGTGAAAACAATTTTTATGGCATCTTGGGTAAGTACCATGGTGAAAACTAGTTTTTGGCACCATGTGTAAAAGTCCATTATCTATGAGTACCCTTATCCTTGGAGGTACATATCCATATTATTATCCAAAAAAAACTTTCCCATGTTGACCTTGGTGTTTATTTACATCTATTATAGGGTGTAGTAGGTTTTCATAGATCAGATTGTGGTGACTTCTTTGATATTTTCAATTGTGTGTGTGTTTTCTTGATTACTTGTTTATTTTATTGTACCTTCACTTAGTCCATATGAATCAATAGGTTCATCATAGTTTTTCCATATCATCCTTATTTTACCATATCATCATACATTTATGTCATTTGTATATTTGATCAAAGGTAACTCCTTATGCACATTATGGATAAGTAATCATGGTGTTTTATATCATGGTGAATACCATTTTTTCTACATTAAAAATTAGGTTGGAAGGTATACATGGAGGGGCACTAAAATGATAGTGTATTTTCCTTTTAAAAATCTATTCACACCTTAACATCCATTTTTGAATCTAATCAATTCATCCTTATTTGAAAAATAAAATATAAATCAAAATAAATCATCATCTATTTATCATTATCATCCCTACATTTTTGGGATAACTAAACTGGCTTGAGTTTCATTTGGATTATGTGGGTAACACTTAGTTACATAGAGTTTTTGAGGTAAGCTTGGACAGTCTTATTGTCATTATTACCATTCATTTCAATTATCATCCCTACTAATTTCATCCCTTTAATCCTCCATAATAAAATATTAACTCCATTACTATATACCCATCACCTCATCCCTTTCAGCTTGTCAATCTCTTTTAACAAGTTAATTAATAGCCATCCTCATGCCATGCTTCCATCTCTAACAATGTTTTGTGTCACCCCAATTATTTGAAACCCTTTGACATTTCCATTCCATTTTCATCTCTAAATCCACAATCTAATCAATAATTTGGCTAGTCACCTTTCATGCCATAATTTTTTATCAACACTTATTTTTATCACAATACCACTTATTTCTTCACTCTCATGTCATCTTTTTTATCTCTTTATTTCACTCCTTTTATATCCCATATTCATTTCTTCCATGTGATTCCTTATCCTTAATTTTCATAACCATTCCATTTTATCCTTGGTACAATGTAAACCTATTTTCACTACATTCATTTCCTCTCACATCTCTTGTCATCCTATTCCCCTATATGACCACTAACATTCTCTCACATATACTTTCAATTCCCCAATCTACCTATTTGTTACTACCATTCTTCCATCCTCATCTTTTGTATTTTGTTTTCCATTTTATTTATCCATTTCATTTAATTTTTTTCATCTTCCCTCATTTTAATTAGTTTAATTTCCATGTTGCATATCAATCATTCTTCACAATAATATATATTTTAAAGGTATTTATCCTTTGAGAAACATTCCATAATTTCCCTTTTCTTATTATTTGAGTATGTACTCATATTTAAATCTACCTATTTATTAATCCTCACCATTGTCCATCTATCTAACACCTCATTATCCTCATTCATCCATATTATTATCAACAATAATGGTGTGGTCATTAGATCATACTTATTTTACATCCATGCTTCCCCATGTCCTCCACTTATTATTTCAATGCATGAAATTTGATTAGGTTTGATGCTTGATCCATTGACATGTTGAATCTCAATTTCTTGAGTTGTGGAGCTAAAAGCTTCACTGTTAAGCTCTTGTGGAGGTTGTTGGGCTTTTATTAGTAACCAACATCGGCAGTATCACCGACATCAGTCAGGCATGGACCAGAAGCTACCAACATCGGTTAGGGATCAGCTGACATCGGTCATAGACAGACTGACAACAACTAACATCAGTCACCTGTGCGTGCATGTGTTTGTATGCATTTCTAGAATTAGACTTGGTCTAATTTAAGGAGGTCTGAGTGTTTACATGTATAGACTAATTTAATCTTGAGTCTGTGTTTCTAATTATTGTATCCCTTGGATCCTATTTAAGAGACCCATGGGGCATGTGTTGATATAGACGAAGTTGTAAGCAAGATCAATTAGATCTGCAAGGTGCAAGGTCAAGAAGGTTTGTGGTGAAGGGAATATCAACTCAGTTATAGAGTTGGTTGTAATTGATTGTGTGTGAGAGAACTCTTGAGAGAGAAATAATGTACACCCAAGAGGTGTGGGAGAGTGAGATTTCTTCATTTTATTCTGGAAGAGTTTAATACAAGATTGGTTGTTTCTTATATCTCATATTATTTGCTATTTTTTGATTTCTAGTTACTTATTTCTTCTAGTTCAATTCCATGTTTAGTTTCTTATACAGAAAGTAATCAATTTTACTCTAAGTTCCTAACAAGTGGTATCAAAGTGGGTTAGTGATTGTTGATTACAGGTTCACTCACAAGGATTTCTGTTTGAGTGGGAGCAAAGCAATGGTAGAAGAAAGTAAGCTAAGAATGGAGAAATTCAATGGAAAGAATTATCAATTATGGAGGATGCAGATAGAGGATTATCTATATCAAAAAGATCTATTTTTACTGTTGGGTGGGGTTTTTAGTAAGCCCATAGATATGCAAGATGAAGAATGGAATGTTCTTGATATAAAGGCTCTTGGATCTATAAGAGTGAGCCTGGCATCTTCTATGATTTCTAACTTATCACAGGCAAAGACAATGGTAGAGTTAATGGATACTCTGGAAAACTTATATGAAAAACCCTCAACTTCAAATAAGATATATCTTATGAAGCAATTATTTGGTTTGCAAATGCAGGAAGGTGGATCTATATATAGTCATCTTAATGATTTCCATGAAATTGTAAATCAGTTAAATTCAGTCAAAATAGTTTTTGATGATGAAATTAAGGCTCTCTTGATCTTGTGCTCTTTACCTAAAAGTTGGCATAGCTTGGTAATGGCAGTAAGCAATATTACATATGCTTCAAATATCTTGAAAGTTGAAGATGTTGTTAGTGTAATCTTGAATGAAGAAATTCATAAGAAAAGCACAGGTGAAACATCAGGTAATGCTCTAAGTATTGAAAGTAGGGGAAGGCAAAGAGAGAAGGGAAATCATGGGAAATCAAAGTTAAATATGGGTAGGAGATCGAAATCCAGAACTATAAAAATAACCTGATCGAATTGTGGAAAGAAAGGACATGCAAAGAAAGATTACTGGTTGAAAGATAGTAAAGAAAATCAGCATGAAGGTAATAAAGAAGCAAATATTGTAGGTATTGTTGCACATGATGCTCTTATATTTTCTTTGGATAGTCAAGTAGAATCATGGGTTTTAGATTTTGGTGCTTCTTTCCATGCAACCCCAAATAGATAATTTTTCAATGATTATGTCCATGGAGACTTTGGAAAAGTTTATTTAGGGGATGATGAGCCTTGTCAAATTGTTGGCAAAGGAAAAGTGCAGCTGAAATTGTAGAATGACAACACATGGGTGTTAAAAGATGTCATGCATGTACCCATCTTGAAGAGGAATTTGATTTCTACAGGAAAGTTTGGTGATGAGGGTTGCACAGTAACTCTCATAGCTGAATCTTCGAAAGTTTCCAAGGGTGCACTTGTATTAGCAAGAGGTAAGAGAGTAGGTACACTTTATCTATCTACTTGTGTTACTGATTATTCTCCTTCTATTTTATCTACTTTAGATGTAGATGCAAAGATGTGGCACTATAGGCTTGGTCAAATGAGTGAGAAGGGAATGAATGTTATTAAGTCAAAAGGTAATCTTTCAGATTTGAAAAGTATAAATCTAGATTTTTGTGAGCATTGTATTTTTGGAAATAGAAGAAAGTGAGGTTTCTCAAGACTGGGTCAACAAAGAAGAAGCACAGGTTGGAGCTTGTTCACATAGATGTGTGGGGACCAACTCAGGTAGCTTCTATTGGAGGATCATAGTATTATGTTTATTTCATTGATGATGCTACAAGAAAGGTATGGATTTATTGCATAAAAAGGAAATCTGATGTTTTTGACACTTTTAAGAAATGGAAAGCTTTGGTTGACAATGAAATAGGTTTGAGATTGAAGTGCCTTAGATCTGACAATGGTGGTGAGTACTATAGTAATAAATTCAATAGTTACTGTTTTATGAGTGGAATATGTAGGGAAAAGATGGTTCCAAGGACACCTCAATAAAATGGAGTTACTAAAAGGATGAATAGAATAATAATGGAGTGTGCATGGAGTATGAGGTTGCATGTTAGTTTGCCCTTAAAGTTTTAGGCAGAAGCTATGGATATTATAGTGTACCTAATTAATAGAGGACCTTCTACTGCTCTAGATGGTGGAATACCAGAAGAGGCTTGGATAGGTAAAAAGGTAGATCTTTCAATTCTCAGAGTTTTTGGTTCTAAAGCTTTTGTGCATGTTGATAAAGAAAATAGAAAGAAGATGGATGCTAAATCCATGTAGTGCACTTTCATTGGTTATGGCTTTGGAGATTTTGGATTCCGATTGTGGAATTTAGAAACTAACAAAATTATTAGAAGTTGTGATGTAGTTTTCAATGAGAAGGTGATGTACAGTGATCAACTCAAGGCACTGAATAATACTAAGTAGGGAAATCTTGATTTGGATGAGGTAATGATCCAAAATGAGCTCACAGGTAAAAATCATTAGTCACAGGAAAACACAAGAATTGACGTCGATTAGGTAGTAACTGACGTTGATCACATAGGAATCAACATCGATCAGACAGTAACTGATGTCAGTCAAGCAAGCATCAATGTTGGTTAGGTAAAACTGACGTCAGTCGGGTCCAGACAGAGAGATGACTGAGATCAGTCACTGACAAAATGATATTTGGGTAGATAACAAGCTGTGAATGAGTCTCAAACTCCCATAAGGAGGACTATAAGGGTAAGCAAACCTCCAATTCATTATTCCTCTTCTTTATATGGTGTGTTGCTAATGGATGGTGGAGAACCAAAAAGTTTTGATGAGGCAATATAGGTAGAATCCAAGAAATAGTGGGAGCATGGCATGAAGGAGGAAATTGATTCCTTAGAAGAGAACCAAACGTGGGATTTGGTTGAGTTGCTAGCTAAAAAGAAAGCACTAAAAAATGAATGGATTCATAGGTTAAAGAAAGGAGAGAATGGATACATGAGACATAAGGCTAGGTTGGTAGTAAATGGATTTGCATAGAAACTAGGTATTGACTTTGGTGAAATCTTTTCTCCTATAGTAAAAATGGCTTTTATTCAGATTGTATTGTCTTTAGTTGCTATTGAGGATTTGCATCTTCAACAACTTGATGTTAAGACAACATTTCTTCATGGAGATTTGGATGAAGAGATATATATGGAATAGCTGGAAGGTTTTGAGGTCAAAGGTAAGGAGAAACTTGTGTGCAGGTTGAAGAAAAGCTTATATGGTCTTAAGCAAGCTCCAACACAATGGTATTTAAGGTTTGATGGGTTTATGACAGAGCATGGATTTAGTAAATGTCAATCTGACCATTGTGTTTATTTTACTAGATTGGATAATGGTCATTATATTATCTTGTTATTATATGTGGATGATATGCTTGTTGCAGGTTCACACATGTAGGAAATTACAGAGCTAAAGGTAAAATTAGCTCACACATTTGCCATGAAAGATTTAGGAGCAGCAAAGAAAATCCTTAGCATGAGTATTAAGAGAGACAGGAAAAATCACAGGTTGATTTTGTCTCAAGAGGATTATGTGAATAAGGTGTTGGAGAGGTTCTATATATAGGATGCAAAACCGATAAGCACACCTATGGTTAGATAATTTAAGCTGAGCAAAGAATAGTGTCCTAAATCACATGATGAGGTTGAGTACATGAGCAGAGTTTGATATGCTTCAGCAATTGGGAGCTTGATGTATGCAATGGTATGTACCAAACTTGATATTGCCCAAGCAGTGAGAGTTGTCAGCAAGTTTATGGCCAATCTAGGAAAGGAACACTAAAAAGTAGTTTAGTGGATTCTCAGATATCTAAGAGGGACTAGTAGCAGGTATTTATGCTATGGTGGGTCAAACACTTCTCTACATGGGTATGTAGATTCAGATATGGCAAATGACTTAGATGGTAGGAGAAGCACCACAAGATATGTGTTCACTATTGGTGGAACATCAGTTAGTTGGATTTCAAAGTTGCAGAAGGTTGTTGCCCTGTCTACTATAGAGGTAGAATACATTGCAGTCACAGAGGTGAGCAAGGAAATGATATGGATGACACAGTTCATAGAAGAGTTGGGAAAGGAGCAAGAGAGTTGTAGATTGTACAGTGATATTCAAAGTGCAATTCATTTAGCCAATAATTCAGCCTTTCATTCAAGAACCAAACATATACAACTAAGGTACCACTTCATTCGATAGGTATTGGAGGATGGATAGTTGAAGCTGGAAAAGATCCATATAGATAAGAACCCTGCAGATATGTTGACAAAGCCGGTAACAAAGGAGAAGTTGAATCTTCATTCAAATTTTTTTGGTCTTCAAGATTAAACTTGAAGATGGAGATTTAAACAAGATAGAGGATGTTGCTGTACAGGTTCAGGTGCAGCTATTTATCTCCAAGTGGGAGATTCTTGAGTTGTGGAGCTAAAAGCTTCATTGTTAAGCTCTTGTGGAGGTTGCTGGGCTTTTACCAATAACTGGCATCGGTAATATCACCAACATTAGTCAAGCATGGACCAAAAGCTACCAACATCGATCAGGGATCAGTCGACATTGGTCATAAATAGACTGACAGCAATTGATGTTGGTCACCTATGTGTGCATGCATTTGCATGCGTTTCCATAATTAGACTTGGTCTAATTTAAGGAGGTCTGAGTGTTTACATGTAAAGACTAATTTAAGTCTTGAGTTTGTGTTTCTAATTATTTTATGCCTTGGATCCTAATTAAGAGACCCATGGAGCATGTATTGATATAGAAGAAGTTGTAAGCAAGATCAATTAGATCTATAAGGTGCAAGGTCAAGAAGGTCTGTGGTGAAGGGAATATCAACTCGGTTATAGAGTTGGTTGTAATAGGTTGTGTGAGAGATAACTCTTGAGAGATAAATAATGTACACCCAAGAGGTGTGGGAAGAGTGAGATTTCTTCATTGTATTCTGGAAGAGTTTAATACAAGATTGGTTATTTCTTGTATCTCATATTATTTGCTATTTTTTGATTTCTAGTTACTTATTTCTTCTGGTTTAATTATGTGTTTAGTTTCTTATATAGAAAGTAATCAATTATACTCCAAGTTCCTAACACAATTTTTATTCATTTTGTGTATAATAATCTCTTTTTCTTCTTCTTCTTACTCACTTAGCATTAGGGTTGATTTCCCTTCATGTCATCCCATGGATTGTCTTCTTCTTAGTGACATTGGCTATTTTTTGTATTCAGATTAATTACCCATATGATGAAGTAAGTCCATACATTTTATTTAAACTTTATTTTTTAATAACTCATAGGTTAATTTTGTGATATAAATTACATATCCTATCCATGTTAATAATGATATTTATCCCTCAACACATCATCACATCATTCTTAAAATCATTATTTCATCTCTTTAGACCATCTTCATGTGCCTGGTTTTTTTATGGCTTCTTCATTATTTAAAATTTCATTATACCATCCACACATACATTTGAATCAACATATCACACCTTTGAAATATTAATCAATATTAGAATTCATCATTTATTTCAATCACTTAACTCCTAAACTAATGCTTATAATCCAAACTCATAGTTTTCATGTTGATAGGGGCATATTAAAGTGTATGACTTATTTTGAATCTAACCTTGGGGAAAATTAATTCACCATAATTAGAACATCAATTCAAACAATAATTAACTCAAGTGAGTTAGTTTCATCCCTGGGTTAATATCATCCATTCGTAATCATACCTATCTTAAATCCTTGATTAATTTTCACCTAAAATATGGTAACTTGATTAGTAACATTTCTTCCACATCCACTCCCTTACATGTATCCTTTCTTTGGGAACCATTAAAATATATCATCAAGATTTCAAACAAGGATTTTGAGTTGATTAATGACAATATTATCTTTGTTTCTTATATTTTTAGTTTTTTGTGTGTTTACTTGATTACTTGTTTGTTTGATTTTATTGTTGTACCTTGAATCAATCCATATGAATCAAAATGGTCATCATGGTTTTTCCATATCATGTGTTTTATTTCACTTGTACTTTATTCTATCCATCAACATATGAAAACAATGTTATATTAATTTTTCCATATCATGGTGTATTTATGTCATTTATCTATTAGATCAGGGGTTAGTCCTTATGCACATTATATCTAATTCATCATGGTATTTTATATCATGGTGCTTTCCATTTTTTTATACATTAAAAATTAGGTTAGAAAGTATATGTGGAGGGGTGATAAAATGGAAACATATTCTCATTTAAAAAATCTATTCACATAGTAACATCCATTTTCAAATACAATCAATTCATACATATTTGAAAAATACAATATAAATCAACATCAACCATCATCTATTTATCATTATCATCCCTCCACTTTTGGGAGAAATACATAAGCTTGAGGTCCATTTGGATTATGTAGGCAATGCTTAGTTACATGGGGTTTATGAGGTAAGCTTGGTTAGTCTTATAATCATTCTTACCATTCATTTCCATTATCATCCCTACTAATTTCCTCCTTTTCCTCCTAAATAATAAAAAATTCACTCAATCATTACCCATATACCCATCACCTCATCTCTTTTAGTCTATCAATCTCTTATAACAAGTTGATTGACAACCATCCTCATGCCATGCTTCCATCTCCACCAATTCTCTATGTCACCCAATTTTTCAACCCATTTTAAAATTACATTCCATTTTCATCTCCAAATTCACCATCTAATCCATCATTTGTCTAATCACCTTCCTTTCCATCACTTTCCCCTATCAATGCATATTTTATCACAATAACACCTACTTCTTTACTCTCATGTCATCCTTTTTGTCTCTTTCTTTCACTCCTTTGTTGTCTCATATCCTTTTATTTCATGTGATTCATTATCCTTCATTTTCATCACTATTCCATTTTATCTTTGGTCTCATTTAATCCTATTTTCACTACATTAATTTTCTTACACATATTTCATCATCCTATTCCCTTACATGATAGCTAACATTCTTTCACATTTACTTTCAATTCCCTAATCTACCTATTTATCACTACCATCCTTCCACCCTCATCTTATGCATTTTTTTATTCATCTAATTTCTCTATTTCATTTAATTTTTCTCATCTTCACTCATTTCACTTGATTTAATTTCCAAGTTACATATCAGTCCTTCTTCATAGCAACAACTCCTTTAAAGGTATTTATGCTTTAAGAAGAATTCCATAATTTCCCTTTTCTTCTTATCTAAGTAAGTACTCATACTCAACACTACATGTTTTTTCATCCTCACCATCATACATTTATCTATGAACTCATTATCCTTTTTCATCCATATTATCATAAAAAATAATGGTATGGTATTTTAATCATACTTATTTTTCATCCATGCTTCCCCATGTCCTCCACATATTATTTCAATGCATGAAATATGATTAGGGTCATGCTTAGTTACATGGGGTTTCTAAATCAAGCTCAGCCATTCATCATTCATATTTTAATTCCCCTTATGTCATTATTAATCTTTGTAATAGGTTAAAACCTTGATATATTCTTGAAAATCTATCAATAAATCAATTAGTTATCCATCTAAGCTTCAGCTTTGACCTTGCTTAAGTAAAATCAAGCTTGCAACTTCATCATTAGGATGTTTTTTTGACATCTTCTCTTCTTGGGTAAAATCAAAGTGTGTTTTCTTGATATATCTTTCTTAAATCATCTTGAATTGGGTGAACTCGATCCATCATCATTGAAAATCAAATCATGCAAGCATTGCCTCTAGTGGGTTAAGTGCATCTACAGATTAATCTCATCATCACATTATACATCCTAACCCCTCTTTATTCATCACCTACCCATTGATTATTAAATTCCAATATTTTTTTTAATATTTTCAATATCCCATCAATATTAGTTATCCCCACATTTTTTCTTGAGGGGGCATCATCCATCACATTCTTTCATCATCGTCATCTAACTTTTCATCCATCTTTTTGGCTATTTTTTATTTGAAAAGATGCTACTCCATTTATTTTATTTCATAACACCTTAAATATGGATAAAATGTATAAACCTAAAATTAAATACTTCATGTTAATTTTAACTAATTAATCTTCTATCCACACTAACATACCTAGACTTTACTATTCATCACCTCCTAGTCAATTAATATTTTATTCTATAACTATCTCCGATCCCATAAAATACACATCCTATTACATTAGTTAATTAATTCATATTTATTTAATTTAATGGATTTTTAATATCCACAATAATAAAAATCCAATAATCAAATAATCCCCACATATTGACACCATATTCCACCCCATTCCACTTTCTAAATTTTAATGATGTCATGGGATTTGCATGTCCCCCATCATCTAAATTTTATAATATAAATATTTCTTTTTCCAAAGTTTAGTGATGTCATAGGCTTTGCCTATCTCCCATAATTTAAATTTTATAATTCAAATATCTCAATTTTCAAAATTTAAAAATGTCATGGGCTCTATGTGTTCCTCATCATTGGAAATTTAAATTACAAATATTCCTCTTTTTAAATTTATTAAACCACATAAAATCCCACCAAAATCCAGTATCAGATTAAATAATCCATTGAATCCTACATGGGTCCAATGTCCCCACCTATTTCCCACTCTTAATATTCCCACTAAATAATTTAATAGTCTCCCATCAATCTAATCATGTTCCACCATTGATCTCCATACAAGATCAATGGATATCATTAATCAAAAAAATATGTAAATGGATCCATTCACCTCCATTTCCATGAAGATTAAATTACATAATTAAGTGCCATATAAATCCATCTATCACATCTTCAAGCATTATCAAGCATCAACATCAAACATCGATCCTACTAGAAGTGTTGTAAAATGATTGACATGCTTTAATAATCTATGTATAACTACAATCATGACCAATCCAAGCAACACCAAATATACTAAAACATTATGTGAAGGTACACTATTTTGAATTTGTAATACTCCCTTATTTACTTTCCTTTTATATATCTCATCTAAAATACACTAAAATATATTATTTAACATTTCCATTTATTTTGGATTTTAGCTAGCCATATAATAATATTTTTTCTTGTGTTATGGGCCTTTTAGATTCCACACCTAAAAAATTTCCCTCCTCCCTAGATTCAATAGTATTTGATGACATTTTTTGTGATTCAAATTTCGCTAAGTACATTCACGATGATGATAGTAGAGATAGGGATTCACATCATTCTTCTCCTAGTCACTTTTCAAAAGTTGATGAATCTCCTCCTAACTTTAAAACTTCAAGCCCTTTATGGGATAGACAAACACTCCAAAGTGTAGATGATTGGGTTAGGGATACATCATATACTACGTAGATGTTATCATAGTTTTAGGGTGTTCCACATGTCTTCATTTCCACTACCTCTGATCCATGGTCATTTTGTGAGGCTTTTAGATGTGGGAAACAAAAATGAATGAGGATCATATCTCTTTGAATATGAAACACACTTTGGATTTGTTTCTCTTTCCTAAGGGAAGGAAACTCTTTTTATGTAGACGTATCTATTAAAAAAATTAGCAAATGGGTTAGTTGATAAGTTCAAAGCATAAATGGTAACAAAGGGGTTTCTACATATTCTTAATATTGACTACACTAAGACCTTTGCACTAGTTGAAAATATGAACTCTATTAAATTAATTATTTCCATTATCACATCTCATCATTGGGATGTTCTTAGATTTATATAAAGAGTGTATTTAATCATGGAATGTTACCATGGAATAGATATGGAGCAACCACAAAGTTTTATGTAAGATTATTCCTTAGTTTTTAGACTCTGTAAATCTATCTATGGTCTCAAATAGGGCCCTAATTGGGATGATAATATGTATTCCTTCCTCCTCATAGTTCACTTCACCATATCCTATTATGATCTAAATTTGTACATTTTATGGAAGGATGACTCACTCATAATTCTAGTTTTGTATTTTGATGACCTATTGATCATAAGGATTTATTCATCCTCCATTTTAGTAATGAAAACCAATTTCCATGACATATCATCCATGATTAACTTAGGTTTATTTCACTAATTTCTTGGTATTGGAATTTCATAGCCTAACTTATAGATTATCATTACATAATCTAGGTATGATTTTGATTTTATTTCATGGTTTCACATGGATGAGTGTTCTTATTCATTAATTGATGCTACCTTGTATCAACAAATTATTAGTAGCTAAATCTCTCTGACTCACACTAGACCCTACACTACACATGCAATTGGCATGGTCTCTAGGTTTATATAGACACCACATGAGCTACATTGTAAAGTATCCAAGTGGATTCTCCACTACATTTAGGGTACTCATTGTGTTGGGATTCACTATGGAATAAGATTTATGTTGACTTGATTGGATACACAAATTCATATTGAGATGGAGATACTCAACATCATAAGTCTACTTTAGGATATAGTTTCTCACTTGGTTTAGGTGCGATTAGTTAGTCTAGTAAGAATCAAAATATTATTGTTTTATCATCTATTGAGGATGAATAGAAAGGAGTTATAAATTCTACTATTGAGATTATTTGGATTTATGAGATTATTACTGAGTTTGGTAAATAGTTAAGTTGACCCACAATCATCTTCTATAGTAATTGTATCACCCTTTAGATTTTTAATAATTTGGTCAAACATCAGTGAACCAATCACATTAATATTTGTATCTCTTCATTCAATAGCTCATTCATGGATAGTGATTTCAAATTTTGATAGACTATAGATTATATAGTTGATATCTTCACCAAACCATTCATTGAGAGTCAGTATATTCACTTTTAAAATCTTCCTAGGGTATGGGTAGCTTCAACATCATCTTTTAGGGGAGGCTTTATAGTCCTCTATTCTTCTATTTCTCCTTCTAAGAGAAAACTTCTCTCTAGTTGTATCAGAGGATTTTTATATGTACCTGGGGTACATAACCATGCCTTGATAACAAGACCTAATTCTTATACCCACATAAGCTACTCTTAATGAGGGGTGTGTTAGTTTAGGTTTTTTTATTCCATTTTATGGTTTATCATACCTAGTTATTTGGCTTACTTAGGTGTAGTATTGAGGTCATTAGGTGTAATAAAGAGGTCATTAAGTTGCATGTACATGTGTATAATTTTTAGTCAAATTGGTTGTTATGGATACATTTGGCATTTACTAACCATTTTTAACATCTTACACATGGTGATTACTATGTATTTGTCAATGGTATTACCTTCACATTTCCAAATGTAAGTGGTTTTATGCCTCTCTTCTACATATTTATGTACCACTTCTCAAAGATATTTTCATCAATTCTATTAAAAAGTTGTTACTTTACTCATGTTTGGTTCCCATTTTGATACAAGACTTTATTTGTTCACATGTTAACAATATAATGTGTTTCAGTCTCACTAGTTCTCGATCATGGCCCATTCTAATAGATTATAGTTCATTCTGATAGTCCTTATAATATGTATTTATTTACTTGACATTTTAATCACTTATTTTTTGTATTAGTGTACCTTAAGTATTTATTTATGTCTATTTTTTAGTATATTTTCATGTGAGAGAATTCAAATATAATTACCACATTCAGACCATTAGCCATTTTGGTTTGGATGATAATAACTAGAAAATTATTGTTAGTGTAGACCTTGTAAATGTAGCCTACCTAGGATATATATTATATTATATGTACCTTATGACCACCCTATAAAAGAGATGGAATACTAATACTTCTAAATTTTGTCTCCTTATAGGGGAGATGTCTGTGACTTTGGAGGATGTCTTACTATATTGATATTTAAAATATTTGGAGAGTGATCCATAATATAAATCATGGTTGGGTAGGGGTATATCCATCATGCTTATAAATATATGATTTTTTAGGATCAAGATGATTAATATAGAGGGAAATATTCCAAAATGTTTCTTTGAGGGATCATTACATTAGATGTTCCACATTTATGAAATTTATTACATTATTTTCTTATTTCCTTTGTTGTTGTGAATGTTGGGGTCATTTTTGTATCATATCAAATATATGATTTTATTTAGGTTATTGAGGATATAGGCACTACATATTCATGAGGACACACTATGTTGGCCTATTTATTTGAATATTTATACATATTTACTTTGGAGGACCATGTTAGAGGCCTTGGCATTATGACTTTGGTGCATTATTAGGAATATAAGCATGTAATTATGATTTGCCCCATAGGGACCTCATGCTTGTCAATCTCACCCACATGTTTTTATAGAGTAATGGGTATTAGAGGAACAAAAATGTTTGACTATGATGGAGTATTGTGTAATCTTTTATAAGGTCACACTCAATAGGATTTTTTTAAAGGACTTACTAAGGATTTACTAGGTGTGTTGAGGATGAAATAGATTTACACTATCTTCATGTCATTATATGGCTTGATGACTAATTTCATGGTGTAGTGGATAGATTCTAATTTTAAATGATCATGCTTAGTTTGACATATATCAGGATATACCCCTTGTGGAATATCCTTGAACATAGACTACAAGTTTTGCTCCTCATCTTGGTGATATATCGGGGCCTAGTTATGTAGATTAAGTGCCTACAAGGGTAAATAAATCCTCTAATATGGTCACTTATATGCATGATGAAAGATGCAATCAATGGTACATTTATTGGTGGATGGATACAAAATTGCCCATCTTTTTCTTATTTTTTCAGATTTAGGTGTTGTCCCCCTAATACAAGGAGGAGGTGATTGAGGATATAGAGATTAGGTAAGGATGCAGCTTATCCTATGCTAGATTATTTTATATCATTTTATGTAGTTGCACATAAGTAGATATATGTATACTTGTATATTTTTATATATTTAAGTTTTGCTTTTCCATTTTTAAGAATATTTGTATATTATTATATATTAAAGTTGTATTTTTCCAATTTTAAGTTACTAATATACTATGTATAAACCATGTTTTTGGTGCAAGTGATGATTATTGGTAAACTATTTTAGATGCATGTGTTTTCACTTTGACACAGGATATTCTATTTGATAAAATTGGCATTGAATTGATTGGGAGAGTAGACCATATTTCAGGTATGTATGCACCTATTTTTTTATCCTATTGTAGTTGTTGTCTCATCATTCATGGTAGTTTTTGGTGAGAGGAATGATATCCAAAAGGAACTATAGAGTTGATGAATTTGAACTTCTAAGATATAAATAATATGTTTATATAAGCTATTACTCATGATAGTTATCTACAAGTAGATCACACTCATAATATGGTGTTTTTGGGATTTTTACAATAGCATGTTAGATGGTATCAGTCTTAGTCATGAGGTCATTTATATAGTGGAACACCTAATTATATAAATATTAGGCATAAAGACAATAATAGTGATCATTATGATGTATTAAAGGATGGAACACTAATTATTGACTTAGTTTATTAAATGGAAAATTGCTTATTTCATTATATATGATGAGTATGTTGATATATTCTAGATTATTTTTTTAATAGATTCACATATTAGTATTATGTCACATGGTTTAAATTATACATTCCAAAATTTGCATTTGATTTATTTTTTATAATGTATCATGTTGTATAGATGGTTTGTGATATGTTACATTTTAAACTATTTTCATAAACTTTCTTATAGTAAATGTTGTTTGAATATTGTGTTAATGTACATTTGTATAGATGTTATGTGTAGAAAAATCTTGTACTTGAAAATTATTATGCATCTATATTAATGAGATTAATGCATGGCAATGTTAGTTATATTTGATCCTCAAAATTTATTTCCCCACCCATTTGGGAATAATAAGTTGTTGTAATCATGTGAAGATGGTTGATGAACCTTTTTGTCAACAAATTGAAAGAATTTTTTTTTCTATTATTATGTAATATTGTTAACTTATACTTTTGATTTATATGTATATTATTAATTAACTTTTTATTTCCATGTTTTGGATAATATTTAATTGTGCCTACATTATATTTTTAATTATCATTAACAATTATGCCTTCCATTGCTTCTCTTCTAATAAGGGCTATGGTAAAAATTGGCTCAACATTGGGAACATCTAAAGATAGATTAGTCATCATATAATATGAACTAGAAGAAGATATTATCCTATAAATATCTTCCTTATAATTATAATAGGCCAATTTTCCCTTTTCATGAATGCAATAGGATGTTTTGTTATTAATATAATGATTAGTAGAAGAAGATGGAGAAGGGGACTTCATTGACTGAGTATCAACTTTTGCAAATTTAATTAACCCTTTATATATAATTTTTTTAATCCTTTTTTGTAAATTCATAAAAATATTTGTATTGATGTCTATTAATATCATGATAAATGATTTTTTTTTGTATTTTAATTTATCAAAATGATGAGGACTGTGATGGTATATAGGAGGTAGACCAATTAAATCATTATTTATTAGTGTATGAATAATATAATGAGTTTTATCTTTAAAACTATTAAACTTGAGTGGTTATTGCTTATTCACAGCATATTTATTCACTTCAAAGGTTACTTTGTAAAAAAATTATTTCCCTTTATTTATGACCTTACCATGATTTTTCTTGATTGAATTATTTTCTTTATGAGGTGGAATAGTTTCTTTGACCTTTTTTATGTCATACATCTTGTTGTAAATTAACGTATTATTGTGTATTTTGTGATTTTTAATGATTTCCAATGTCTCTTCTAATGCAAGAGTCTCATATCAAAGAGCTTGAAATGAATCATAAGTGCAACATAGTAGATTTAATTTCAGAGAATAGATGAGGCTCCTATTAAATATATATTGTGTTTCAAAATATGTTGATTTATATTTCAATTAGTTCATACAAATCTGAAATATCAAAATATAATCACAAACTATATTTGATTCAACTTGATGAAGAGAAGGTAAATGTTCTTTTTAACTATGTTTCCTTTATTTTGAATGTATCACATTAAAAATGTCACTTATAACTTTAGATAAGAATTTAATGACCCAACATGACGAAAGAGAAACAAATACAACTCATTTAAAATTATTTTTTTTGGAAAAACATTTATAATTATCCAATGATCATCATATTTATCCATAAAAGCTATAGATTCTCCATGATGTAGATAAGGATCACTACTTACATCTAACATACTAAATGTAGGCATGATAAAGTTTTGTTATGGTGTGGAGCTAAAAGCTTCAACTATTTGTAGACACAAGGAAGGATGCTGAAGAACCAGAGCCACCAGCGTTAGCAGTATGACCGACGTCGGTTAGATGCAGTGAAGAAGGAGACCAGCGACGGCAGGGAGTCGGCTGATGTCAGCAGCACCAGACAAGCAGGGACTGGCGTCGGTCGCCTATGTATTTCCAGAACTGCTATTGACAAATAGTCAGTTAAGTGAAGCGAGTGTTTGCATGTTAATTGACTAATTATAGTCATGAGCTGCGTGTCTAATTATTGTAACTAGAGTTCTATAGTTGTAAGCATGTGATCCTATTTAAAGACCCATAAGGCATGTATTGTAATAATCAAGAAAGCAAGTAAAAGCATTGAAGCAAGCAAGGTCAAGGAGATCTACAGGTGTAAGGTCAAGGAGATCAGCTGAAGCATTCAAGGAGGGATATCAACTCAGGCTTTAGAGTTGTTGTGTTGAGCAAGAGAGAGAGGGAAGAAGGTCTTGAGGTGTGGCAAGCCTTTGAGGTGGAGGAAGAAGTGGCATCTTCCTTATTGTATTTTCTTCTAGTAATATTTAATACAAGAGTGTCTATTGTCTCTCAAATTCTTTGCTGTCTCAAGTTTCTAGCTACTTTATCATTCTGGTATAATTCTGTGTTTAATTGCATATAAGAAAGTAATCAATTGTGCTCTAATTGGTAGAGCTAGATCCCCTTACAAGTGGTATCAGAGCTACGGTTTACAAGAATCAGGGTATTATTTTTGATTACAGGTCATTCACAGGGTTTTATCATTGAGTGGGAGTTCAGCAATGGCAGAAGAAAGTAGACTATGAATGGAGAAGTTTAACGGCAAGAATTATCAACATTAGAGGATGCAGATTGAGGACTATCTGTATTAGAAGGATTTGTACTTACCATTGGGTGGGGTTGCATGCAAGCCCACAGATATGAAGGATGAAGAATGGAACGTTCTTGATTGGAAGGCTCTCGATTCCATAAGGTTGAGCCTTGCATCATCTTTGATTTTCAACTTATCACAGTGCAAGACAACGGAAGAGTTGATAAAGTCCTTGGCAAATTTATACGAAAAGCCCTCGGCTTCTAATAAGGTATATCTTATGAAGCAGCTATTTACTTTGCAAATGTAGGAAGGTGGATTGGTACATACTCATCTCAGTGATTTCCATGGTTTGGTAAACCAATTGGCTTCAGTCAATATTGTTTTTGATGATGAGGTAAAGGCTCTCTTGATTTTATGTTCTTTGCCTAAAAGTTGGGATGGTATGGTTATGGCAGTAAGTAATTCTGCATCTGCTTCTAAAATCTTAAAAGTTGATGATGTTGTAAGTGTGATCTTGAATGAAGAAATACATAGGAGAAGCATAGGTGAATCATCAGGGAATGCTCTAAGTGCAAAAAGTAGGGGAACGCAAAGGGAGAAGGTTGAGCAAGGGAAATCAAGGTTGGGAAGGAGATCCGAGTCCAAAGGTATTACCTACTGGTTTTGTGGAAAGAAATGACATACAAAGAAGGAGTGTTGGTTAAGAGATAAAGAGAATCAACATGTAGGTATGGAAGAAGCAAAGGATGCAAATATTGTGATGCAGGACGCTCTCATACTTTCTTCAGATAGTCAGGTAGGATCATGGATTTTAGATTCTGGTTCATCTTTTCATGCATCCCCAAACAGAGATTTGTTCTATGAGTATGAACAGGGAGATTTTGGAGTGCTCTATTTAGGGGATGGTACGCCCTGTCAAATAGTTGGCAAAGGGAAAGTGCAGCTGAGATTGCAGATTGACAACACATGGGTGTTGAAAGAGGTCATGCATGTTCCAATTCTAAAGCAGAGTCTGATTTCTATAGGAAGGTTGGGAGATGAGGGATGCATAATAACCCTCACAGTGGATTCTTGGAAGGTTACCAAGGGAGCACTTGTTCTGGCAAGAGGTAAGAAAGTAGATATTCTTTATCTGTCTACTTGTATTACTGATTCTACTTCTGGTGTAGATTCAAAGATGTGGCCTAATAGGCTTGGTCACATGAATAAGAAGGGAATGGAAGTTATTGATTCAAAAGGTATGTGTTTAAATTTGGAAAGCATAGATATAGTTCATTGCAAAAAGAGGAAATTTAATGCTTTTGATAGGAACAAAGAAGCCTTGGTGTTTACGGAGGAGATGAAGGATAGAGATCAGTCACAAGGGCTAAATAAATCTGAGCAGGGCAGCATGGACAGAGGTTTGATCCAAAAAGAGCTCGCTGATGAAAACTTCATCACTTACAGGAACACACAGACACCGATGTCAGTCGCTTGGCACCGACGTTAGTCATTCAGATACCAACATCGGTCATGTGCAGACCATCAGGGTCAGTAGGTTAGGCATGAGAAGTTTGACATTGGTGATAAGGACCGACGTCAGCAGGTGGGACACCGGCGTCAGCCAGGGAAATGACATCGACAGTCAGGGTCAGTGCAGGGAACTGACATCGGTCGAGAGCAGACTGGGAGATGGCTGATATTGATCACTGAAACAGATGTTGGGTGAATCAATAAGTCTCAAACACCCATGTGGAGGTTAGGAAAGGTATGTGAACCTCATATTCGTTGTTCACCTTCTTTATATTGCTTACTGATAGTCATGAACTAGGAAGATGGAAGAAGCAATGCAGGTAGGATCTAGAAATAGTGGGAGCTTGGCATGGATGAGGAGTGTGAGTCCTTGGAGAACCAAATAGGTATTTGTTGGTAGTGTTGTCAGCTGGAAGGAAGCACTAGATAGAGGGATGGATTCCCATTTTAGAGAAGAGAGTGGATGGACACATGAGATAGAAGGCTATGGTATATGGTCTTGAGTTTGCTGCAAAACAATGGAGGTTTGACCATTGTATTTTATCTTTACCAGGTTGGATAATATTAGCTACATTATCCTGTTATTGTATTGTGTTACTTGTTGCAGGGTTTCATATACAGGGAGTTTTCTGAGGTAAGGGTAGAGTTGGTTCAGAAGTGTGTCATGGAGAATTTGGGAGCAGCAAAATTCTTGTGGCATAAGAGACAAGTATAGCATCACAGGTTTGCATGGTGGTTGGTCTTCAAGAGTGATGTTGAAGAGGAATACAGAGCCTAAGGAACAAAATAGATGGTGTATAGGTACAGGTACAAGTTGCAGCTATTTATCTCCAAGTGGGAGATTGTTATGGTGTGGAGCTAAAAGCTTCAACTATTTGTAGACACAAGGAAGGATGCTAAAGAACTAGAGCCACCGGCATCAGTAGTATGTCTGACATCAGTTAGATGCAGTGGAGAAGGAGACCGGTGATGGCAGGGAGTCGGCCGACGTCGGCAGCACCAGACAAGCAGGGACTAGCATCGGTCACCTGTGTATTTCCAGAACTGTTGTTGATGAATAGTCAGTTAAGTGAAGTGAGTGTTTGCATGTTAAATGACTAATTATAGTCACGAGCTGCATGTCTAATTATTGTAACTAGAGTTCTATTTTTGTAATCATGGGATCCTATTTAAAGACCCATAAGGCATGTATTGTAATAATCAGGAAGGCAAGTAAAAGCATTGAAGCAAGCAAGGTCAAGGAGATCTACAGGTGTAAGGTCAAGGAGATCAGCTGAAGCATTCAAGGAGGGATAACAACTCAGGCTTTAGAGTTGTTGTGTTGAGCAAGAGAGAGAGGGAAGAAGGTCTTGAGGTGTGGCAAGCCTTTGAGGTGGAGGAAGAAGTGGCATCTTCCTTATTGTATTTTCTTCTAGTAATATTTAATACAAGAGTGTGTATTGTCTCTCAAATTCTTTGTTGTCTCAAGTTTTTAGCTACTTTATCATTCTGGTATAATTTCGTGTTTAATTGCATATAAGAAAGTAATCAATTGTGCTCTAATTGGTAGAGCTAGATCCCCTAACATAACATACTAAATGTAGGCATGATAAAGTTGTAACATAATTACACAGTTTAAATGTGATAAAAATTTAAGTTTCCTAAAATAACATTAGATTCAACCCAAGCATAGTATTATTTTATTTATAAGGTTATTGTAGACACTCAAATTTAATCGAAGTGCTTGATAATTTTTAACCTTGACATCATTACCTTGTTAGCATATTCACCATTCCACTTATTGGATTTAAATTAATATAAAAATAATTAAGCCATCCTTATTGTGATTTTAGGTTTATGCATCTAAATTCAAATTGCCTTTGTCCTTTTGGGACAATACTACACTAGGTTAGACAAGGTTAAAAACCCAACCTTGTCCCTTGTGGTTGAATGGTAACTTTTAAATTTTAATATGTTTCATATTGGCCCTCCCATAGATTTAACAAGGTAGGTTAAGATAAATATTCTAAAAAAATATGTATATAAACACATCGATTTCATGCAATACACATCTAACAATCACTTGACAATTGTACTACACATTATGTAAAAAGGCATTCATGTTTCCAATTTCACTTTTGATTTATTATAATAGTCATAGGCCAAGTATAAATATATTTTATTGAAAATCATGGGATTTAAATGTCAATAATTCAATTCAACTTATTAATCTTCATCCACACAATAAATATCAATATTCACACTCACTCTAGGAGGGGTAACTACATCAAATTGATGCCTTTTTGCACTATGTAGGAAACACTCATTTTACATAAGTTTTCTAATAATACCTTGGCTATTTCCCTTTATTTATTTCCCCATTTGTATTTTATAATATATTTGGTTTATGTGAATGAGCTAAGGTTTTTATATTACATGTCTTCTACTTGTCAAATAATCTTCTATATTCAATTTTCCATCCCTCTTTAGTAGTTGCAAACACTCAAATAGAAAACTCAAGAATATAGTAAATGATGAGATGGTCATAATTAATAGACAAAGCTAAATTCCACCCCTATCCAACTTAGTACAGATATATCCTAATACTTCAAAAATCATGTTTTTATCTATGATGCAGTTTGCATATCTTTCTATCCAATTTTATATCAGATATTTGCCTACATAGTTAGCATAAAATCCAAACCAAGGTAGGTTTGTATATTCTATTTAAATTGACTACTTATAGCTCATTTAAAATTCTATATTTTTTTGTAATTTACATTTAGGTTGTATGTATTTTGTAATGTAAATTATTCTTTTAATCATTTAATGTTTATTATATTTCACTATTAAATCAAAATAAAAACTTAATCATGATGGTGAATGCATATTTTTTAATAACATTTTTTGATGTTTTCTTGATTTGTGTCTGAGGATTTCATTCAAATTTCTATAAACTATTTACACTAAAAGAAATAAACTTTGACATTATCTATAAATATGACACCATAATTTAATCTTATTTGACCTTGGATTGAATATAATACTAAAGATTTTATCTTGTCACCTTGGATAATATCTGACATTAAAGAATTTCTCTTTAACTTTAGGTTGAATTTTTTTACCTCTATAAATTAAATATCTTTCAATTTTTCTTTTCTCTATTTTTTATTACTTGTTGATTTTTTAACAACTGTGTTCATGTAATTGTAAAGCTACTTAGTGATTGTTTTTATGGGATAATCAGTTATCTATTTAAAATTTTTCCCAATACTCAAGCCATTTTGCAACACTTTTCATGGATTTTAGTTTCCCTATATGTCACATTATATTAGAAACTCCTAGTGTCCTTTATTGACACCATAGGAATCCTCTTTAGATATTTTATTTATGGTGCACCTGATATGAGTGTATCACTTAGGTAAGTTAATCTTATTGTAACCTTAAAGATGAGATAATAGATTATATGCATGTTTCACCTCTATAGTTAGTGATCATAAATATTGGACTGATACTAGTTTACAATTGAGCAAGTATAATTGAAATCCCACTCAATCATTCAAACCCTTACTTAGATAACCCATTATAATAATATTTTTACTTATATTATATTCATATTACTTATCTAATTTTTACATGCATGATTACATAATATTAATCAACTTATTATTTGTTTCATTTGATATCTTTAAATTCATTATATATATCATGGATAATCAATTTTCCTTGTTCTTTACTCATGCTTTTCATTTCACTTATGAAAATGAATGGAAACATCACAATAATAATTAACTTATAGAAAAAGAGTATGTGGATGATTATGATGTTGATAATATATCAATGAATATCCAATTTTATTTTTATGAAACTTGGGAACTTGAGTCCAGAAAAACAAATTCAACTCTAGGGTCTTCTTCAAATTCACCTTTAGATTCAACTCAATATCCTCCTTCACCTTCTTCCCTAACTAACAATCTAGAGAAAAATAAGGATTCTAAAAATTACTATATTCTCTTTCTTAAATTACCCACTACCATAAAAAGAAGGAACCTTATCCTTACACATCTATATTCTTTTTACACCTTTCTAATATGCTTTATCACTTTCATTCACATAAAATAAATTAATATATAAACTAAGTTTAAATAATGATGATATTAATCATGAACAAAGTCCTATTTCTCCTTAATATGAAGTAGACTTGACTACTACTAATAATTATGTTATCTCTTCTTCTTTACAAATAATAGATATTGAGACTACATTTCATAGATCTTCCCCCTTGTCAAGAAATGAGGATAAATTCCTTCCACTTTCAATAGCAAGTCACAAGCTACAATTATTATAAATAACATTCCTTCTAACACATCTGATGATGTTTCCTTTACTTCCACCTCAGGCTTATCTTCATATGGTGTTATTATTGCATCATGATGTCACTCTCATAATATAGAGCTACCACATGATAACAATGCATCTCTTTTTAGTGATACTTATTTCAATGTTATCAATAAACAAGAAAGACATAACTAATCTATATCCAGTGAGTCTCACAAAATAAATAGTGAACCTATCCCTCTACCTCCTACACTTCCTCTTCACATTTTTTTACATTCAATAAAAAATACCTAGGGTTTGTGCTTGTGAATCCCTTAAAAATATAATCATCACTATAATAAAATAAATATAAGAGTTATAAAACAAAATAAATATTTTAATTCAAATATCATATCACTTAAAAATAATAATAAATATACAAAGAATCTAGAGTATGCTAGTTTCAATTATGTATCTTCATCTAGATATCATATGCCTCACAAGCAACATACATATATAACTAATACTTTAAAAGGTCTACAAAAGACCAATAAATACCATGTGATATTCTAAGAGACGTGATTTAAAATAAGATGATTATATCATCTTATATTCCTCCTCTAAGAAGATCATGATACTATTATGAATATCATAGACTTCATGGACATCATTAAGATAGTTGTTTATATTTGAATAAAAAATATAAAGTATAAATTATAGTGGTGATCTTATAAAAGGTAAATAAATTAAGTAACCCACTTATATTAGATCACCTTAAAAATAACGCAAAGAAAATTTTGATACAAAAGGACAATTCATAATAAGAAAAGATTTAAAAAGGAAAATTAAAACAAGCAAGACTAGAACAACAACAAGATGAAAAAGTAAGATTTTTTTTTAAAAAAAAATACCCAAAAAAAATTGTAAGAAAAATTTCAAGATAAAAAAATAAGAACTTTAATGGAAATGTCTCTCATGAAGTAATTTACAAATCAAAATATTAATACCAAGTATAATGATAAAAATATTGTTGTTAAGGAATCAAGAATTATGTCTACTTCATGCTAAAGAAAAAAGATAAGGTTAAAACTAAAAAAACTTTGGTTACATCATTAAGTAACAAAGTCAAATAATAAATTGCTTCTCTTCATAATATTCAACCAAAAACACATTATTCTTATTTAGTTCAACATGGCATCAAATATCCTAATAATGATGCACATGTTCAATAAAAACACAATTTTAAAAAAATAACTCTAATATTTGGTGGAGTGAGTTTCTCATACACATAAAAAATATGCTCAAAATGACATATCATAAATTGAAACACAACCCAAGAAGTTAATTTTCTCATATGATGATGCTTAATTTGATGGTTATGATGCTAGTAATATTTAATATTGGTATGACCTGATGATATAGATCCTCTACATAGATGTCACTTTGATGAGATCAATGGTTAGCACGTTGAATTTTTTGATATAAAAAAAAATCCAAATAATTCAAATAATTATAAAAATTAAAGACTTGAGTGTAGATATATTATTTATTTTTACCTTGTTGATAATCTTTCTATCCCAGATTACAATCATTCTTCTAGTCCTTGGATTTACTTTATCTTTTAGAACTTTCCCTCTTGATTTTTAAATCAATTCAAACAACTAAAAATAACTATCTTACAATGCTTGAAATGGTCATTCTTTATGGCTCTCTACTTGATCAGTATGGCATATGTATTATGTTATGATTTTATCTTAACTTACATGATAACATACATCTACTCATACATTATCCATGAGCATACATAGTCTCTTTCCCATTGATGGCATGCAAATTATTATCTGCATATCTATCATTTGTACTACATTGTTATGGCTCATTTACACATACATTGGGGAAATATTACTTGCCTTATTTCCACATTATTTTGTGTCATGTTATTGTGGATTGTTCAAATATCCACCTTTTCCTCTAACATTGTTTATTAGTACTTTTCAAAAAAAAAAACTAACCATGAAAAAATTCAAAAATATCAAAGATTACAAAATATATCATATATGTCAAATATGCAAAAAAAATAAAAACAATTAGAATCAAGATCTCCAAGCATTTTAGTATGTTTCTAACTTGATTATTTCTATATGATTATTTATTTCATATTAATTATATATCATATTTACATTTTAAATATACAAAACTTTTCATGAAGTATGTGATTATGTTACAAGTCAACATGATTTTTTGTCAAGTTTCCATTTTTACTCAACGAACTTGCTAAGTTGGGGGTATCTTTTTATTTTATATGAAAATTTCAATATGTTATATTTACGCACAACCTCTCTACCATGTTAAGTTATATATCATACAAGTGTTCAACGAATCATTCACATTGTACATTATGTTATATGGATATGATATTTTCTAACAATGACATTGATACATATGGTTAATGTAGAGTAGTCTCATTTTCTATATGATTATTTTCATAAAATCTATTTTACTACATTATAAATTAGGATTTTATTACATATTGTATGTGCCCCTTTTCCTTGTGTGTGAAATTTATACATTTTCTTATTTGTATGGAATCATTATGCCATTTGAGTGTGGCCCTTGGATTTGTGTGTTTATGTGACATTTACATGTCCTTTGTATGTTGCCTTTCAGCCTTATGAGTGACATTATATAAAAATTGCATGACATGGTGTGACATTACTTATATGTTTATTGCTTATTCATATGGTTCCATGATTCATATCATGTATTTTTTTATTTTTATTACTCTTTTTCCATGATACATATCATACACATGTTAATTATGTGCTTTAATTCTATATTCAACACTATGATGGAATAAATTGAAAATATTCATATGCTAATACATGATTATATCTTTCAAATAGTATACAGCTCTATATTGAATCAAGTGACTATCATGGTACGTCCCTCATATCAAAATAGGGGAATCACAATGGGATTGCCTTGAGGATTAAATTTATAATGAACAAAATTTTCTTTGTATGACAATACAAATATCAAATTTATAGAATGGTTTAGAATTTTTAGATTATGGGTGTATGTGACATTTATGTGCACTAATTACTATAATTACTTCAATATATATTCACATATATTTTATGCATATGCATGGGCATGTAATAAATAGTTACACATTATAGGTTTAAAATATTTACAAGTTAAATTGGCATTCTATATCAATATATTAAATATACAGGGGACATGATATTCATTTTTGTTCATGTTTCTACATGGAAAATTTTAAATCTAAAATTTTCAAAGTTCAAAAGTTTCAAAGGTAAAAAAGTGTCAAGTGGGCCACGTTCGATTCTAGTGACACTCAACATTTATGGTTCCACTTTACCAAGACAAATTTGGTGGATCCATATTTTCTCCTACCACATTTGAGTCTAGTGACACTCAATGTCTTTGGTTGAATATAGAGAACCACATTTTGTGGTTCCACCCCTTCAATTATTTTATAGAGTATTATACACATTCAGATGATATTTCAAGCATAAATTATTTTTATCTCAAGGTATTTCACAAATTTTCATATTGAGACATGATCACTCTCAATTCACTAGAGGTTCAACATTTCTTTAAATGCCTTAACAAGTCATCACACACACTTATCCACTTTCAAATTATATGGAAACTAGATTACATACTCTTTAAGGTGTATTGTTACTTGATCTCTTTTCAAAATTTCAAATTTCAAGTTTTAACTTTTTAATTTGAAAATATGCACATAGCTACTTATAATGGCATTGTTGTAGATTTTTGCATTAAGGAATCTTGCACAATCAAGCTTCATATCAAAATAAAAAGTGTGAATACACACTTAGGTTCACATATCCTTTACTCTAGTAATTTAATTTCATTACATCATTAGAATAAAGTGTGGGGAAAATATATACACTCAAATTTAATCTTAAGTGCTTGAAAATGTTTAATCTTGACATCCTTACCTTTATTAACATATTATCAATTTTGTAAACTTGAAATATCTATGAGAGATTTCAGTATATAACTTACTATCTTTTAATTATTGAAAATATCATTCAAGCATCCCTATCTTACTTATAGATTCTTGTCAACCAAATACCAATAGTTTATTTCCTTCTTAGACAAGACCACACTAGGTTAGACATGGTTGTAGCCTAGCCTTGTCCACTAGTGTGGCCTTGTCCTCCGCACTCTAACGGTAAATTTTAAAATTATAGACATTTCATATTATCCTTCTCATGATTTTATCAAGGTTAGTTAACAAAAATATTCCAAATATTCCTGTATGTAACCAAACTAAAGTCATTCAATAAATATCTCATAATCACTTATATTGAGCAAAAAGGAGTTAATATTTCCAGTTCAAGTTAAAATTTATTCTTACAATCATAGGCCAAATATGAAGCCATTTTATTATATATCAATAATATTTATTGTCAAGCATTCAATTCAATTTAATAAGTTACATCTAAATATAAAATATCAAGATTCAAACACTTACTCTAGGAGTGAGAACTATATCAACCTAAGGCCCTTTCAGGCTATATAGGTAATACTCATATTACATAAGGTTTCCTAATGATTTGTTAGTTATTCCCCTTGACTTATTGCCCCCTTTAATTTGATTTTATATTTTATTATGTGTAGGAATTATGTTTTTTATATTATAGGTATTCCATGTAATAAATCAGATCACATAATCAATCAATCAACCATATTTGATAGTCGTAGGCACTCAAACATAAAATTAATCATACAGTCAACTAGGACATAGCTATAGTGAATAGAGAAGGCTGCAGTGCACCCCTTCCCACATACATCATAATATATTTTTTGGTTGCAACATAGTTCACAAATCTTTCCATCTAATGAATGTAAAATCATATCTAATATAAGTTTGCATATTTAATTTAATGTTAATATTTATAGCTCATTTTAATTTCTATATTTTATTTTATAGTTATGTTTTGTAAATTATGTAATTTAAATAAATATTTTAATCATTTAGTGTTTATTATATTTCATAATTAAATCAAGATAAATAATTTTAAAAAATAGATGATGCATTTTGTATTATAAGGTACCCACAACATGAATTAATGAGATGACTTCTTGGGAAGGCATTTTAATAGCCTCAAGAGGTTCATTTAATGGTTGAATATTATTATAAGCTTTCATAGGTACACTATTATGAATGGGTGAATAAGGTCTAGGAATAATATTTTTATATTATACATAGGATAAAAAGAGTCATCGTGATTATTTATAATATTATCCTCTATAGATTTTTATTTTTAAGATGTATCTTTACATATAATTAAATTATCATTAAATGGAGGTTAATCTCATTTTATTTGAATATAAGGTTCATGTTTTAGTCATATAAAATGTCATTTAATGCAATGAGTGTCACTTGAGACCACCATATCCTTAACTTAGATTTAGAACCATCTTAAGGCCTCTTTTGATCCTTTTCTAGCTTATATGTGCACTCAACCCATGTCCCTAGATAACAAAAGCTACATTGAGCCATCTCCTAGGCATCCTAGATCCTTTCCCACATGTACCAAATATATGCAATTAGAAATGTATCATGTCTATAAATTGATCCTGCCTCAGAGAAGATAGAGCATACCTACACTTCTAATTGGGAATACATTTGTTAAGTCAGATCATGACCAACATGGGGATCCATTAGACCTAGTTACGAGATCACATATCAAAATACACCATGCTAAGAAGGGTTTTAAATCCTACATTCTAACACAATCATGCAATAACCCTAAAAGAGTCCTAAGTTTAATATTTCACTTATGTATAATAACTAATAAATTAAATATAACATAACACTCAGCAAATCTTGTATCACCAAGTGGGAGTTAGAAATAAAATAAACTAAATTAAACATGCATAAAAGACATATAATCACATCAATGTATATTAAATCATAATGCAGGAAAGAGAAGAAAAATTACGTTATCTATCTACTCTTACAAAGGATAAATAAAGTTAGGAATACTTACCTTGAAGATGAACCCATCGAGCCTCAATATCTCCCTTGGCCAAGGTGTTTCACAAGATATTGTTGTGGTATGTAAGGATAATAAAGATAAATCAGCTCTAGGCTACACAACCTATCTATGCATCCAAAAGACTTATCCACAAGACAAGATCTATATCTATAAAGAAAGTATGGAACCCTATGCTTTATTCCTCATGCATAATGTTCAATAAGTAGATGTTAATTCACAATTATTCTTATTCACTTCTATCCTTACAAATGGTTGGAAATAAAATTGTATATATAGGTGGATCTTTCCCTAAATCCTCTTAGAAATGTCAGCTATACAGGGTCAACCATGGTCAACCTTGTACATTTTTAGGGATAATTCACTAGGTCTAAACTAGGTTAGCCAAATGGCTAACAAACCCAAAAAATGAAAATACCCCTAAATTGTATAGGGTCAACCTTGGTCAACCTAGTACAATCGACAATCCAAAAGGGAATTAAGGAAAGAAAGAGGGAAATGACTATAATGGGTAAGGTTGATAATAATAAGCTTAGTGTTAATGTTTTTTAAGAGACAAGTGTGTATATGATAAGTGGTAAAAGGGACAACAATCTTACAGAACACCAATGGTCTACCCACCCCTTTCCTAGTGCACCCCTTAAGGCATACATTTAGAGAGATTGAGACTCAACCTATTATTGCAAGATACAAAGTGTTATTAATCAATAAAACTTAAAAATACTATGTTTATACATATGCCCCACTCCAAGCTCATCACATGTCACGTAAGTGCAACATAGGATGGTGTTTTGGGATAAAACATAATAACACATAATGTTAATGCTAAGTAAAGTGCAATAAGTAGAAAATAAGATAAAAAAAAGGATAGAATTGAAAATAAATACCTTTGTTTAACTTATTGTTGTAGATAAAGAAGTAGATTGTAAGAAAAAGTGAAGGCATCTAATGTGAAGAACACTAGGTGAACCTGTAAAAGTTAGTGCAAAAAATAGCCAAAAATCAAATTTTTTTGGAGATAATCATATGATAGTGGAAAATATTCTATATATCATCACTAATCAAATTCATTTTATGGTTTTTAAAATGGATTCATAAAAACAAAGATACAAGCAAATGAAGGAATCTGGAGGATAATAATTGAAGATTTTAGATTGTTGAGAAGTGTTTGTAAATAGGAGAAAAGACAAGTCATTTATTATTTTTACTTGTGAAAGAGCGAAAAAAGGAGGTATAAAGATAAAATGAGCTAGGATGGCAAGGAGATGATAATTTAAATGAGAGGGATGCCTATAGGTAGCAGTGGGTGCACTACAAGTATGCAACTATGAATCTCAAACTAGTTTTTGAAATTTGTAGTGAATTAAATGTATTTTCAATAATTTTAAATTGTAAGAATTTATAAATGTTATAATGGAAAAAAATTATATTCTATGGGTATAAAATAGTAATATGGTAAATGGGTTTAGATTAATTAGGAAGCAAGTGAGAAAATACACTTTTTTAGGAAAATGCAAGGGGTCAGTAAGCAAAATGAACTAGGTCAACCCAGTCGACTTAGTAGGCTAAAACTTTGTAGAATCCACATTGCTAACCTAGTAGGTATGGATCAACCCTATACATTATTTATGATAATAACCTAATGCAATTACCTAACTGATTTGAAAGATCTAAATCGATAATGCAACACTAAGAAGTGGAAAATATGAGGTTTGACTAAGATTTTGAAGTCAACTAGGGCAAAAATAGGGAAGTTTTGGTCAAAGTAATTTGACCTAAGAACTAGAATAAGTATGGAAAACTATGTAGAAGGTTGAAATAGGTCTATCATGGCCTGAAATGACAAAAGGAGGTCAATAACGACTGAGTAGTTTATACATAGCGTAAAGTGAATAAAATGTAAAAGTAATTGAGATTGTTTTTAATTTAGAAATGTAAAAAGAATGTATTATGAATATACATGACATGAAGGAACTAATACATCCTTTATTATTTCTTATTTGTAGAGATGATGGAGGTTTTAGAGATTGGTAGATGCATCTTAGTTACCAACGTTATTAGAGTAATTATTAGATAGAGATAGGGTTATACTAGTATTTATAGGTTTAAGAAGCATAGCTGATATATGTAAGATCCCCATGAGTGGTGATCTATTAGTCATTTTCCTTGGTTACTAGGAAAAAATGAATAACACCTTCATATGGGAGGTGGATGGGGATGAGATAGAGGTGGCCATCACATTAGAGGATATCCATTTCATCCTCAAGCTACCCACAGTAGGAGTATCAGTGACCATAGGGATACCAGACAACATAGAGGAGATGAGAGCCTTATCCATGTGGGATATAGGATCAGAGATGATTTTGGGAGGATAGAGAATTATTATGGATAATTTTTATACATCATAGATTCTAGATATTCAAAAAAATTTGACAGGGATTATGACATAGTGAGTGTTATGTCACAAGTTGGATGGTAAGGTACCACTATTCATGGTAGCCTTGAGTAGGATGATACTAGAGGAATGAGTTATATATGATCTAGGATATATCATTTGGGTCCAACTCATACATGATTTGTATGAGATTTTTCTCAAAGGGTAGAAGACCATGGGACTAATCATATTGTTGATAGCTTAGATATATGAGAGGTTTCCTCTGTATTAGTCAACTAGGTTACCTCATATGGTCAATGATAGGTTACCTCAAGTACAAAGATGATGAAAGGAATAGGTAGTATAGGGAATTACCTTTGTGCTATTACTATAGTTAGTGAGATGGATAGACATAGTGTGGTATCCATATGAAGACATAATGACCACATGGGTGAGTTAGCACATAGTTGCACCATCAATAATGAAGAAAGGGATAGTTAGACATTACATGTGGTGGAAAGATCCACATATAGTGGCACAAGTGCTAGGATAGATGGGTTTACCTAATACAATAACACAAATACTAATACCCAATAATTAGGCTCAACATGTGAAATAGCCATAGGGGAGGAGAGGATTAAGACTACAAATAGTGAGATCAATACTCAGACCACATCATGAGTGACCATGGACTAGTCAAGCATGATGGGAAGCAAAATAGGAGGATATGGAGGTAGAGGTAGAGATACCAAATGTACCACTACCAATTCTAAATTAGGAGGATATATGACCATTGAGGACATGATTATGATGGAGGTAGAAGGAGATATCAAAGATTGATGTCATCCTTGATGAGCCAGTAGAAGAGCAAGAAGAGGGATGGATGATAGAGATACCACTCAGGCATATGTTGAGATGGATGTGAGTCATGATAGAAGGATTTGAGATCAGGGGGTAACCTATAGAGGAGGTAATATGAGGCCATTCAAATGGGGAGATTATGTTAGGTAGTCATGTAGATGGTAAGACCATAATAGCTAAGACATAGACAGGTAAGAAAAGATGTTTAAATTATTACTTTAATTTTTTATTTGGGAGTAGAGATAGATATTTTGAGATATAATCATGATCTAATATTCATCTAGTGTGATTTTCTAGGAATATATAAGGATGTAGATGAGAGATGGGGGTCCCTAGTGAAGAGATCACTCCATGACATCCTCAATGAGACTCTACATCCATATGACCCTAATGCATTAGAGGACCCTAGTGTATCATCTACCCTAGCTTAGATGAAATGGTTTAGATTAGATAAGGAGGTAGTGAGATAGCTAAAAGTGTAGAGAGAGAGAGAGGATGTAACCACCAATATAAATAAGTGTAGGAAAGATGCAAGCATGGTAGGCCTTAGCTAAGGAGAGAGCTATGCATCTCACCATAGTAACACAAATGATAGAAATCTAAACCTAGCTAATGTAATCATAGGTGCAGGTAGCACACCTATAAGGACAATTAGAGGGATTGAGATCTTAAATGACCTCTTTAAAATGTTCTATTTAGTAGAGTTATATTGAGGCTTCAATAGGTAGCATGTATAAGCCACAAGATAGATAGGATGGATCCCAACTATAGAGCTAGAGCATTATATATGGTTGTGGTTATTGTACCAAAACTTAGGAGATATATATATATGCGTGGATAATTTTTTCATATTGATGTTGGTTGTGTATGTTGTCATTATGGTTTATTATGTTTGTTTATTATGGTTGTGTTTGTGGATGTTTTAGATATATTTCTTTCTAGCACATGTAGTTTAGTTTTGTTGTATATGCTATAGGAAATATATGAGATGTGGTTTCTTTTCTAGCATTATGAAAAACACATGCATGGTTAAAAAGAAATAGGCAAAAAGGACATGATAAAATATAATAAGTCTAGAAAATGTACTACACACTATTTCAAGTTGTTAAATCTGTAATAATAAGAAATGAATAAGTATAAAGAACTAAGAAATAGAAAAACAAGACGGTAAAAGTGGTTTTGTTTTTAAACCAAAGTGAAAGATTTTTACACCAAATTAAAATAAGTAAAATCATACTAATTCATGTTAAAAAGTATGAAAACAATGTAATAAAATGGAAGGTATGTGAAAGGTCACAAATGTTATTAAAATAAATCAATTAAGTCAATAAATTATACTAAATCATGTTGGGAAGTATTAAAGAAAAACAAAATTGGCAAAAGATTGGTCTTAAATTTATCATACTAATTCAAGCTAGGAAGTATGAAAAATTCAATAAATGGTTGTATTCTTACATGAATTTAGAAAATAAGAATATAAAAAGATGAAAGAGAAATGAAGTAAGCATAAAACACACTAAATCAAGCTAGGAAGCATGTCAATGATGTGTAACTTCATAATCAATCACATCTTACCTCATATTTGACACATGTAATTTTGGATTGTGATTTGGGTATTGGAAAATTTTGTGAGAAATGTTGGGTTCTATCCATGGTATTACAAAGAAACTCAAAAATATAACACCACTAGGGTGGAATAAACAAGAAAATTAGGTAATTAAGGATATAGGTAATAGGAAGGAAAAAAATGGTAATTTGTGAGGATGGTTAGGTCATATCGAGTGTCTTACAAAGTAACTCACAAATAACATCCTAAGGGGAGTGATTAATAGACAAAATAATATTTCTCAATATTAATTATGAGGGATATAGGGAATGAAAAATTGAGTGTAAAAAATAATACGTAGGCATCTTATGAGAAGACCTTAGGAGATAGGAGGAATACTAAGGACATGAGAAGATACTAAGTGACTAGTGGTCATCTATGTATAAAGGAAACCTATTCACTATATAAACAAAGATTTGTAGGAAAATAGGCATGATAATAAGATTAATTCATGAAGGTATATTTATACAAGAAAAATTAAAATGGACCTACTTTCCCTAGACATGTTCCCCACTCTTCAGGACCCCTTACAGAGTTGTCAGTCTACTATGAAGATTAGGTACTTACGTGAGAAAGTAGGTAACAATAAAATATTTTTTATTCTCCTTTTATAATCTACTAGACTACCACACCCCAAAAGACCTCAGATCTATCATGAGGCCAAATATGGAGTTTGATCTTTGACTAGAAGAAGGAGATGTGCTTTGAGCCATGTCTTTTAGTGTGATTTAACTTTTAAGAATATTTTTGCCTTTTGATATCATTGCATTTTATTTAGATGATTTGGAAATTAAATTTTTTATTGATTTTGAAGATTCCTCTTCCAAAAGGACTTGGAATGACCAATCATGAGAGATGTAGTGATACATATGAATGAGTTGTAGGCTAAGGTTAAAGGAAGCTAAGTAACCAAATACAAATATTGACTAGGACACTTAAGCTTGACAATGAAATAGCATGTGATCTCAAGTCTCAATTATGTATATGCTTTGTTTGTGGAAAAAGAAGAAGGGAAAAAAGAGATCTAAAAATTGGACTGGTGTAAGGAGATAATAACGATTAGGATTATTTTCTAACTGATCACATGGTAAAAAGGGAGACAATAACCAAAGGTAACAAGGTGTGTATAACTTAGTCATAATGATAATTAACCAAGAAAAATAGAGATAAGAAAGCAAAAAAATCATGAAGAGAAAAGAAAAGAGATTTGATAAAAACTTAAGTAAAAGAGAGAAAGCAATGATAACAAAATACAATCGTACACAAAATATAAATGATAAGATATGCAAGATATAGTATAATAAGAAAGATCACCATATATAATAAAGAAAAATTTAACACATGCCAAATGATATAATAGATAGATAAATATAATATTAAAGCACACATCCAACCCAAATGAAAATTTGAAATCACCATGAATGTGCTCATAAATACTCATAAAGTTGTCCACACACATTATCCAAGACATTGGATAAATCTCTATGAAGCTTTAGATGAACTATTGCTAATGTCTCATCAATATTTAATAAATACTAGGAAAATAATTAATTTCTAATGTCCTCCACAAAAAGGTAGGAATGATTGATGGATCATGTTGAGGAGGCAAATTAGGTAAGGGATGGTCAAGAGAATGCATGGGAGTAGGCTCTATAGGAAATGCAAGAATCACTGATAGAGAAGGATCTACGGGTGAGGAAAGGTCCACAAGTGAAAGAATCATAGGTAGAGGAATAGATGATGGTGAAGGGACCACAAGAGGGGATGGAACCATTGGAGGTGGAACCATGAGAAATAAGGAGGATCTTTATTTATGGGGATGGGAGGAGTGGTATAAGGTCTGAGAATAGCTATAAGGTGATCAATTTTATTGAAGGATGCGGTAATGATCAATATGATGGGTACCGTATAGACTGCATAGACAATATACCTCACCATATTTGGGTAGATATTCAGGAAATACCTTTAGGGGAGGTATGAATTTATTTGATGACTAGGAATAATGATGAAAGGTATCAATATATTATTAAAACTTATGATAATGGGTGGAAAAATGATTATCTATCCCATGAAAGCAATAGATATGATTGTGAGTGGTTATAGTAGAAGAAATCATAGAAAAAGGTATAATAGGAGTGGAAGACGTTAGAGAGCACTAATCATCCTATTTTATGGGCAAAGGATCCATTTTAGGAAAGGGAAGCAAACCATCACTAAGGGAGGCTGATGACGAGGAAGAAATGAAACTAGGCTCAATAGAAGGAGTAATGGAACCAAAAATAAGGGTAAGCTCAGTAATGATAGGAGAAAAAATAGGTTCAATTATAGTGGGCTCTATTGAGTGAGGATTAGGATATAAGGTCTAATGAGAGTCACACTAACCTCAAGGGTAAACTAGCTACAAGGGTCAAGGTACCTAGCAAAATGGTAAGGCCTGATCATAGCATAATCCATGAACATAGTCCTACATGGATCCTCAAAAAATGGATGTGTCAACACCATCTCTACCCTATGATAAAGGGGGAAAATACAAAAATTATGAACTATAAGTGAATGAAAATTATGATATACATGAAAATACTAGAGTAAAGAAGAATGATAATGGACAATCTCAACATCACAATCCTATACAAGATTGCCTAATAATGGATCATCTAAGGAATAACCATTATCTTAATCTTGAGTTTGAATATCATTGGCATAAATAGGGATAACCTTGTCATCTAAATAAGTATGGTCAATATAATGCCTAGTCTTGGTTAAGACTACGAGAATGCCATCACAAGGAGGCTTGCGAAAGTGAGGTTGTAAAGAAGTATGAACCTACAAGATGAGATGAGGTGAGAGATATAAAATTTTGATATTTAAGTTAATCTAATCAAGCTTATTATCATTAGAATCTAATAGGTTAGGAGGAATGGTACCAATGAGCTTAGGATACCCATTGTACCCTCAGGTTAAAATAATAGGAAAGTTAATATGTTGAGACTCACATAATGGAATGCTTAGCAAAGGCTCAAAATTAGGAATCTTGAAGCCACCATGATCTTGGAATTGTTTAAAATTATAAGGGTTAGTGTGACCTTGAATCCTATAGATAACTCCATTATGAGGGAATTTAACACATTGGTAGGCAAAAAATTCAATAGATCTCATGCAGTGAATCCATGGCCTACCAAAAAAGATGTTATAAGAAAGAGGTAGTTAAAGATCATCACCTTCACATGAATGGTGACATATGGGATTGTAATGGTAAGCCACACACAACCTAGAGGAAGCATTTTATTTCTATCATATCCTTGATATATGCTACATGTAGACTTGATATTGCATTCTAAATCCTAAGAGTCTTAATGAAATTAAGAGAGACAATACAAGTGCCAGAACCCTTGTTAATCAATGCATGCTTAACTTGTATATTGCCTATTTAGATGATAATAAATGAGGATCATCTACATGAATTATAATCTCATTGAGAATCATATAATATATGGGAAATTTTAAGGAAAGATAAGTGTATAAGTTTCATCATCATTGATAGACATCTCTTCACATTGTTATATTATACTATCTTTAAAACCAGATAAAGCTACCTCCCATCCTACTAGGGGAGGATGAGGGACATTCATCTTGATTAATAGTTGCATAATATGGTTTATATGATGTGGATAAGTCATAATAAGCTCAAGGAATGTAATTTGCGAATGGAAATTAGTGAGCTCCATAATGGGATCCCACTCATCATAACCCATAAGAAGGTTGTTAGATATAGGTGTGTAATGATTAAGGAGGTCCTCAAATAGAGGAGCCAAAGTGCATTGGAATTTTTTTGGTAAGAAGAATAAGGTTTAGAATAAGGTTGTAAATCATGTTGTGATGATGAAGTAGCTAGTTCAACTTGAATTTGAGAATTGGTATAGGAAGTGTTAGTATAAATTTGATTAGAATTAGTGTTAGAAGATGATGGAAGAGTGGGAAAAATAGAATGAGAAGTGTTATCCAAGGGAGAATCATAAATTGTGTCATCAAAGGTTATAAGATATTCTTTCCCCAACTCAATTAATTGAGTTTGAGAAGAATATTTCATAACATAATATGTTTGAGATGGAGGAGTGTAGATAGATTGTGAGTAAATGAAAGCCACCACCTTTCACATATTAGTCATGCCAACCACATTATCTTCAAAAGTGGATTCAATAAGACTTTCTACATTATTTTTATAAGGGGTGGTAATTGCTTGGGTGTCTTGAATTGATTGATGATTAGGGAGAGGATCTTTGTAGATAGCCAAATGAGTGTTTGATTGATTCAAGGCTTGAGTTTTGTCATGTGTTTTATAATATTTAAGTGCATTCTAATAATCTTGTTGATGCTTATGAATGATAGAGTCATAATAAAAATTAAGACCAATAAGAAAATCCATATCTAAATTATGAATTTGTCTATAGGTATCATGAGAATGACACCAACTAGCATGAAACCAAAAAACTTTCTAGGATCATACCAAGAATTCATAGGATTAGTAGGCTCACACTCTAATGGAAGAGGCCTGGGTAGATGCTTAAAAAATTTAGTTGAATATATAGGTTTTTTAACATTGATGTTATTTGGTAAAGATAAATGAGGATTAGTATATTATTGAGAAGGAGGCATTGGTTTTGAAGATTAGTTAGGACAATAGCTTGAACATTTGAATGATATCATAATAATTGGTAACACCATGATTGGTAATATTGTATTTTTTAGTATTAAGTAATATATGAGGACCCAAAAAATGTTGGGGTAGATCAAATTGATGTATAAATAAATCTTGATGTTTAGCTTGGTCAATAGCCTCCTCTAATGTACATGGAGAGAGAGTGTGGACTCGATATTGTAATTTAGAAAAAAGAGCATTGATAAAGAGATGGAAAAGATTATCATTAGCCATGTTATGTTCACATTTATTTGATAATTTTTTTCACATTTTAACAAAGGCTTGATTAGTTTTGTTTTCATTTTGTTTGAAATTTATGAAATGGGCCAACGTGTTTTTGGGAAGATCACTAGTTTGGAATTCTCGCACTAAAGTATTCATTATATCCTCTAAACTAGTAATGAAATGTGGTCTAAGTTTATTGTACCAATCCAATGCATCACTTGTGATGGTTTTATCAAGGATCTTGTTAGTATCAAAGGTGTTTAATTTGATCCAATCCTTATAAATACTTCCAAATGTCTTAAGATGAAGGGTAGGATCAGTTGATCTATTATAATAAATTGTAGGTGTTATACCTCCTATATCAATGTTAGTAATTTGAGTAGTAAGAGGTTCATTTTGTAGATTTTGGATGGTTTTTTTTATCAAAGGATGTTGAGGAATGAGATTTAATAGATAATATCAAAGAGGAGGTGGGGTAACATTTTGGTTATGTGTGCCCTAAGCCATTAGTTGCAGATGAGATTGAAGGTGAAGAAGGTGGTTTTGCATTATCACCATTTGATTTGTGTTATGAGCTTGAAAAGTATTCATTTAATTGAGAGTTTTAAAAAAATGTCGATGTGTTTGATTATAATTAATAAAATCATTAGGGTTGGCATTAGTGTTAGTATTAGTGGCTTGGGTACCACTATTGGTGTTGATAGGAACTTGAGAGGAATTATGAGAGTGTGATGCACTAGTGGAAAAATTTGATAATGTAGAAAAATATGTACTAGTGAATGGTTAATAAGAAGAATCACTAGAAGCATGATTGCCTTGGGTATTAAACAAAGCACTAGTATATGGATTAAGGATAGTGAAACTTAAGAGAGGCCCACTAGATGTAGAACCTGCCATGTTAGTGGATATAGTAGGCATGGAAGTAGAAGATGTTAGAGAAGAAGAGGTCATGGTGGAGAAGGGATCATAATAAAAAGAAGAGACTAAGAATAAAATAAAGTGGTACCCAAAAATTTAGTTGAGAATTTAGGAGTAGGTGAATGAGGCTTTTTAGATTGACCACTAATCATAAGATTGTAAATGTTAGAAGGATCCTTTCCTTGATGTTAAGAAAATTCAAAGATAAATAACATTTCAAGAGTATACTCTAACTTAGTATGGTCCTTTAGGAAAAGAGGATAATTATGTTTCAAAGAGGTTTTAGGATGGGTTCCATAATTCATTGTGTGAGTGACAATATAAATGTTAATAGAATCTAAGAGAGGAACCCTATTCTATCTATGGGTGACCTTATGAGGAATGGTAGATTTCATCATGTCTATTGAATAAAACTTATTGTCATTGTCAACTATAAAGTTCATGATGAAGGGAAAGGAGAAAATATAAGAAAGCAAAGTACCAAGAAGTGATTGAAACAATACAAGGTTGACTAGGTCGACCTACAATAAAAATAAGGATTGCAAAACTATATAGGGTCAACTGGATTAAACCATTATAGTGTATGAATATTAGTAAAAATAGGTAAAGGGGTTGTAGATAGTACATGGTCAACTGGGTTGATCTTATATAGTACATAGAGGCTAGAAAAGGGTACAAGGTCAATTGGGTTGACCTAGTATAGTAGATAGGAAAGAATGAAAAGATTGTAACAAGTTATGAAATGAAACAAGACAATTTTGTAGATAATATAGGAAAATAAGAAATTTAGGGGAAAAAATAGTTAATTGGATTAATGTTGGCCAATAAAATTGAAGCACCCAATATAAAACCTTGTACTAGTGTTGGCTAATGCAAGTTTTTGCACACACAATTGAACAAAGAGAAAGCAATCAACTTGAAAAATAAAGACATAACTAATTTTTCAACCTAAGATGTTTTATTAGATTATTAAGAATATTATTTTAAATTTAATGGGAAGTTAGTTGTAAATAAAGGAACTAGATAGCAATCTAAGGATGGTTTCAAGTAGTTTGGGATGAAATGGACTATAGTGTCAATGATAAGGCTTGGTATTGGGGCCTACCCCCTCACTTCACACATTGAAATGATAAGGGTGATGGTTGCTTAGCCATAATAAGCCATTAACCATGATTTATACTTGACTAGAGTGTCAAATTAGTTTCCCCCTTGGTGATGAATTCTAAGTAGGTTGGCCTTGGGTAGAAAAATGTTAAAATGCTTGTTTAGATTATGTGATTTGGCCATGTGTGAACAAAATATAAATAGTGAAACCAAATATTTAATTAAAAATCCCATAATTAGACTATGTGATATATTCTAATAATGCAAGCAACAAGAAAAGAAAGGTGTGAACTAATTACTAGCATATAGAGATTAATTCTAACTTGAAATAAGGTATAGTTTTGACACTATATGAAAAAATTATAGAACAAGGTCGATAGAGTCAAACCTGTACTATAGAATAAAAGTCTAAAAATTAATAGGGTTTATCTAGTTATTTATACAACACATAGAACATAGAGTTGGGTTGATAGGGTCAATCTAGTTGACTATGCAAGTGTAGTTTTAAATACTACAAACTATGAAAAGAAATATAGAAAATAAAGAGATAAAGAGATAGAAAGGAACCTTGGTGGACTAGAGATGATGATAATGAATATTTCTAGTCAATAACATTATAATATGCTTGAAAAATCTACAACTGGGTCAACCCTATTAATTCTTAACTATAACTCTTGTACCAATTCCTTTATTAGTATAATATAGATATGGGTCATATGTACTTGTAAGTTAAGGCTAATAGGCCTAAAACACAACATAGAGGTTATAACTTGAGTATAAAACTTGGAGGTCTTGAAATTGACTTAATATAATGATCAATATGTCATAAAAATGGAACCAACCTCCCTAAACTCCACACTCAATGTTACAATCTTCAATATTATCTTCCCCACATAGCCTAGTAACATACTTACTAGGATTAATAGGACTATTTAGCCAAAATGAACTATTCCCACCTATCCCAAACTTAATGAATAAATTATAACATGTGTTTAAAGGTTAACACAACATGTCAAGTTTTATCATATCCTTAAACACCCAAAAATGACAAAAAGACAATTATATTAGGTCTCCATTAGGCCTATTTATAGGTAAAAATAAACAATCCTTAATATTTTGAGTGAAAAAGGTGGTATGGACCTAAAATGTTTTCCACATATTATTGTAATGCTAACACACATACCCACAAAATTTTATCTTGTTTGGATAAGTAAATCAAAAGATATGGTCTTTTCTCTGTTGAAACCCTAAATTGCCTACTACCTAGCAAGGAGCAAAGAAAAGTCAATTTATTGAGTTTTAAAGTTGTTCAAAGGATAAAAATACCTAAATTAAGTCTTTCCATATCATTAATTACTATTCCAATTGGTTTTTTGTCTTAATTAGCCTCTAAAATATAAAACAAAGATCTATTCTTATGTTTTTGGGCTTAAAATACACTGCTACAGGGCTGTAGACAAATAAAGCTCATACAAACACCAATATAAAGACTAGAAATGAATAATAGATGAAAAAACCATTACAAATATTATTATAATTTTGTTTCAAACCAAACAAAATCTTATTTTATTTAATTATATAAAAATACAACTCTATAGACCCTGTAAACTCTTCTACAACATCCACCATACCTATTATATCTATCTGAAGTAACGACATTATTAATTAAATTGAATTTGCATTTTAATTGGAAAAAAATAGTTTATGAGGTCTTATGATAGTAGATAATTCATGTATTTTCAATAATAATCCATCAATATGCTTCAAATGTTCATGGTTTGTCAATTAGTGTCATTTTTGGACTTTCTCACCAAAAAGGAAGATTTGAAAATATGAAGGTTTGTAAAGGCTTTAAAGAGGTCTTTAGGATATTTTTTGGAATGGATTGATGGATATTATTTTTAATATAACTTAAAAGGTCTTAGGAGTGTGTGTGTGTGTTCAAGAAAAACTAGTTAAGTTTTGTATAATCCTACTGCTGAGTGCCTAAAATTTATAGGGTTGACTAGGACTAACCTAATATACTGAATAGGATGAAAAAGTGTATAGGGTCAATTGGGTCAACCTATTAGTCTAAATTAGAATTATAGAAGTCTATAAACATGTATTAGGTCATTTGAGTTGATCCAATTTCCTATTCGTAAAAACTTGTGCATAGAGATTAGCACTAGGTCGATAGAGTCAATCCAATATGATACATATATGATAAAAAGAATGAAATAAATACTTCAAGGTTTATTTTCACATCAATTTCACAAAAATGTAATATGAAGCTAAAGCCAAAGTGAAGCTAATGCTAATAAGAAAAGAAACAAAAATGGAAACGTGAGAATAATCTAACCAATGGTGGGATAGGATTCATTTCAGGTTCACTAGAATGTATACAATCAAAAATTCATCATGTCTATAAATCAATCATAGCTTAGAGAAAATATATCATACCTACACTTTTGATTGGTAATATATTTGTTAATTGGGAACATGACCAATATGAGGATCTGTAAACCTGATTAAGGGATCACTTATCACAATACACCATGTTAGGAAGGGTTTCAAAGCCTACAGGCTAACATAATCATGCAATAACCCTTAAATAATCCTAGGTTTAATATTTAACCTATGTCTAATAAACAGTAAAGTAAATCTCATCTAGTACTCACCAAAGCTTATGGCATAAAGTGGGGGTTAGAAACAAAACAAACTAAACTAAACATGCATATAAGACATATATGTTAGGAATATAGAACATAGAGTAATATTAATGAATTAAGGATGGAAATAAAATGAAAAAAAACACAACACAATAGAGATATATTTAACATGGTTTACTCAATATGGGCTACATCCACATAGAAATAGCTAGTCCTTATTATTTAGTCTAACAAATGAAGGGAAAAACCTATAATATAACCACTAAAATATATTTTACATTCACATACAGTGTGATGTCATAATTATAATTCCCTCATATCAAAAGAGGGTTAAATATAAGGCAAAAATACAAAAACATAATTTCTACCATTACAACTGCAACCTAATAGTGAATATTCTAGATTTACTACAAAATTACAATATTTTATAGTACATTTTGTTGGGTGAATATTTTGTTGACAAGCTAACTGGTGAGCAAAATAGTTTCTTTCACCATAGCATAGGGAGATTGGTCATTCAGGTGTGCAATTTTACTACATCAACAGGGGAAAAATCTCTCCTCTCATCAAGGGTAGGTTCCTTATTAAATATACGGAGGCTATATACTATAAATATAAGCTAAAAATAACACTTGGGGGTAGGATAAACCATCCATCTCTCTTCTTTCAGAGATGATGCTCATAGATCAAAGGATAAATCCTAGGTGATTGGTGAAGGTGCTTCTATTCTTTCAAAAATAACATTCAACCAAGAGCCAGATCCCTTCTTCGATAGTAGAAATCCTAGTGAAGCAATAGAAGGCACTTCTCTTATTTCAGAAATGCTTTTTCTTGTAGGCAACATGAATCTTTTTGGTAACAAGTGACAGGGTGCCAAGGGCATAGTAACTAGCAATCTAAGATGTAGCACAAAGTCTCCACCTTGACTATCCAAGAGTGAGATATGAAGAACAATGGGGGCACAAATTCATCCCAAGTTCCTTTACACAAAAAGAAACTAAAAACACACACTGAAAATAATTATATCAACACAAAGTTTGAAAGTAACTGGTTTCAGGACACCTTCTTGATTACTTCCACTAATTTTTATTATTATAAAAAATAAATAAGAACACATTCAGAAGATAAACATAAGAACAATCTCCTAAAATGATGCAAGATATGACAACACAAAGTTTGCAAACAACTTACTTTCTCATTCAGATAAAATAATATGAACAATAATCTGAGCTCAAAGTCTCAGTATTCACCTTTCAATTTGGACAAAGTTTTCCTTATATATGGGGAAGATCTCCTTAAAAAAATAAAAGAGATTAAAATATATAGCCACCAAGCAAGGCTTGGTGCTCTCTCACATGGGACAGCCCATGCTGCAATCAATGCCTTCAATGCACCTTTAGTTCTATTTGGAGGGACCATGCCTGGAACAATGCATTGCCTTAACTATGACATGTCTATTCATTTAATATGTCTTCTCCTAAGTCTAGATCATCTATTTTGTCCCCTCTGACATCTGTGTAGTTGTCCATTTTATCTTTACTCCAAAGGAGACAAAAGGCCATGCCTTCAATGTTTGCAAGCTCAAATATCAACTTTGTGGACTATTTCACCTATTGGAATAACTTTTGTACAAATATTTTGAGCAATTCCCTCTTTCCAATTTTGTCCTTTCTAGCTTTGTCTTTTCCAGATTTGTCTCTTCCTAGAATTTAAGCTCCTAGGCTATCTTTATAGCTAGTCACTTGGTTTTTCCTTCAAGTTTTGCGCTTTATTTAAATTTCAATGGATATTCCCTTACTTTAAATTTGACATCTACGAGGCTGTCAATGGTCGCTAGTTGCTTGAACCATGTTGAACCTTAAAAATTTAAACCTACTAAAAGTACATTGGTTCATCAGTTCATTTTGCCTCTTTTGTTCCATTACTTCTTAGTTCAATCACTTTCCTACTCATTGGTTGAACCATCCGTTAAACCCCCTGCTTCCTACTTCTTTCCTTGACTGAGGCTACCTTTGAACCTTTGAACCCAAGAACATTGAACTCTTTCAGTTCAAGGTTCAATCAATTCATTGGTTCATCCTGTGTCCATCACTTCCTTGTTCTTTCTAAGCTCTTTGATCTTCATCACACTAGTTGAACCTTTGAACCTGTGAACTCGTTGAACTTTTTGGTTCAAGGTTCAATGGTTCAATTAGTTCATTCTTTTTATTTGGCTAAGTCCTTTTAATCTTTTTGAACCAAATTCATTGAACCATTTGGTTGTTGAACCTATTGAACCATTACACCCATTAAACCTTTGAACCAAAGTGGTTCAATGGTTCAATGGTTCAAGCCTTCTTCTCTTTGACAAGTGTTTTGAATCTGTTAAATCTTGAAGTGGTTGAAATCTGAACCTTAACAAATGTGCTTAACTCTTGATGATGATGTTAAACCTTTGAACCCATTAAACCTGTTGAACCAAAATGGTTCAAGGTTCAATGGTTCAATCCTTGCTTACAAGCTTTTCGATGAACTCTTTTGGTTGAACCTTGTCATTGAACCAACTTTGAAATTGCCTGAGTGTTGAGAGCTTGTTTCTTTCCTATAGAGTTCATTGAATTCAACCTATGAAGCCTGTAGAACTTGGCCTATAGAATCCATATATTTTCTTCCTGTAAAGTATGTATATTCAAGCCTATAGAGTCCATAGATTCAAGCCTACAGAGTCCGTAGATTCAAGCCTGCAGAGTCCATAGATTCAAGCCTGCAGAGTCAGTAGATTTTTAAGAAGCTTGAAAAATGAGGAATTTGAATGCTTAGATTAAATTTTGAAAAGGGAAGAGAAAATTTTGGTCTTACAAGGCCCAAAATAGTTCATATGTTGTCCCAAAAATGAGTGATATTTTTGGGGGACAATAGTTGGCTCCAGTTGGGTAACTTCCTTTAGTTGAAAACTTATAACAGCTGAGGGGAGTAGAAACTAGAATCTCTAGTGCCTTGAAGTGTGCCATTGGGCTATGAGTCATGCTATTCAAAAAATAAAGGCACCAAAAATTAAAACAAAAAGCAAAAAATAGAACTAAAGATTATATAAATATACATATGTACAGATGAACTTATCTGATACTTCAAAAATTGAAGTGATTCAGACACTGCCCATTGTGAGACAATGAAGATGGCATTTTGTCCTAATAAACTAGAAAGAAACCATTTTGTCCCTAGAATTGGTGATGGGAAAATGGAACTCTCCACTAGGGATCACATTTTCTATGCAATTCTTTCAATTCTCTCTTCTTACCCCATGGTGAGATGTGGTCTTCAATCTGAAAATTGTAACTCCTTACTCTCTTGGCGAAGAGTTCCTTTTGCTGAATTTGGAGTACAATAGTATGGTCCACCACCATAGCTTGTTGTTCTACTGGTTTAGTCTAGCACATGCTTTGATTGTCCCCCTCAAACACCTGACAAACCACTAGTTCAACATCTCCTTTGACATGAAGGAGCTTGACATCTTAGTCTTGACCAGCCTTCAATCTGAGCAATAGAGATTCACATTTAGCTGTGTTTTTGGTGTTGTTGAATTGTAACTTGTGTGAAGGAGGAAGAATATCTCTTTGAGGAGATATCAACACCATCCTGGCTCTAGCACTAGTAGAGGAATTGCTGCCATCAAATTCCCAGATCCAAACATCATCAAAAACTTATCTTCTATTAGATTTTTCTTTATTAGAGATGGAAGATCCTTTTTTATTTATACTGTGCCCTACCAATTTTTTTGATGTCTTATTTGAATTAATTCATGGATTTCCAGATATAGGACTTTTATCTATAGAAACATGAACATCCTCCATGGACAAAAAATAATTACCCCTACTTGAAGACTCAAATAGAATCTAAACTTTAGGTGCTGATGTCTGAGTGACTGGGATGGGCATGTTCCTTGGGGGATCATGAGTTACCTTTTTAGCTTCTTATCCTACAGAGACAACTATATTCTTCACACACTCTACCAACTTGTCCAACTACTTAGGGTTGGCTTGTAGGAATTCAAATTCAGTCATTTGAATTTTAGTTTTCTTGACATGGTCGACTATGTCAAATGACATAAATGGACTAGGAAGAGAGGATGGGAGTTCATCCTTTCAGTTTTTGGGAGGGGGAGGACTAGCCTATGAATTTGAAGTTGAAGGTGTATAAATGATTGGGGTACTTACTTTTTTTTATCAACTATTAGGTCTTTTGGTTGGAAAGGTAGAGTGGTTCCACACTTAGCAATTAAAATTGTTATTTGAGGTCTCTCCTCTATTCTTTCTTTATCAGCTTGTTGGGCTGACTAATTCATTGATCGGATGAACATAACATATGATCCCTCATCTACTTTACCTTCACTTTTTGGTTCATCCTAATAATTAAAGAAACTAATGCGAGAGTCGATAGTTGATTCTTCTTGATCTTCCATGAAGGGACCAACATCATTTTCTTGATCAAACTCAGGTTAGAAAGAGAAATCATGTTCTATTTCCAAATATTCAACTGTTGAGTTGGTTAGAGGCACTTTAAGGGCAAGGTTCCTCTGTGGGGGAGGAAGATGATTTGGTTACACTTGACTTCTAGTAGCATTGCCTTGATATGACTAGTTCTAAAATGTCCTCCTTGGCATATCCTAATAAGGAGTAGAAGACATAGCTTGGGCCACTTGTCTTTTCAAGGCTAGCAGTTCATTTTCTAGCTTTTGCACCATCAGATCAATGGTGGTTGTAGATGAGTATTTAGAAGATGAAGAGGATTTACCTCTATTTGGATCTCTTCTTATCTTTCTAGCCAAGATAAGGTTATCTTCTACCTTAGTAGCCAAGTCTTGATCAACAACAAGGTCTATGTGTCTAGCCCATCTTAGCAAGAAACTCACTTTAGGTAGCTGTGAGTTGATGAAGAAACACTTGAGATTCTAAGGTGTCAGCTGGGTGACCATGGGAATCCTATACCTTAGCTTGTCAAACTTGGAAATGAAGTCCCTCATAGGTTCATTGGGCTCCTTCTTCATCTGTGTGAGTTGGGCTAGCAAGGCATGCACATCTTCTACATGTTTGAACTTGGCTTCAAATTTATCTTTGAGTGTGTCCCAGTCAATCACTGATCTAGCTTACATATGGTAGAACCAATCTACAATAGCACCTTGTAGTGTCTCCATGAATATCTTGACTACTATGTCTTTAAATTCCACTCCTATTACACCACAAGCTATGCTAAAGGCCACAATATGTTCATCAGGGTGAAATTTCCCATCCCTAAAGAACTTGGAGAAATTCTTTCTTGAGTTGCATGGAAGTTCATGCAGGGGTGGAGTCAAATTGAGTGGGCCGAATGAGTTATCCCAAGGGCCTTAAACCATGATTTGATTATGTGAAAGTGGGATCACAAATCTAGGTGGAGAATGGGTAGGCAAAGCTCTGCTAGTAGTAGAAAAAGAAGCTCTACCTTGTGTTGGTGACCTGGTAGGGCTAGGAGGAAAACTCTTAGTTCATTGAAGGTGAGGCTATTGAGGAAATAAATCAAAATTACTCTACTACACCAACTCAAAAGTAGGGTCAACAACACCTAGAGATTTATAGCTTTTGGTATAATGTGGAGTTGCTAGATTATAGGAAAAAAAGGAAAAGAGTAGGATCTACTTCATCTTGAAGCTTGAGACTTCAAACTATGTGCTCTTCCCAATGGCTCTAATTTTACAGAGTAGATAATATAACAAAGATGGAAGAAGATGGTAAGGCTATAATGATAATGGGTAAGACATGGAACGGAGTCACTAGAATATGTAATGGATAAGGGTAAGGACTACTTCAATCTAAAACTTGAGGCTTTAGACTGCACGTTCATCCCTAACAAAGTCACCAAAAACTGTTGGGTGAATATTTTGTCAACCAGCTAACTGGTGAGCAAAATAGTTCTTATCACCACATCATAGGGAGATTGGTCATCTGGATGTGCAATTTTACTACATCAATAGGGGACAAATCTCTCCTCTCATCAAGGGTAGGTTCCATATTAAATATACGAAGGCTATATACTATAAATATAAGCTAAAAATAACACTCATGGGTAGGATAAACCATCCATCTCTCTTATTTTAGAGATGATTCTCATAGATCAAAGAAGAAATCCTGGGTGATTGGTGAAAGTGCTTCTCTTATTTCAAAAATAACATTCAACCAAGAGCCATATCCCTTCCTAGATAGTAGAAATCTTGGTGAAGCAATAGAAGGCACTTCTCTTCTTTTAGAAATGCTTGTTCTTGCAGGCAACAGGAATCTTTCTGGTAACAAGTGATAAGGTGCCAAGGGCATAGTAACTAGCAATATAAGATGTAGCACAAAGTTACCACCTTGATTTCCCAATAGTGAGATACGAAGAACAATGGGGGCACAAAGTCATCCCAAGGTCCTTTACATAGAAAGAAACTAAAAACACACACTGAAAACAATTATATCAACACAAAGTTTAAAGTAACTAGTTTCAAGACACCTTCCTGATTACATCCACTAATTCTACATGGTAGATTAAATAAAAAAGAACACATTTAGAAGATAGACATAAGAACAATCTCCTAAAATGATACAAGATATGATAGCACAAAGTCTGTAAACAACTTGCTTTCTCATTTAGATAAAATAATATGAACAACAATCTAAGCTCAAAGTCTCAGTATTCATCTTTAAATTTGGGTAGAGTTTTGCTTTTGTATGTGGAAGATCTCCTTAAAATAATAAAATAGATTACAATATATATCCACCAAGCAAGGCTTGGCACTCTCTCCCATGGGATGGCCCATGCTGCAGTCAATGCCTTCAATGCACCTTCAGTTCTGTCTGGAGGGACCATGCCTAGAATAGTGCATTGCCTTAACTATGGCATGTCTATTAATCTAATATGTCTTCTCTTGAATCTAGATCATCTGGTCTATTCCCTTTGACATCTGCATAGCTGTCCATTTTGTCTTTACTCTAAAAGAGACTAACAAGTTGCACCTTTAATGTTTGCAAGCTCAAATATCTACTTTGCAAACTATTCCACCTATTGGAATAAATTCTGTATAAATATTTTGGGCTTTTCCCTCTTTCTAATTTTGTCCTTTCCAGCTTTATCTTTTCTAACTTTGTATCTTCTTAGAATTTAAGCTCTCAAGCTATCTTTACAGCCAGTCACTTGGTTCTTCCTTCAAGTTTCATGCTTTATTTGAATTTCAACAGATATTCCCTTACTTTAAATTTGACATTTGTGGGGCCATCAATGGCTGCTAGCTGCTTAAACCATGTTGAACCTTAGACCTTTGAACCCACTAAAATTACATTGGTTCATTGGTTCATCGATTCATTCTGCCTCTTTTGTTCCATCACTTCTTGGTTCAATCGCTTTCCCGCTCCTTGGTTGAACCATCCATTGAACCCCCTATTTGCTACTTCTTTCCTTGACTGAGGCTGCCTTTAAACCTTTAAACTCATGAACCATTAAACTTTAAACTCTTTTAGTTCAAGGTTCAATCGGTTCATTGGTTCATCCTTTGTCCATCACTTCCTTGTTCTTTCTAAGCTCTTTGATCTTCATTGCACTGGTTGAACCTTTAAACCTGTGAACTTGTTGAACCTTTTGGTTCAAGGTTCAATGGTTCAATCAGTTCATTATTTTTATTTGGATAAGTCCTTTTCATTTTTTTAAACCAAACACGTTGAACCATTTGCTTGTTGAACCTGTTTAACCATTGAACCCATTAAACCTTTGAACCAAAGTGATTCAATGGTTCAACGGTTCAATGGTTCAAGCCTTCTTCTCTTTGATAAGTGTTTTGAAGCCATTGAGCCTTGAAGTGGTTGAACTTTAAACCTTTAAAAATGTGCTTAACTCTTGCTGATGATGTTGAACCTTTGAACCCATTGAACCAAAATGGTTCAAGGTTCAACGGTTAAATGGTTTAATCCTTGCTTAGAAGCTTGTTGATGAACTCTTTTGGTTGAACCTTGTCGTTGAACCAACTTTGAAATTGCCTAAGTGTTGAGAGCTTGCTTCTTTCCTATAGAGTCTATAGAAATCAACCTATGAATCCTGTAGAACTTGGCCTATAGAGTTTGTAGATTTTCTTCCTACAGAGTCCATATATTCAAGCCTACAGAGTCTATAGATTCAAGCCTATAGAGTCCATAGATTCAAGCCTACAGAGTCCATATATTCAAGCCTATAGATTCTGTAGATTTTTGAGAAGCTTGAAAAATGAGGAATTTGAATGCTCAAAACAAATTTTGAAAAGGGAAGAGACAATTTTGGTCTTGTAGGGCCCAAAATAGTTCATATGTTGTCCTAAAAATGAGTGATATTTTTGGGGGACAACACATTTTTAATTAAATTTTTCTTCTAGGGTGTTGCCCTAGAAACCCTATCAAGAGGGAATCCAAAAAATGTTTCCTCCCTCATGGACCCACATGGTGACCCTAGTGGGGACAGATTTCTCCCCCCCTCCACAACCCCCTTTCAAGAACTAGGCATTAAAATAAGATGAAGCTCCACCATCTAATAATCTCCTACTTGGAGACTAATTATTGCAACTCCATAGCTACAACTCTTCCTTTGAATTTTCTTTAAAATTTTACCTTGGCTTGTTTCTCATCTTCTTTATTATCCCTGAAGACCTATTGAAGCTAAAAAACTCTTTAGCTTCTCCTTTGTGACTTCTTTTGCCCCAAAACCCTACCAAGAGGGAATCCAAAAAATGTTTCCTCCCTCATAGACCCACATGGTGACCCTAGTGGGGACATATTTCTCTCCCCATCCACAACCCCCTTTCGAGAACTAGGCATTAAAATAAGATTAAGCTCCACCATCTAATAATCTCCTACTTGGAGACTAATTGTTGTAACTCCATAGCTACAACTCTTTGAATTTTCTTTAAAATTTTACCTTGGCTTGTTTCTCATCTTCTTTATTATCCCTGAAGACCTATTGAAACTAAAAAACTCTTTAGCTTCTCCTTTGTGACTTCTTTTGTTATCATATCTACAAGATTTTGACTTGTGTGGATCTTTTCCAACTTTAGTTGACCATACTCCAAAACTAAATGAATGAAGTGATACATGAGTTGTATATGTTTGGGTCTTGAATGGAATGTTGATTTATTTTCTAAATGAGTTTCACTCTAGATATCACTATACAACCTACAATCTTCCTACTATTTCTCAACTCTTCCATGAACTATTGTATCCATATCTTCTCCTTGTTAGCTTTTATATCTTCAACATACTCTGCCTCTATAGTTGACAAAGCAACTATCTTCTACAATTTTGAAATCCAACTAACCATTTTGTCACCAATAGTGAATACATAACATGTGGTGCTCCTTCCTTCTCAATCTCCAGTCATGTCTACATCAACATATCCTTGTAAGGTAACATCTAAACATTCATAGCACAATTATCTATTAGTGGTCCCTCTCAAGTACTTAAGAATCCACTTGACTACATCCTAGTGCTCCTTTCATATATTATTCATAAATGTGATAATAACTCCCACTACATGAGTAATATTTGGTCTCGTGCACACCATAACATACATTAAACTTTCAACTGCTGAAACATATGGAACTTTAGACATGTAATTGATTTCTTCCTACATTTTTGGACATTTTTCCTTTCTTAATTTTCAGTGCCCTCCCAAATATGTACTTATAGGTTTTGCATACTTCATATTGAACCTTACTAACACCTTCTTGATGTACTCTTCTTGAGACAATGCCAATTTTCTATTTTTTCCATCTCTTGGTATTCTCATACCAAGGATTTGCTTTGCAACACCCAAATCCTTCATTGTAAAAGAATTTTCTAATTTTCTTTTGATATCATTTATATCATGCATGTTAGACCCTATAATAAGCATGTCTTCTACATACAATAACAAGATAATATATTTTCCATTATATAATCTCTTAAAATAGATACAATGGTTAGAATTGCATTTACTATAAACTTTTTCTATCATAAACATGTCAAATTTTAAATAACACTACTTTGGATCTTGCTTTAGACCATAAAAACTCTTTTTCAACCTACATACCATTTATTCATTAAATTTCACTTCATATCCCTATGGTTTATCCATATATATTTCTTCCTCCAAATCACCATGAAGAAAAGTAGTATTCACATCTAACTATTTAGGGTGCAAATCTTCTACTATTACCAAACTTAAAACAGTTCTTATGGAAGTCATTTTTACAATTGGAGAAAATATTTCATCAAAATAAATACCTTTATTTTGTGAAAAACCCTTTACAAAAAGTCTAGACATGTACCTCTTTTTGCCTCCATCTTCTTCCTTTAGTCTATAAACCCATTTATTCTATAATGCTCTTTTACCTACAAGAAACTGAACCAAATCCCAAGTTTGGTTATGTACGAAGGAGTCCATCTCCTCTATCATGCCCTACTCCCACTTATTTCTAGTTTCTACCTACATTGCTTCTTCATATATTTTTGGCTCACCAACATCAATTAATAATAAATAATAAAGTGAAGGAGAATATCATTCAAAGAGTCTACTTACTCTTCTAGATCTTCTAACTACACTTCTAGGAGTCTGAGGTACTTTTTGTTGTATTTGTTGCACATTCTAATTTTTTGGCACTTTTGAAATTTCATTTCTTATGATTTCATCAAGTACTACATATTATGTATTTGGATTTTCTTGTTTCTTCCCCTAAGACTGATCTCTGTACATGATCTTTTCATTAAAGATCACATCTCTCCTCCTAATGATTTTATGATTTTTAAAATCCCATAAACAATAACCAAAATCATTAACTCCATATCCAATAAAAGTACATTTATTATATTTTCTTCAACCTTGGTTCTATTTTCTTTATCAATATGGACAAATGCTTCACTACCAAAAGTATTTAAGAAGGAATAATCTACCTTTTTACCTATCCATGCTTCTTCTGGAATGCCACTATCAAATAGACTTAAAGGCCCTCTATTTATTAAGTAAACAGTAATATCCATAAAATATATTCAAAATTGTAAGGGCAACCCTGCATGTAATCTCATGCTCCTTACATGCTCCATGATTTCCTTATTCATCCTTTCTAACACACCATTTTATTGTGGTGTTCTTGGAACCATCTTCTCTCTACGAATCCCATGTGATGAACAATAATTATCAAATTCATTATTGTAGTATTCACCTCCATTGTTTGATCTAGCACACTTCAACTTATTTCCTATCTCATTCTCAACCAAAGCTTGCCATTTTTTTAAAGTATAAAAAACACTATATTTTTTGTATGCAATAAACCTAAGTTTTTCTAGTTACATCATCAATAAAAATAACATAATAATAAGAGCCACCAAGGGATGATACTTGATTCAGTCCCCATACATATGTATGCACAATCTCTAATTTTCCATCCTTCTTTGTCTTCCCAACTCTGATAACTTCTACTCTCTTCTATTTTCCATACACATAATGATTATAGAATTCCAAATCCAGCTTCTTCAAATCTGGCAATAAATTCTTTGAGAGGAGAACTTGCATCCCTTTCTCACTCATGTGCCCAAGTCTATGGTGCCATAAATTTGTATCTACTTCTATAGAAGATAAAGTAATACAAGAGTCAACACTGACATTGGATAAATATAATGTACCTACCTTCTCTCCTTTTTTTATTACCATTGATCCTTTAGTGACCTCCCACAAATTTTCTACAAATGTAACTATGTAGCCCTCATTTCCTAATTGACCTACTAAAATTAGATTTATTTTCAACTCAGTAACATGCCTTACCTCTTTTAGTAACAATTTTTTCCATTATATAATTTTATTTGTATCTTACCCTTTCCTATAATTATATAGGGTTCACCATCACCCAAATAAACCTATCTAAAATCACCTTGAACATAGTCTTGAAAATATTTATTATGGGGTGTAACATGAAATGAAGCCCTTGAATCTAACACTTAAAAATCATTAATACTATCTAAATAAAGGATTAAAGCATATTGTAACACATCACCTTCTAAATTTGTTTCTTTATTGTTATCTTGTTGTCCATCTCCTTGTTTTCCTTTTAAAAACTAACAATCTTTATTTAGGTGTCCTTACTTCCCACAAATATAGCACACCAATGTTCCTCTGGATTTGGATTTGCCCTTCTTATACATACCATGATTACTTGGGCCCTTTAATATATCCTTTTATCCATATTAAAATCATTACCTAATGTCTCACTTATGCTTTTCTGTCACATTTCCTCACTAAGAATAACATCCATAACAACATCAAACTTTAAAGTTTTTGAACTAGAGATATAATTACTCATAGTCATGACCAAGCCATTTCAGCTTTCTAGCAATGAACACAAAATCAAAAGAGCCCTAACATTGTCATGAAAATTTACTCCTACAAATCATAATTGATTTGTGACCATGTTAAATTCATTTAAATGGTCAACAATAGACTCACTTTCTAACATTTCTAGATTAAATAAATTCTTCATAATAAATACCTTGTTGGAGGTTGAGGGATTTTCATACACTCTCTCTAATTACTTCATCATATCCATTTTTTTCTCTTCTTTTGAAATATTAAAGGCCACCGATGCTACCAAGCATAGTCATATTATTCCTAGTGCATTTCGATTAATAACCTCTCAATATTCATCCTTCATAGTTGTTGGCTTATTTTTTGTTCCTCCCAATGGTAGGAAAAGATCCTTCTAATATAAATAGTCGTCCATTTGCATCTTCCATCGCTAGTAGTTTTATCCACTAAAATTTTTGACCTTAAACTTGCCTTCTTGTGCCATTTCTCCCACTCAAACTAGGAACCCTCCTTGCCTATGAGTTTATCTACCAAATAAACCTTTGAATCTGATACCCAAATTAATATTAATGAATTAAGTATGGAAATAAAATGTATAAAATATAACATAATAGAGACATAGATTTAACATGGTTCACCCAACATGGGTTATGTCCACATAGAAACAATCAATCTTATTATTTAGTCAAACAAATGAAGGGAAAAACCTACAATACAACCATTTTAATATCCTCTTCACTCACATATAGTGTGCCACCATAATTCCAATGCCCTCATATCAAAGGAGGGTTACATATAGGGCAAAAATGCACAAACATAATTTTTACTGTTAGATTTGCAACCCACTAATGAATGGTCTAGATTTACTATGAAATTATAATATTTTATATTGCATTTTTAATGAAATTTTACTTTAGTGGCACTACCCCTGAACCCCCACCAAGGGGGATCTAAAATAGGTTGTATCCACATTGAACCCCCATGATGACCCTAGTGGGTGCATGTTGCTCCTCCATACCCCTCCTATCAAGAAATGGGCATTAAAATAAGATCAGGCTCGAGCATCCAACAATATACTCACATCAATGTATACAAAATCCTAATACATGGAAGAGACACATAACTACATTACCTATCTACTCTTAGAAAGGAAAGATAAAGTTAGAAATACTTACTTTGAAGATGAACACATCGAGCCTCAATATTTCCCTTGGCTAAGGTGCTTTGCAAGAGATTGGTGTGGTATGTAGGGATAAAAAATATAAATCAACTCTAGTTTACACAACCTATCTATGCATCCAAAAGACTTCTCCACAAGACAAGATCCATATCTCTAAATAAAGTATGCAACCTTAATCTTTATTCCTAAATTATAATGGTTAATAAGTAGATGTTCATTTTCACTTATTATTCTTTGCTTCAAACCTTACAAATGGTTGGAAATGAACTTGTATATATAGGTAGATCTTGCCCTAAATCCTCATAAAAACATCATAGGTATAGGATCAACCATGGTCAACTCTATACATTTTTGGGGATAATTCACTAGGTCTGAGCTAGGTTAGCCAAAAGGCTAACAAACCCAAAAATTGAAAAATACTCCTAAAATGTACATGGTTGACCTAGGTCGACCTAGTACATCTAACAATCCAAAATAGAATTAAGGAAATAAAAGGAAGATAGAAAGAGTAAAATGACTAGAATGGGTAAGGTTGAGAAGAATAATCTTCGGGTTAGTGGTTTTTAGGAGACAAGTGTGTAGATTTCAAGTGGTATAAGGATAATAATCTTATGAATCATCAATGGTCTACCCACCCCTTTCTTGGTGCACCCCTTAAGGCATGTGTTCAGAGATATTGAGACTTAATGGGTTATTGCAAGATACAAAGTATCAATAATCAATCAAAGTTAAAAATATTATGTATATACACCAACCACCTATATAATAGCATAACCCCTTTGGTCTATAGTGTAAAGTGTTATTTGTAAAGGGGGAAATGCTATTGACCCTTAGCTTCTTCTACCCCCAATAGATATTTTTCCTTTTCCCAAAGAATCTTAGGATCAACCTAAACTCATTTTATGTCTTGAATAGCATCCAAACACTATATAAAGACCACTTTCATTCATTCATCCCATATATGGTGATTCTAATGAACAAGCTTAGAAATAGTAGTGTAAATCAAGGTTATTGATCCCTATTTACCATTATTTATATATACATCCATAAAAAATAGTCTAAATCTTATTTTTACTCATATTTATAGTTTTAAGTCACACTCAAAGCATTCAAATTAGTATTCATACTCATACATAATATTATCACTCTCACTTGCACCAACACTTAGATTGGGAAAACAACATAGGCTTGACCCCTTTCAAGGTATTAGTATGTAGGAAACATTTAGCACATGGGTTGTTGAGGTCACATCCATCTTACTCTAATAATTCCACTCTTATTACACTTGTGTTTGTCAAAACCATATCAAATATGGAGGCTTAGGGTTCCCTAGTGAAATCAATCAAAATGAAGCATAAATAATGATCCAAGTCTTGGTCACATAGGCATAATCCTACCAAAATAGAGTGAAGGTCTACCCAAAGTTTCACTATTTTATCTATACATGGTCAATATCATAACATAGAAGGTCATTAGTGTAGTGCACTATTAGAAAAAAAGGTTTGTGTTATTGTCCAATGAGGGTTATGACACTTATTTCTAGCTAACGACACTCTACCCTATTTTTGCATTAGTTTCTAGCCTTCCACTTGTCTATTTCAATCTTATTTTCTAGCTAAATATCTCTTTTGTAACTTATTTATATTTATAGGATAAGTAATCAAATCAATTATTATACAAATTAGTGGTTGTTGAGACTAAAGTATTTTATTCCCTCATCTATATATTTATTTCTTTATCTACTTAGGGTTTTACATTAATTCCCAAAATAGTTATATCATTTGGTGAACCTAACTTACTTCAAACATATTACTCCAAACCCTAGTGTACCATTAGTTGTTTTCCTTCTTATTTTATTTATTTTTAGTCTTCATCATGATCATCATGATGAAATTCATGTTTTATTTTTTGGTACAAAGTCTTATGGTTTGTCTTGCATGCTTATTACCAACCATTTGTATAAATATGCACATGTATGTCACTCTTATCATGGATCATGTTATAACTCAACTTATTTCATACATTGGTCCAACTCATTTTGGGCCCCCTTCTATGGAGAACATATTACATGCATAATTTTAACTTACCTCTAGTTATCACTTAATAGTAGAGGTCTCAGATGACTCCATTTTTTCTTCCTCTACCTAGACCCATTGCCTAGCTTTGCTCACATCCCACCTCAACTACTCGCCCTTGGAAAATAGTAAATCCCATAGTTTAAGTTGTTACTAGATGAAATTAAATGCCTCCTTAGCCTATATAAGAATAATTTAATCCCATAATCCCTCCTCATCCCCAACAAAAGACAATAAGACCTAAGGATCAACATAAAGCATATTATATTATTGATCAAGTGAGAAATGCATCAGCTAAGATTTATTTATTGTAATTAATTCAATAGGAAACCAACTTTAAAGACATTATTTTTCAAACACTTAATCATACATCTTTGCCTCATGATACAAAACTAGATTATTTTTCATCTGTATTGAAAACTATAAAGGACTTTAAGGATGTTATATCGTTTGTAAATGAGGATTTATCCTCACATATAGTTATTGATCAGAATCTACCACTTTTCATTCAAACACAAATTAAAATCACCACTATTAAATTAGTTTTAATTGATAATTGTTCATGTATTAACATATGAAACCTCACATTCTCATAGACTATGGGGGTTGATATAACATATATCCAGAAGACATATAAGAAAATTTAAGTTTTTAATGACATTACTTGAAATGGATTGGGTTCTATTACTTTGGATATCATGGTTAGGCCAAAAACCCTATCCACATAGTTTTATATGATGCCTAATCATTTTCATTACAATTTATTACTTAAGAGACCTTAGATATATGCCATGGAGGTAGTACCCTCTACCTTCAATAGATGCATAAATTTTATACATGATAGATACTTATACATTTGTTTAAATGATAATCAACCATTCTTATATTACATAGTCATTGAGTTTACTACCCTGAGTATTTCTTCAGATGGGACATCTCATATTCTTATAGAGTTTATGACTCAACTGATTCCTATAGAATAGATGCATACATATGATGTTGGGAAATCTAGTATCGCTATTCCTACACCCATTCTAGATCCTCCTACAATAGATTTGCCTTCACCTATAATCGATAATGACCCTCTTAAAACATATTTTTCCCCCCATCCATGATATATGATGAGACATTCATAACACAATTACCATTAATTTTTAACTTAGAGAAAATATAAATCATAAACTTAGATACAAATTCCCAAACCACCACAAAGGATGATACATCACCATGAATATTGATCATTATTTATGTATGTTGAGCTTTAAACCATTAGGCCCTAGAGAGTAAGAGATTATTCTAAGGCACTCATACCTTTCTCTACATAGGCATCACCATTAGTTCATAATACCTTAGATATAAGCCTAGACACTCAGTCATAGTTAAGGGTAGATTCTTTTATACAGTCAGTACATAGGGTTACATATATGGATATTTACCTATTTATGCAAATTTATGTAGGTAGTACATAGGGTAAACCACAACTAATTTTACATATATTACTTGACATAGGATTGATAACATTACCCACAGATCATCATAGATCTATTATCAGATTATCACAATATGATGATAATCCCTTTTATCTCTTTCATAGGATTAAAGGCACTATCCATATTACACAACCTCTACCTCCACTAGTATAGGTAACATGATGGAATATTCACTGACCTTGACATTTGAGGAATTATCCATTGACTATTCAAGTTTTCATCAAGTACCAATACATCCCTAATGTTGTTATATATGAGGATTATGATCCAACACTTACACTTTAGCAATCTTATAGCACATAGGGTACCAAGAGATAGAGATGCAATATACCATATATGTTTAGGACTCTTTAGAAAACATCATACTAATAGTTTCATATGGCCTTAAGGTGGTCAACACACTAATTTTTTTCATGAGCATAGGCACTCACATAGAAGTTATATTTAGAAGTACATGGTAAAAGGTAATAGATTCCATAGTCGATCATATAGACAAATGTCTAACTTTTAGTTATGAGGGAAACATAATTTGTAATTTACATAATGGCACAAATTAAAATCAAATATTTCATACAAACATCCAGTGGTCCAATGGAGTCTACCATAGGATCGCATAGGATTATTCTTACATAGTAGATTATCATGCTATCTAAATGTATAAAATCTAGAATAATCCCAAATATAAAGCTATACGATGATCATAATGATGGTGATCTACTCAAGTTTGGGTAGATTTAGTATCCAACATTAGATGACCTCCTATTAGACATACTATTTGACTATCCACATCTTGTGGATGTGATTTTATATCTTTAGATTCACTACATTTCATTTATAAATAATATAATTTACATATAGTATTACTTGTACATAGTTTATCTTATCTTATTATTTGTATATAATTTTATTTACATATTGCTTGTACATATCTTATACTTAGAAAACATGAAAATAATATAATATGTTTAAAAATACAAAAAAATTCAAATATTTACTCATAGAATACAAATTTCAGATTGTATGCATCCCCGTGTTTACATTCCTTCTATTTGACAATTACTAAATATGTTATCTATGTTATTATTTTTAGTTTTATCATGCATACATGCTTCACTTATTCCTTTTAAGCATTTTAAGATTACTTAAAGACTCAAGTTATCTACATAGATCTATATTTGATACTATCTATCCATTGGGGGAACATACACATATACAGAGATTCATCATAGCTTTATTATCCCATTAGGGGCATCATACACACAACTTCTAGTTTTCCAAGTTATATCTTTCTATACTCCACATCACATATTTAACATTGATTATATATTGATATTGATAATCCTATGCTACTTTGTTTTTTTTTAACTACTACTACTATAGACTCAACTTATATACATCTTTTCTCTTATACGGATTTTTACCACATGCTTATGAACACTTTCATTTCTATATCTACTAGTTTAGATTTGAGTGTGTCTCTTTGCTTCTAAATGTACTCGAGGGCATTTGAATATGCCATTTTTATATAGATCTAATCCAATTACTTGTTAGAGAATTTAATCCGAAGTGGGATTATTGACCCTTAGCCTTGGTAAAGTTATAATAATAATAATAATAATAATAATAATAATAATAATAATAATTATTATTATTATTATTATTATTATTATTATTATTATTATTATTATTATTATTATTATTATTATTATTATTATTATTATTATAACTTTACCAAGGCTAAGGGTCAATAATCCCACTTAGGATTAAATGCTCTAATAATTAATTGGATTAAATCCATATAACAATGGCATATTCAAATGCCCTCGAGTATATTTAGAAGCAAACAAAGTTATAATTATTTAATGAGTTACCAAAATTTAATTAAATGACTTTATCAGGATGGATGGACCTATTATTTTTACAATGGTCACCTCCCTTGGAATTTCACTATAAAATAGGGTTTTACTCCTATTGTGAACACACATCCGAATATAAATTATTTTTATCATATTCAACCTATGAGTTTTTTGAAGGCCATTCTGTGAAGAAGTGAGAAGGTGGAATAATTTATATTGGGGTTATTGTTTCTCAATTACTGAATATCACTCATGGTTTTTTAACTTTTGGAGGTTTTTCCACTTTAAAATATCTATGTCATTTGTCTCATATACATTGCCTATTCATTTACATTTCTTGATCTCATCCTCTGTATTGCTATATATATGTATACATGAAATCTTTCATGGTATCAAAGCCTATGGAGTGTCGAAGCTTGGGAAGTAAATTACATTGAATTAAATATCAATATTTGATATATTCAAATAGTTTTATTCAAATATTGGGATGTTACTACCCTGGTGTATGGCCCATGCCTTGAATAAAAAAAATTAGTCAAAATTCAATTTTTTAAATTTCTTCATTAATAAAAAAATTGGAAGATTAGAATATATTTCAAGATTTTTGGGTGCTTATACAAGTTTCTAGGCTCTCCCAAACATTTATAGGGGAGCAATACTTTAGCCTAGAAAATTCAAAATATTGAATTCTTCATCAAAAATTCTATTTTGAAGGTCCAATTGTGTTTATCAAACAAAAATAAGAAAGTTGTTGAATTTTCAAATAAATCTAAGACTTGTAAAAGAAGATTTGAGCTCTTGAAATTATATAGGGAAGCCATGAATCTACAAGTATTTTTTTTAATTCATATAGTTTTTGAAAAATTATTTAAACAATAAATTATTTATAATTTCTTTTTTAAACCTCAAGTCCCACCTTTAGAAGAAAAAAAGAATTACTAAAAAGCTAATTTATTTTTTATTTTTTTCACTTATGTTATTTATATGCACATAATATATTTATTTATATATTTTTTATTTTTGAAAAATTAGATAAAAATATATAAATTTAAATTAGTGCATGTAAAATCTCAAGTAAACTATTAAAAGGGTTGGTATCTTTATTTTTGTTAAAAGCTTGTCACAAGGGAGGTCTTATGTTCAATTCCCCCTATTTTTTCTTTTTTTTTCAAATTACATTCAAATTAAATTAATTTGAATTTCAAATCTTGGTTTGTATGCTATGTTTCATGCATTCAAACCCCTAGGTAAACCTATCGACCTTCATGCAACATTTGATCTAGTCAAAACCTAGGCAAGCATAGCCATATAACCAATCAATATTGAGGTTTTGGCACATTTTGGATACATTAGAGTGGTCCATTTATTTTTTATTTTTTTTTCGAATCCTTCTATTATTATTTTTACATATTTTTAATAATAGTGCCTAGGTGGTCATTTTGAGTGTGACTCTTTTGAGACTTAGATTTATGCATTTTGAATTCAGTTTTTTGCATCATTTAGCATCTAAATTATGTAATTAAATATATTTTTAATTGTGATTTAACTTATTTTAAAAACTTAAGTTAAATTCATGTTAAAAAATATTTCATTTTAAGCATTTGTTTATTGTCTTGTTTAAAGGGAAGTTATGGCTTCACCTCAGTTTTCCTTAGATAAATATCAAATGATTAATATAAATAATTATAATATATGATAAATTCATGTCAAATTTGAATTTATGGCCCATGAATTGTGTAATATTGTCATTGGGATTGAAAAATCTCCTTCTAGATGACATGTAACTCCTGAGTTTATCAATGCATTTCAACAAAAATCTTAGGAAGCTATGTCCATTATCTTGAAGAGTGTTAAGGATGAATTCCTTCTCCACATTGGTAATCAAGAGTCTACTATATATTCTTGGAAACTCCTCAAGTTCATGCATGAAGGCACTTACCTTTGAAAGATCATTAAATTAATCTTTGAATTGCTAACTACACCTATGAAGGGTGATGAAAAAGTTGTTAATTTTATTGTTAAAATTAAAAACATTAAATCTTAGTTAGATGAATGACATTATAATTTGATTCAAGATCAGTTGATTTATTTTATCAATCAATTAAATATCTATGAAAAGTTTAGAAATTTCATTTCAATTTTGAATTCTAAGTATTAAACTGAGAAAGATCTCCCTGATCTTACCACTTTGTCTACTCTCCTAATTCAAGAAAAACAAGTTATGACAAATTTTGATTCTAAATAAAATGTCACTCAAGCACTTCTCATATTAAACAATGTTTTTGATAATACTAAAAATCATAAATCTAACCCTAATTTTGTTAAAGGCAAATATGGGAATAAGAAATCTGGTAATAAGAATTATACACCTAAGTTTAACATAAATTGTATTCTATGTAGTAAATTTGGTCATAGAAGGGAAACCTATTATAAAAACAAGGATAGAATTAATAATCCATCTTTTAAAAATAACAAAGGAAAAAAAACTAATCAAAATAAGCAGAAGAATCAAAACCCTAATCAGAATAACAATTAAGACTCAAATGTTATTGCTTTATATGTTGCATTATATGCTTTAAATGAGAATGAATGGGTTTTAGATAGTGGCATGTCATACCATATGATATGATTATCTAATATTTTATGTGATTGTAGAGATATCTTTAAAAAAATTTACTTAGGAAATAATTTTTTTTAGAAGCAGCTAAATAGAGATTTCTTTTTTTTTTCAAATGTTATTATTAATGATGTTTTCTATGTACTTAAGCTTAAAAAGAATTTTCCATCTTGTTATCAACTTACTAATGGTAATTTTATTATAACATTTTTAAAATATAGTTGTTCCATTAGAAATCAATCTAGTTCCTTGATTGTTGAAGGTATTCAAAAGAATAGTCTATATATCTTTTCTCCTTCTGCATGTTTAATTTCATCACATAATAAGAATAAATATTAATTATGGCATGAAAGATTAGGACATATTAATTTTATAAGTTTATATGATATGCATGTGAACAATCTTGTTGTTGGACTTCCTTCTATCCCCTCTCATCATGAAACTTGTGAGGGTTATTTACATGGTAAACAACATATGAACCCCTTTCACAAGAGTCATGATGTGAATTCCTTTCATCCTTTAGATTTAATTCATAGTGATATTCTAGGACATATTGAAGTTATATCTCTTAATTATTAATTATATACTATTACATTTATTGATGATTACACTAGAATGATATGGTATTATTTCATTAAAAAAAATCTGATTTTTTGTCTAAGTTTAAAAAATTTAAAGCTTATATTGAAAATGCATATGATTTTTATATTAAGAGATTAAGAACTGATAATGGTAGAGAATATTTTATTAAATAATTTTATCCTTTTTACATTAGTTTTGGTATTAAAAGGGAACTAACAACTCCCTATTCCCCTCAACAAAATGGTATTGTTGAAAGGGAAAACTATGCCATCATAGAAATGGCTAGGACTATGTTGTAATATGCAGAAGTTACTAAGTTCTTATGGGTCAAAGCTTTGAACACTATTGTTCATATTCTTAATAGAGTCCCTACCAAAACCTTGCGTCTTTTTACCCATTTATAAATGTGGACTAAGAAGAAACCTAGTGTAGCTCATATTAGGATTTTTGGTAGTCTACTTTTATCTTTGTCCCTAAAGTGAAGAGGAAGAAGGATGACCTCACTTCATATTCTTGAATTTTTGTAGGATATTGAGGTAAGACAAAAGGTTTAAGAGTGTATGATCCCTCTAAACATTAGATCATTGAGAATATGAATGTTCTTATTCTAAAAAAATATTTTTGTGAGCCCTATGTGGATCCTTAATGTTCTTCTATTAATGAACTTGACTCTCATGTTTCTCCTTTTGATGAAATGGATGCCCTTGAGGAAATTGATCTAGTTATCTATAACTTAGAATCTGAGGAACCCCTTAAGTTTCATGTTCAATCTAAAAGACTTAAATAGGAAAAATCCCTAATTCAATCTTCTAATATGCATAACCTTAATCAATTAATTAGAAGTCAACATTCTTATCATGCATTAATGACTATGTATGAATGTGAACCTCAATTTTTTGAGGAAGCTACTCAAGATGATAGATGGAATGTTGCTATGAAAGATAAATATAATGCCTTAATTAAAAATAAAACTTGGTACCTTGTCCCTCCTCTACCTAAAAGGCATATTATTATTTGTAAGTGGCTATATAAGATCAAATATAATTCAATTGATAAAATTGACAAGTTTAAAGTTAGATTAGTTTCTCAAGGGTTTACTCAAAAACCCAAGATTGACTTTGTTGAAACCTTTACTCTTATATCAAAAATGAGTACTATTAGACTTCTTATTTCTCTTACAATTCAAAATGGTTAGATTATCCACTAAATGGATTTCAAGAATGCATTTCTAAATGGTAATTTAGAAGAAGAAATCTATATGATTCAACCTAAAGATTTCATTGATCCTAACAGAGAACATTATTTATTCAAGTTAAAAAAATCTTTGTATGGTTTCAAATATTCTCCTTGAGCTTGGTATTCTAATATTACTTCTTTTTTCAAAGAAATAGGTTTTTCTAATTGTTATTCAGATAATAATTTCTTTGTTAAAATTGAAAATGGTCATTTGATTATAATTGTATTATATGTTGATGATTTTCTAATTAATGGTGATCTAACTAGTTTAATTTATAAATATAAGGATAAACTAAGTCAAATATTTGAAATGATTGATTTAGGAATTCTACATCATTTTTTAGGAATGGTTATATTTTAAGATAAAAAATCAATTAGTGTATCACAATCTCAGTATGCACATAACCTTCTTGTTATGTTTGGCATGCTTGATTGTAAATCTTCTTCTATTCCTATTGAAGTTGGTATTAAACTTGATCCTAAACATGCATGTGAAAAATATAACCCTAATTTGTATAGATAGCTTATTGAAAGTTTGATTTATCTAACCATTACTAGGTTAGATATTTCATATGTTGTTTGTGTTGCTTTTATATTTATGCAGGATCCATACTTGGATAATTAGAAATTATCTAAATGAATTCTTCATTATATCAAAGGAATAATTAATTTTAGTTTATTTCATTCTTCCATTGATAATGTTAACTTATATGGTTATTGTGATGCTAACCATGCTGGTGATACTTTATATTGCAAATTTACTTCTAAATACGTGTTTAAGTTTGGTGTAGATGCTATCACTTAGAGCAGTAAGAAGAAACCTACTATCTCTCTTTCTTCTAAAAAAGGTAATAAAGAAGCCATATGACTGTGAAGGTTGTTGGGAGAATTTTATTTGGATGTTTATCAAAGTACCATCATTCATTATGATAACCAAAGTTTTATAGCTCTGGTGAAAAATCTAGTGCAACACCAAAGAATTAAACATATTGAAGTTCATGTGTATTTTATTTGAGAGAAAGTTTTCAATGGTGATATTAATCTACATTTTTGTCCTATGGATGAATAAATGGTAGATATCTTCACAAAACCACTTTATGCTATGAAGTTTTGTCAATTACATGTAATGTTAGGCCTTTAAGAGTTACCATTGAGGGGGGGGGGGGGGGTGTGCATGACAATGCCACTTCCTGATGGCCATGTGTTTTTTCTCCTTCTCTATACTTCTTCTCATTATAAAACACTATAAACTTCATATGGAAGTTATGTGATTTAAGTAAACTTCATGTGGAATTTTTAATTATGTACCCTAAAACATTTAAAAGTATAATTTGTAATGGAGGTCCTTATGTTATAAAAGGCTCCAAATATGCTTAGTGATTATTCATGAGAAATAGTGACATATAATCTCACAATCATGCTAGCCTAAACTTACATTTGAGTAGTTTATGGATTATAATTATTTTTGTTTCAAAAAGTGACTTTCGACATGGTGAAGGCTTTTAAATATTTTAAATTTTGTACACAGTATAATTCTTTTCTAAGGTGAATGGTATTTATCTGCACTTAGCATTAAGGGGGCAGTGTTAGAGCATTTAATCCCAAGTGGGATTATTAACCCTTAGCCTTGGTAAATTTATTAAATAATAATAATATATTATTTATTAACACAAGGTGAAAACTTCATGAAAATAAATAATAAAGTTGTAATTATTTAATGAGTTATCAAAATTTAATTAAATGACTTTATCGGGATAGATGGACTTGTTATTTTTACAATGATCACCTCCCTTAGAATTTTACTATAAAATAGGGTTTTACCCCTATTGTGAATACATATCCAAATATGAATTATTTTTATCATATTCAATCTATGAGATTTATGAAGGCCATTCTGTGAAGAAGTGAGAAGGTGAAAGAATTTGTATTGGGATTACTGTTTCTCAATTATTGAATATCACTCATGACTTTTTCACCTCCTAGAGATTTTCTCACTTTGAAATCTCTATGTCATTTGTCTCATATGTTTTTCATATTCATTTACACTTATATACCTCATCATGTGTACTTTTATATATATGTATACATGAAGTCTCTCATTAATTTCATTGTGTTTGATTTGGACATATGCCCATGTCCTTATGTGTGCTTATTGATTGTGGATGCAAACATTTGAACATGTATTTATTTTTGGCTCTAATCCAATCTTTCTTACTCTTTGCATATGTGGACATTTAAATGTCCTTGTATGTGTGATCTTTATCAATATTAGTGGCATGTGTCCATGTCCCTTTGTATTATGGTCCCCTATCTTATTTTACATGTTCATGCATTTGTATGCATGTTTGTTGTATGCAACATAACCATAACACTTGTCTCTTGCTTGTTACATTCACATCCAGTTTGTGATGCCATGAGGGACCTCATGCATCTCCCCTTCCTCTTTGGGTGCCTTGATAGACATCATGCCCCATACATTAGGTAGTTTACTTAGATTATATTCATATTTATTATTCATATACAAGTTTACATTGATATATATCATACATTACCAATTTATACTCAAACCATTTTACATTTTGATGTCATTTATACACATTATATCAATTTATCATACATATATCATATATTTTTACTCTAACACACATGATGCATAGATTTTATTTTGAGGACAATTATTTTAGAGGTTAAACAACTCCCCTCAAAATGGGGGCTATTCATAGGCATTTGTCATAGAGATTAGGCCATCTTAGTGCACTCAAAACATAGTTTTCAACATGCAAACATAGATTAAAGATCTTAGACTAAATAAAATATAGTGAAACACAGTCACATATAGATCAGTATCATTTTCCCTTATAAATAATACTTTTAGACAATAGCATAATACACTACCAAAATCATAGTGTGCTATAATCTAGATATCATGCTATTGACTAGTAGCCTCCAAAATAGAAGATTCTAGAATTGTTAAAAAGGTACAATAATTATAGTTTAAATTTATAAAGTTTTAGTCACATATTATCAAATATGTTTAATATATACTCAGTTTTTACATGATATTACACAATTTTGCTCAGATTGGGGGCATCATGCATGGCATGATCACTCTTATTTTAGTTTCATATATGCACAAGCATAAATTATTGTGACTTAGTCCAAAATCCATATGCATAGATATTAGAATTGGAGGAATGTGAACAACACATTGTTCCCATTTGTTTATTTTGGTACCAATTCTCTTATATGGAATGACAACTCCATGTTATTCTCCACACTGTATACTCTAGTCACCATATGCACTAGTTTTGCCCTAAGATCACACCAAATTGATGCCTCATTCCATCTAAAGTAGTTGGCATTCTTGAGTGGTTCAAAGTTAATTTTACATTTTAGATTTTTTATGTGGCCCATAAACACCTTACATAATTTAAGTTACATCATATAATTTTATTTACAAATGTATCTACTACACATGGGTAGGCAATGATGGATTCATAGCCTACTTGATTTATTGATTCACCTATATGAAAGGGTTTGACAACTCATCAATCCAATCCAAGTTATTTAAAAATTATGATCCATTGAATAGGGGTGGTTAATGATGGATTCAAGGCCATATTGAGTTCTTGATCCACCCACACATGGGGATTGGGCAAGCCATCAACCTAATCCAAGTTATTTATTGTTTGATCACCATCACACACATAAGATGTCACCAAGATTTTACATTAGTTCATGCGTGAGGTGTATTCATTCATTTCCTCCCTCTCTATATCTCATCTCTTTACTTAGTTTTGTCTTTTTTCAATGTTTATTAAGGACGGATTCATAGATGTTTCATTTTTAGGACACACAATGGAACATAGTTCATAAACTTATATTCACATTCACCACCTTCACCTCTTAGTTAAGTCTAAGTACTTATCTCTTTATTTTATCCTAGTCATTTCACTTTGTTGATTTTACAAAATAAAGGAGGGGAAAATTTAGACATCTAAAATATCATTTAATGTAATGAGTGTCACTTGAGACCACCCTATCTTTAGCTTAGCCATATACATATCTTAGGGCCTCTATTGATTATTTTATAACCTATATGTGCACCCATCCCATGCCTAGATATACCAAAAGTCATATTGAGCCATATATTAGGCATCCCAGATCTTTTCCCTACCATCCACTTGGACAATGGTGTAACCCCTTTGGTCTATAACGCAATATGGTATTGGAAAAGGGGAAATGTTACTAACCCTTGGCTTATTATACCACAAAAAATATTTTTCCATTTCCCAAAGCATCCTAAGGTTTACCTAGACTAATTTAGTATCTTGAATATCATCATAACACTATACAAATACCACTCTAATTTTTTCATCCCTTAGATGGTGATTATCATGAACAAGCTCAAAAATAGTTATACAAATCAATGTTATTTATCCTTATTTACACCTAGTCTACATAAATCCATACATAATAGTGTGAAGCTCATTTTTAATAAAATCTATAGTTTTAGGTCACACTCAAAGCATTAAAATTTTCATTCATACATGGGCATCCTAACATTATTCTCACTTACACTAGTACTTAAATTAGGATAACTACATCAAGTTTGAAAGCTTTTTGAGATATTGGTATGTAGGTAATGCTTAGCACATGGGGTGTTGAGGTCACATCCAATCTACCCTACTAATGCCAAAACCCTATAAATCATGGAGGATTAGGGTTCCCTATTAAAATTAGTAAAAAAAAAGCATATATGATGATCCAAGTCTTGATCATATAGGTATATGTTTCCCAAAATAGAGGGAAGGTCTACCCCAAGTTTCATTATTTTATCTACACATGGTCAATATCATAGCATATAAGGTCATTATATTAGTGTGTTATTGGAAAATATGGATGTTCTGCTATTTAATGAGGGTTCTAACACCTTTTTCTAGCCGATGACACTCTACCCTATTCTTACATTAGTTTGCATCTTGCCACGTGTATGTTTTAGTCTATTTTCTATCTAAGTATCTCCTTTGTATTTCATTGTTATTTATAGTATAAAAAACAAATTAATTACTGTAAAAATCAATGGATGTTTATATTTTAGTATTATATTCCCTAATTTATATACTCAGTTCTTTATCTTCTTAGGTTTTTACATTAACTCCCAAAAATAGCTAAGTCACATGCAAAGGGATAATTTGACATTGTATTTTAAGAGAGGAGAAAGAAACATCACATATTTTTATCTTTAAGCATTTCCAAAGAGAAATAAGGAATAGAATATTATTTTTTTATATCTAGAGAGAATAAATTTTAGATTCTTTTGTCATTTCTAGAGAATGAATTTCACATTATTTTTCCATTTGTAAAGAGATAAGGAATTTCAAACTTTTTCCATTTCTATAGAGAAAGGAATTTATTATTATTTTTCCATTTATAGAGAGAATTAATTTCATTATTTTCCCAATTCTAAGTAGGTATTTGCCTTTATATTTTATAATGGTTCATGAGATGAAGGTGGAAAATTTTATAGATAAATAGGGTGTACTAAATGGAAATTCATCATATTTTATCCCATCTAGAATGTTAGTAACATGAAGATACTCATTGTTATTTTATTCTTCTTTTCATACCATATGATTTAAAAAATAAGTACGGGAAGTGGGATTTCCTACTTTTTAATTAGTGTGTTTATTTTCTTCTTCACTATTGTACTAATCCTCTTGATTTTCATAATCATAATAATAATCATAATCATAATCATAATCATGATCATGATCATACTTATAATCATAATCATGATGATCATATTTCTAATCTACATAACAAGCATCATTAATATTTTTTTGGATATTAGTTCATTCATTATCATAGAGATAATGGATGGAGTTACTAGATAATTATAAATCCACATGATAAGAACTATTTAGGATATCTGATTGGCTCTCCATTTAGATTCATATAGCCTTAAAAGATCTATTAAGATATAGACAAGGCCTAATATGGTAAGTAATAATGCATGGAGGTACTAGGGTTTTGGAAATGGAAACATTAAAGCTGAAATATAAAACCTTGGAAGCAAGGAAAACTAATAGAGATATAGGGTTTTGACAAGGTTAAATCAATATATAGGTTCACCAAAATGTTTTAACCTAATTTGGTTTTATAAGCCCTAATATAATATAAAATATTATAATAATAATTAATTTGGATTTTCTATAATCTACACAAGTATCCTAAAACTTGATTTAAACTATGATAAAGAAACAAGGTAAATACATAAATGAATGTATAAAAAGAGCTGATAAGGATCTTAGATTATTTTTCATGATGTTATAATTTATGACTATTTGACTATTACAGCTCTGCACTACAAAAATATTCTATATATGGTTCATTATGCCCTATTACTCACTAGTCAGTTCAATCATGTTAAGTTACTATTGATAATCTTTACTAATATTTAGTGGTCTATATAACCCTACATAGAAAGATTTCGTGCTTTATTTTTGGATTATGAACATGTCTTTAATTCCTCTTTACACTTTTTATCACCTTAGAAATCATTCAAATGTGCATGTATGATCAAAATCTAGTTATGCACTAGTAATGTGATATCAAATGGGGATGTTAGACAAAAGGATCAAGTTGGACTAATATTTTTCAATCCCTATTGATTGAGAAATTTTTGTAGTTTATTTAAAATAATAAAAATAAAGACTAAAATTTATTGTATTTATCCCACTATTGTGTATGTGTGTAGTTTTAGATGCAAGCCTAGATGTTATTTCACCTATTTTTCCCTTGGTATAAGCATGTAGATGTAAATTGACCCTATTTAAACTTTAGATTTAGTTATAACAATTTTTTAGGTGAAATTCATAATATTGTCTAACGCATGATAATGAAAAGTTTTTTTAACCAAAATATGTTACAATGGGGATATATATATATATATATATATATATATATATATATATATATATATATATATATATATATATATATATGAGCCTCTAACTTTTAATTATGGACTTAGCAGCATGATAAAGCGACCAACATAAATTAAAATGGTCCAAACAATACTCATAAATTGAAACATGTCTAAAAAATAAAAAATATATCTTCATAATTTCCATCACATTCAGTTAGTATCAAAAAATGATACCAACCAAGAAATGGTAGAACTTACTCAGGCCTAAAAATACTCTAGGATGGAAGAAATGATTAGATATCTACATAATATTTCAAATCCAATAAATGATGATATGAAAAATGTGTCATAAAGATAAATAGAATCAATAAGATGATTTAGGTAATGAAATAAATAAACTACCAAGTAATTAGTTCTTAGTTTTATATATATAGGTTAAAAGTTTCCAAAAAACATTGAGAAATAAGGCTTGTATCAAATGTGGGTATCTATAATAAACTATCAAAAGATTTGGATTTTTAATTCCAAAAAAATGAAACACTTCTTATTATAGTCATCAATGTAAGTAATAAAATACTACGTATTTCCAATTGAGGGCATACACGTTGGCTCAAATAAGTTTGGATGTAAAATTTGAAGATGATATATTACTATCCATGATTTACCAAAAGAGAATGCTTCCCTAAATTAATTCTCAATCATACAACTTTCAAAAACTTTATTGCATTGTTCTATCGTAGGAAATCCTTTTACCATGTGTTTGTTGTATATAAATGTTATCCAACTAAATATTAAATGATAAAATACAATATTCCATGATCATAACTAATTTTTTTATAAAAAATTTCAATTAAATAATCAATGCCTTTTATTTTTTAAACATAAACATATAATTCTTTGTCATATACACTCTTGCCATGAACTTATTATTTTATTTTTAATCCTTTATTACAAATTCATATTTTTTAATATTAAATGTATATCCTCTTTTAAAAAGTTTCAAACTATTAATTAAATTATGTTTTAGTCTAGAAACATATTAAACACCATGTATTATTTTTTCTCACCCTGCTTGGTTTGGATTGAAATTTGCATCTCCCATCACCATCAATTTTTTTTGTTCCAAAATTTTACATATAATTTAAATAATTCATAAATATTTGAAACACATAATTTTTTACACTTATGTGATTTTTAAATTCAATGTGTAAACACAAACCTATTTTGTGCTTTCTTTAGAAACAATACATGTGACAAACATAGATCCATTGTTTTGATTTCTAGCTTCATTTTCTTTAGAGAAATTTTCTTTTTTTTTGGTTCATATAATTTTTTTATACACTCATTGGCATAACAATAATATTTATTACTATATATCATAATAAAAAGAGAGGTTAGTTAATGATTACTTATTCCAACCAAAGTAAGTTGACAAACATAACATCTCAAGCATGATCCCTAAGAGGGGAAAGGTCTAGGTGGATGTAAATAATTAGAAAGACATAAACCAAAAGTTATACCTTTCCAATGGAATTGTTCTCTAAACTAGATTTTAAGTGTGTTTTTACATATATTTTAGAGATAAGAGTATTTATCAATGTCTCTTGTTCATTTTAAAAACATATCCCTTGTTTATGAATGGTTTTACTTGATCAATATAATGTATTGTTAAAGATTTTACTAAATTTATACATAGTAAGTGTTATAGCTCAAATTTTCACCCTTGAAAGGGTGTTTCAAGCCCTCTTAATTTGGATATACAATGGGATTAGTCTTAGGATATTGATGACCTTTATATAGACTAAACCTCTATATTATAGGGCTATATCCCCTTGATGTATTATTTAGGCTCACTACACTACTTGCTTGTAAAGGAAAAAGGAGATAAACTACATGAAATAAACCTATGTAAGGAGGTGATACACCAAAATAACACCCTCCATTTGACTATCATGCACTTAATAACATGAATTGTTGGCATGTTGTTGTCATCGATGTTAAAAGGGTGTATCATGTAAAGTCATAATGGTCATTGATGTCAAAGGTTTGTTTGGTCATGTACTTGAGCATGATAGTGGCATAGTCATAAAATGAAGATTTTTAGGATGAGTCATGTGAAGGAATCATAGTGAAATGAATAAACAAAGGTATATGATGTGATAATAAACATTGAGATATGTCAAGTCATTTAAAACTTAGTCATATCATCTTAGGTCTATATGAGGTTGTGGAAGATTATTGTCATAAAAAAGATAGTGGTGTAGTGATAAAACTATGTTTTTATGTCTTATGTCTATTTTTTTGATGTTTATTTAAGGTAATAGCATGAAATTAATAGGTCAAAGTGTCAAGTGAAATGGGAACTTGACCTGAGTCATGGCATGGTGAATATATGAGCTTGTGGAATGATGAGGTGAGTGAACTTAGGTAGGTGAGAGGTTGTGAAGGTTGTGTGAGCATGATAATAAGGTGTGGATTAACTCATAAGTATTTCAAAGTGATTCTTTGAAGGTAGGTCCTTCAGTCTTGGTCTACACATAAACCATTCTTTAGTAATGCCTAGCCTAATGAGGTATGAGTATAAACTTTCAAGGTGAATGTGTGATAGATAGCATGGATATGGGTAATCAATTTTTTTAGGAGTGATCATGAAGTATGAGGTCATTTATTGTAGGAAAAGTCATGGAAAGTGGTTTTGAGTTCTCCCGAGTGTACAAAATGAAGGCATGCAAAACTAAGAAGGACTTTAAAGTGTTTGCTAGCATGTGTAACCTTTACATGGGAACATAATATATTAAGAAGAGATTGGGAAGGGTCCTAAATAATATATATAGGAATTGGTTTTGGATTTAAAGGGAAATCCTTTATGAATAATCTTTAACACCAAAACCTATGTCAAACCTCCCAAAAACCTTAATAGGGACCCAATGTGAAAGATATTGTTAAAATAAGCTCATAATAGATTTAAATTATTTGGAAAACTATTGGATATTATATTTTACTCTCTCAGGAACCTCTAGGTGGTATTGATTTGTCAGGTGAGTGAGAAGACCCTACAAAAAAGGGCTTATTTGTGAAGAATTTGTTGTAGCAATCAAACATTACATTGGTTAAGGAAATAAAATGGATGGAAGAATAATATAGAGACTAATAATACATTACCATAAAGGTTTATGGATATTTTCAACCCTTAAATTATGCTAAACTGGTCTTCCAAGTTAGCCAGTCGTAAACAGACCTAATGGTGCAAATAGTGTAAAACCCAGACAACAGTAAGAAGATGAATTTGAGTGTGTTTTCATGATATAATGGTGAAACCAAGTGCATAAATATATTATTTATTAATTTTAATTCATGTAAATTATTTGAATATTTTTTTAAGCTTAGTGAATATGGTGAGAAAGTTGCTCACAATATCTAGTTTAGTTTAAACTATGTGATATAGGGTCAATAAATTGGTCTAAAAGACCAATATTTGACATTTAACCATATGATATTTATATTTTATAATGGTATATCTATATCTCATAGGATAATTTACATGAATAATAATTGATGTAAAGTATATACATAGGTGTTGGAGGTCTAAGTCACCATGATTGTGTTTCAAGTATTCTGATAGTTTTTGGTGAGTGCTGTGATGAGTTGATCTTGAAGTCTTAAGATCTAAGTGAAAGTGTATAATTAATTTTTTAATTAACATTAGCTCATTTATATTTTATATATGTACCATTTTTATCATGTTTTAGTGTTTTAAGTGTGTTTGAGCTTTATTATTGAAAGGTAGACTTTTTGGTGTACACAAGGCTAATAGGGCTGATAGTGGAGAAGGAGAAACTGAATTAGACCTTGAGGATAAGGTAAAAGCTTCCCTAGATGATTTGAAGCATTAAAATAATATGAAACATGATTTGGGATCCATGTTCATGGATCTTAAGAATTAGTTAGAAGATGTTAATACAAAGTTTAGATCAAAATAAGTTAAGTATGATCAGTTGAAGAGAAAACTAGATTACTTAAAGTTTGATCATGAACATCTCATAAACAAGATGAGAAAGTTTGAGAAAGAACAAGTCAACATGAAGAGATCAATTAGGAAACCCAATGCAATGAGGTATTATAATTCTTTCAATGGTTATTATTTTACTTGTCATATCATTGGTCATAAAGCAAGTGATTTTATAATAGTCTCAAAGGATGAGTTTTCATGAGACCATTGAAAAAGGAGTGATCAGTCAAGAGGTAAGTATAGAAATTTTGTTTTCTATAGTTTTCATAATATGGGACACATATAGAGATTCGATCCTAATGGAGTTATAGGTCCCTCAAGACTTAAAAATGCATATGGAAATCCTATAGTGCATGATAAAGGTCAAATATTTTTATGGAAGCCAAATAAATTTAGGACTAATCATATTGGGCCCAAGATTCAAGATGGATTATTTACTAAGGAGTAGAAGATTAAAGGATAGGAATATATGATAGATTAAAATGCCTTTCACATTCAATATGAAGGCATGAAATGTTATGTATATAGTGGTTTCTCAAGCCACATGACAAGAGATAAAAACAAGTTCATCTCATTGAAGAATAATGTTGTAGGAACATTAAGATTTGGAGACAACAAAATTGCCAATATAGTTGACAAGGGTATCTTGAGTTTGGACAATGGGAAGACCAAGAGAGAGAATGTGTTGTATGTGGAAAGTTTGAAACATAACATACTTAGTGTAAATAAAATTTGTAACCAAGGACACACACTACCCTTTCATGATAGAGGGTGTGAGATAAGGAGAGTCAAATCAAGAAGGCTAATTACCAATGCTAAGAGGACTAAGAACAATCTATATGTCTTGAATGAGATCAAAAAGGAGATGTGATTTATGAGTAAGATGGATGAAATTTGTCTATGGCACGTAAGGTTAAGTCACTTAAAATTTTACAATATGGTCAAGATAAGCACTAATAAGTCTTTCAATAACATGCCTAAGATCACCAAACCTACAAACATACTTTTCAAGGCATATCTACATGGTAAGCAAACTAGAAGAAGGTTCAAGTCCAAGGAATAATTTACTACAAGACCTTTGAATTTAATACACACTAATATATGAGGGCCTAAAATATATAAAACATTCAAAGATATATCTACTTCATGTTACTCATATATGACTACACGAGAATGACTTGGGTAACATTCTTGAAAGAAAAGTTAGAAGCTCTTGATAAGTTCAAGGCATTAAAGGCTCTTGTTGAGAATGAGAAGAATAGAAAGATAAAGTTCCTAAGATATTATAAAGGAGGAGATTTTTTTTCTAATGATTTTGATGACTTCTATGAGGTCCATGGGCTAAGGAGATAGTTTTTAGTAGCTAGGACATCTCAATAAAATGGAGTAGTGGAAAGAAAGAATACAATAATTAAAGAGATGGCAAGAACTATGATAAATGGGTCTAGATTATCTGATGGATACTGGAGAGAGGCATTGAGTACTACAGTCTACATTTTGAATAGAGAAGATAATGACTAATGGTAATAAGACTCCTTATGAACTATGGAAAGGTAGACTTACTAATGTGGAACACTTTAGAGTTTTTGTGAGTAAATGATTCATCAAAAGAGATGAGGAAGAATTAGGTAAGTTTGATTATAGGTTTGATGAAGGTATATTCTTGGGATACTCATCGGTAAGATCAGCCTATAAATGGTATAATAAGAGGTTGTAAAATATAATAGAAAGCACCAATGTGAAGATTGATGAGACAAGTAAATCACATTCATAGTAAAAGGATATATTAGAGAATATAGAATTCAATAATGAAGAAGAAATAATATAGGTTGATGAGGGATAAGAAGTTGAGTAAACATAAGACTCAAAAGGCCCATCAAGATAGATTCAAAGAGATCATCTTGAATCACAAATAATTGGAAATAAGGATATAGGTATGAAAATAAGGAGAAGACTGGTAAGTAACCTAAATCAAGAGAATGTTTCTCTAGTCTAAGATTGAACCTAATAACCTTGTATAAGAGATCAAAGATAAATTTTGGATAGGTGATATGATCTAGGAGTTAGACTAAATAGATAAGAATGATACTTGGGAGCTAGCTTCTAGGTCTGAAGATAATAATATCATTGGCACAAAATGGGTGTTTAGAAATAAGTTGAATGAATATGGATAAGTAACTAGGAACAAGGATAGATTAGTATGCAAGGGATATACACAAGTTGAAGGGGTAGACTTTGAGGAGACATTTGCACTAGTATCAAGATTGGAAGACATCAAACTGGGTCTAACATATGAAGGATTCAAAGGGTTCAAGGTGTTCCAGATGGATGTTAAATTTCCATTTTTGAATGGAAACTTGGAAGAATATGTATATATAGAGAAACTTGAGGGTTTATCACTATAAGGTAACAAAGACTATGTTTATAGATTGTAAAATTATTTTTATGGTATAAATTAAGCTCCTAGAGCTTGGTGTGCTAGAAAGGATAGGTATCTATTAGATCAAGGATTTAAAATAAGAGTTATAGATAGTAATCTATACATAAAGATAGAAGATGACCATCTATTGAGTATAGTTCTCTATGTATATGACATCATATTTGGTGGAAAAAATGAGATTAACATGACCAAGGCCTTTTCAGAGGTGGTAAATAAGGAGTTTGAGATGTTCATGCTAGGAGAACTATCATTCTTTCTTTGGTTGAAAATTATTCAAACTTAAAAAGTTGTATTCATTTCACAAGCCACATACATAAGAGAGATATTGAAGAAGTTTGAGATGAAATATTTAAAGGTAGTTAATACACCTATGATCATAGGTGTAAGCTGAACAAGGAATATGAGTCTCTAAAGGTCAATTAGACATTATATAGGTCAATTATTGGAAGTTTTTTATACACTATTGCCTCTAGATTTGAGATTATGCAAGTAGTGGGTCTTATGGGAATGTTTCAAGGATATCCAAAGGAAAATAATCTACAAGAAGTCAAAAGAATACTAAGGTATCTTAAAGGGACTATGGAGTTTAGGTTAAGGTCTCCAAGGAGCAAGGATTTAAATTTGATAAGCTATATAGATGCAAACTAGGCACGGAGTCTAGATGACAAGAAGATTCATATTCGAAGATATTTCTTCTTAGGTGAGTGCCTAGTTTCATAGATAATCAAGAAGAAACCATCTATGGCATTAGCTAATTTTGAGGCTAAATACATTGAAATAATTTCATGTTGTACTTAGGTCATATGGATAAGATAGACCTTAAGAGACTACAAGGTGGAGTATGATGGTCTTAACCCTATCTATTTTGATAATACAAGTGTTATAAGCATTTCAAAGAACCCTTTTATGCACTCAAAGACTAAACACATTCCCATCAAGTATTATTCCTTGAGATAATATGGAAGTATATAAAGTGTTAGACTTGAATATGTTTCTACAAATAATTAGATTGCAAACATTATGACCAATCCACTTCTAAAGGAAACTTTTGAACATCTAAGAGAGGAATTGGGTGTAATTCCTACCCTTAGCAGTCATTAAGGAATCCAAGTGCTTAGGGGGATCTACTCAAGTGGTTTATTATCTCTAAAAGTAGGTGAGTAGTGCTAAGAAGGTATGCATGGAGATAGGGAGAGCTTTGTATCCCTATGTTGTGAAGTGTCAATATAGTGATAAGAAGCATGGTTTCTTGAGGTACAATTCAAGTGTTCTAGAAGTTGTTTATAACAACTGGTATAAGCCTAAGGTGAGTTATTGTCAATGTTTCATTTTTTTATTAAATTTTAGTTCCAAGGATCAGATGACAATTTTTGGAAGACATTTTTTCATTAATGTCAAAAGGGGGAGAAGAGCAGATGGGAAAAGTACCATTTTGAAGTGATTTCATTTTTGTAGTGTGTTTTTCCATCAATGTGTTTGTCATCAATGATAAAGGGGGAGTTTGTTGGCAAGTTTTTATCATTGATGTAAAAAGGTTGCATCATGCAAATTCATAATGGTCATTAATGTCAAAGGTATGTTTGGGCAAGTGCTTGAGCATGATAGTGGCATAGTCATGACATGAAGAATTTTAGGGTGAGCCATGTGAAGGAAGCATAGTGAAATGAATGAATAAAGGTATATCATATGACAATGATCATTGAGAGATGTCAATTCATATGAAGATTGGTCATGTGGTTTTAGGTATATAAGAGGTTGTGGAAGATTATTGTCATCAAAAATAGAATGGTGCAGTGATATGAGTGTGTTGTGATGTCTTATGTGTGTTTGTTTGATTTTTTGTAAGGTCATGAAATGAATGTTAGGAATTAAATGAATTCAAACCAGATTTAATCCACCATAAAATCTTAATTTAAAACATATAAACCAGATTTTAAATGTGTAAAATCATATTTCACTATGCACTACTTGCATCACATAATCAATTCCTCAAATCATAGTAAATGAAAGCAATAATGCAGAAAATAAAAATAGCAATAAATACCATAACATAGATATACCATGGTTCACCCAATGTGGGCTAAATCCACCAAGAAAGTCTTTAGTAAAATTAATGACAAATAACCTCTTATAAATATTAAAAAAAATCCTCCAAAATTCACACAACAATTCTCTGAATTATTGATCCAAATCTGAAATGTGTCAATAATTCTCCACACATGCTCTACCATTGTGATGTCTTATGTGTGTTTGTTTGATTTTTTGTAAGGTCATGAAATGAATGTTAGGAATTAAATGAATTCAAACCAGATTTAATCCACCATAAAATCTTAATTTAAAACATATAAACCAGATTTTAAATGTGTAAAATCATATTTCACTATGCACTACTTGCATCACATAATCAATTCCTCAAATCATAGTAAATGAAAGCAATAATGCAGAAAATAAAAATAGCAATAAATACCATAACATAGATATACCATGGTTCACCCAATGTGGGCTAAATCCACCAAGAAAGTCTAGTAAAATTAATGACAAATAACCTCTTATAAATATTAAAAAAATTCCTCCAAAATTCACACAACAATTCTCTGAATTATTGATCCAAATCTGAAATGTGTCAATAATTCTCCACACATGCTCTACCATTGTGATGTCTTATGTGTGTTTGTTTGATTTTTTGTAAGGTCATGAAATGAATGTTAGGAATTAAATGAACTCAAACCAGATTTAATCCACCATAAAATCTTAATTTAAAACATATAAACCAGATTTTAAATGTGTAAAATCATATTTCACTATGCACTACTTGCATCACATAATCAATTCCTCAAATCATAGTAAATGAAAGCAATAATGCAGAAAATAAAAATAGCAATAAATACCATAACATAGATATACCATGGTTCACCCAATGTGGGCTAAATCCACCAAGAAAGTCTTTAGTAAAATTAATGACAAATAACCTCTTATAAATATTTAAAAAATTCCTCCAAAATTCACACAACAATTCTCTGAATTATTGATCCAAATCTGAAATGTGTCAATAATTCTCCACACATGCTCTACCACACTTGTACTTGTATAATAACATACCACAATATACTATACCACACCCTATAAATAAATAGATAACCCTAAAAAGTCACACCACACCTTTATATATACAAAATGAGATGAAATCCACCAAACAAGGAGAAATATGTCATGCTTATCCAAGATAAGAATTATCTACATGGAAATACCCATCATCCACCTAGTCATGCTTATTCAAAATCCCATCTAAGGAAGAACATTCCATCCTCATCTCTCCTCCACAAAATTCTCTCACAACTTTTAAGGATATAACAACTAACTCCACAAAATATGGAAGACATAGAAATTAGAAAAATATCTAATAATATTCCACTCACATGGAAGCAAGGATCCATAAAAGGTGGAATTAGGAAAAATACACTTCCCACATTTTTTTATCTCTCTAAGCCCCCAAAATATACCACCATGTTCATATGATATCCCCAAAGGGCTCCAAACTCAATAATATATCACTTGGAGACCATTTTTCCTTAACATAATCTATCATTGCTCCATGACCACTAAGGCCAACCAAATCTGAACATAGTCTCAACTTGTCCATAATGACCACCTTGGTCATCATATCCATAGGATTATAGATATTATGAATTTTATCCATCTTCACCAAATTCTCCTCCAAATCTATCTTGATGAAGTGATAACATAACTAAATGTGTTCTTTTCTCAAGTAGAAAGCAGCATTCTTTGCCAAATGAATAACACTCTAACTATCACTGTGTAGTCTCCCAACTTCCTAATCATTCCCTATCTCTCAAATAAATATTGAAACCAAATCATCTCCTTGATAGCCTCTATGGTAGCAATATACTCTACATCTATGTTGATAAAGCCACAACATTGTGTATCTTGTAAATCCAACTAAATGTTGTATCTCCAACAATAAATATATAACCTATCATACTTCTCCTAATATCAATATCCCTTACCATATTCAAGTCCACATAACCACACAAATTGGTATCTGATCCACCATAACTTAATGCAACATCCATTATTCCTCTCAAGTACCAAATAATCCATTTCACTACTTCCTAATGCTCATAACTAGGATCACTCATATACCTGCTCATAACTCTCACTACTTAGGGATTATCTAACCTAGTACAAACCATGGCATACATCAATCTACCAACTAGTGATGAGTAAGGCACCTTAGACATCTTAAGATTTTAAACCTCCATCTTGGGACACTATTCCTTTGATAATCTAAAGTGCCATGCCAAAGGAGTACCAATAGATTTAGCATCCAACATGTTAAACCTTTCCAAGACTTTCTTCACATACTCTGATTGGGATAAAAGAAATTTCCTCTCCTTTCTATAATGAGTAATCCTCATACCAAGGATTTGCTTCACTACACCAAAATCCTTCACAAAAAATGATTCACTAAGCTATTTCTTAAGTATAATAATATGGTGCATTTTCTTTCTTGCAACTAACATGTCATCCACATACAATCATAATATAATAAAAGAACCATCATGAAAATGTTTGATGTACATGCAAGGGTCAAAATTAAACCTTTGATAACCTTTTTCCAACATAAAATAATAAAATTTATTATGCCATTATCATGGAGCTTGTTTTAGGCCATACAAGATCTTCTTTAGTCTGCACACATAGTTATCCTTCATTTTGACCTCATATCCCTATGGTTACTCCATATATAACTCTTTATTCAAATCAACATGAATAAAATTAGTTTTCACATCTATCTATTCTAAGTGAAAATCCTTAATTTTAACTAAACCAATAAAAATCCTAATATAACTCATTTTTATAATAGGAAAAAAAATCTCATCAAAATCAATACCTAATTTTTGTGCAAACCTCTTGACCACCATTCTGGCATTATACCTTTTTCTCCCTTCATACTCTTCTTTTATTATATATATTCACTTGTTTGTAAATTCACTCTTTACATTGGGTAGCCTTAACAAATCCCATGTTTGGTTCTCCATGAGATATCTATGATCCTCATCAATGGCTTACTCCTACTTCTTTCTAGCATCTACATGCATTGCTTCCTCATAACACACTAGTTCTCCACTGCTAGTGAGTAATAAATAATTCAAAGAAGGAGAAAAATGTTTAGGTTCTCTTCTTACCCTAGAAGACATTATTAAAATAGGAGTTTGGGGTCCTTGTGTAGAAGGTTCCTAAACTGATTCATTGGATACTTTGTCATCCAAAATCTCATCCAATTCTGTGTACTCTTTCTATTCCAGTTCTTGTTCCTACAACTGATTCTTATACATGAATTTTTCATTAAATATTACATCTCTAGAACAAAATATTTTCTTATCTCTAATGCTCCATACATGGAAACCAAAGTCATCCTCACCATATCCAACAAATGTGCATTTTTTTAATTTTGCCTCTACCGTGGTCCTATCCTCTTTTTTAATGAGAGCAAAAGCCTCACATACAAAGACTTTAAGAAAATAATAATCAACATTCTTACCAAATGATTGTATAAGAATGACTCCATCTAAAGACATAGAAGGTCCTTTTTTAATCAAATAAATTATTGTGCTAACTGCTTCTACCCAAAACTATAAAGTCAACCCTGTATGTAACCTCATACTCTTAACACGTTCCATTATTTTTCTATTCATCCTTTTAGATACCTCATTCTATTGTGTAGTTCCTAGAACCATCCTTTGCCTATGGATTCCATTATTAGAACAATAATCAAAGAAAGTATTACTACAATGCTCACCTCCATTATCTAAACTAAGACATTTTAACTTGAGACTTGTTTCATTCTCAACCAAGGCTTTCCACTTCTTAAAAGTGTCAAATAAATTATATTTCCTTTTAATAAAATAAACCCAAACTTTTCTAGTTTCATCATCAATAAAAGTGACATAATAATTTGAACCACCAATAGAAGATACATGAGCTGGTCCCCATACATCTGATTGTACTAACTCTAACTTATGCTCTTTCTTTGTGGGTCCAACTTTTAGGAACTTAACTTGTTTATATTTCCCATACACATAATCCTCACAAAAGTATAGATAAATTTATTTTTATCTAAGAAAATTGTCTTTTAAGATTTCCATGCCATTATGGCTCATATGACTGAGCCTATGGTGCCACATAGTTACATTTCCATCTGTAATAGCTAAATCACAATAATCAACACTACTAATCAAATATAAAGTACCAACTTTATTACCTCTTGAAACCTCAAGATCTCCTTGGGTAAATTTTCCAAAAATATATAGGTAAACATTACCAAATAGATCTCACTACCTAATTTCCCCACTGAAACCAAATTCCATCTCAACATATGCACATGCCTGATATCTTTAAGTAGCCATGTATTCCCATTCTACATTTTCACCTAAACACAACCTTTCCATACTATCTCACATGGGTCATCCTCACCAAGATAAACATACCCAAAATTTTATTGAAAATAATTAGTAAAATAATGTCTATGTGGAGTGGAATGAAAATAAACACCTGAATCTAATACCCAAGACTCAAAAAAAATATCCAAAGAAAGAATTAAGGCATCTTGACATGATTTACTTCATGTCACATTTAACTCATTCATTTCCTCCTTATTAGCATTCTTATCTTAAAGCGACCAATAATCTGTCTTTAAGTGTCCAATCTTCCCACAATGCCAAAATATCATCTTGGATATAGATCTAATTTAGATATACCCTTTGAATTTCCATGGTTATCTTTGCTCTTGTCCTTTTTCCTCCCTCAAGTTTCAATAGACAAAGAATTACCTAAAGATCATTCACTAGTGATCTTCCTTTGCATTTTCTCACTAAGATTCACACCTAAAACATCCTCTAAATTTAAAATTCCATTGGTAGGGACTGCATTACTCATAGCCATAACTAAGCTATCCCAACTATCAAGCAAAGAACACAAAATCAACAAAGCTCTAGCTTCACCATCAAACTTAGTTCCAATAGAAGTGATCATACTTAAAACCATATTTAAATAATTTAAAGGATTAAAAATAGAACCATTCTTATATATTTTTATATTAAACAATCTTTTCATAAGACATATTTTATTTGAGGTAGAGGGTTTCTCATACAAATTTTCAAGTTTATCCATGATATCCTTTGTGATTTATCATCTAAAATGTTAAATGCAACAAAAGATCCAAGGCATAATCATATGGATCCCAATGACTTCCTATCAAGAAATGTCCAATATGTATCACTCATGGATATAGGTTATCCTCCTTTCCCATCTAAGGGGGTATGAATTTCCTTCTGATACAAGTAATCTTCCATTTACATTTTCCATAAACCAAAATTTTTGCCATTAAATTTCTCAAAATTTGATCTCTTCTCCCATAGTTCCCACTCAAGCTAATAGCCCTTCCTATGATTTACCACTTTATAAAAAACACCACCAAAGCTTTGATACCAATTTTTAATAATTAAATGAATTCAAACCAGATTTAACCCACCATAAAATCCCAATTTAAAACATATAAACCATATTTTAAATGTGTAAAATCAGATTTCACTATGCACTACTTGCATCAAGGAATCAATTCCTCAAATCATAGTAAATGAAAGTATTAATGGATAAAATAAAAACAATAACAAACACCATACCACGGATATACCGTGGTTCACCCAATGTGATCTGGGCAACAATTTAGGTGACGGGTCTACCCCAATTGATGATAGAACTTCTGAGAGCCATAACGTTTGCACCGTAGCTCCAATTGACTCACCATTTGAACTTTTAGAAAGACAATAATGAGGAGAATTTGGTGAGATGTCATTAATCTCATCTCAATGTATTTTTACCCCTGAAAACCCAATGGAAGTGCCCCAAAATTCAATTTTAGTAGTGTAGTCTAAAAATAGTAAGTTTCTAAAAATTAGTAATTCCTTGAATTCTATATTGTTGTAAATCATGGAATTCAAACCATTTAATCTCCCTCAATATTGGTGACCCTCAAAATCCTCCTCCTACCTTAAAAACATGTATAAATAAAGATGTATCCAAAAATGGAAATCAGACATCTCTTCTCAGAGATAGGCATATGTTTGGGTGTGCAAATTTAGTGAATAAAACATCTCTTCTCAGAGATATCATCTTTGTTATTGTGTTGTTCATATTTATTGAATTATCTTTCAACTAAATATTTTGGGTTTTGGATCAAAATGTGGGTTACATCCACCAAGAAAGTCCTCAATAAAATTCATGACAAATAACCTCTTACATATATCAAAAAATCTCCTCCAAAATTCACACAAGAATTATCTAAATTGATGATCTAAATCTAAACTTTGTCAACAGTTCTCCAAACATGCTCTACCACACTTGTACTTGTATAATAACATACCATAAACTATTATAACACACCTTGTAAATAAACACATCACCTTACAAAGTCACACCACACACACACACACACACAAATATATATATATATATATATATATATATATATATATATATATATATATATATATATATATATATATATATATGGGTGTGTGTGTGTGTGTGTGTGTGTGTGTGTATAATGAGGATAAATCCACCAAACAAGGATAAATATGCCATGCTTATCCAAGATAAGCATTATCCACAAGGAAACACCCATCTTTCACCTAGTCACACTTATCCAAAATCCCACCTAAGGAGAAACATATCATCCTCATCTTTCCTCCAAAAAAGGCTCTCAAAAATTTCAAGGAGATAAAAAATAAATCTAAAAAACATGGAAGTCAACATGGAAAATAAATATCTAACAACTAATTCCATAAAACATGGAAGACATGGAAATTAGAAAAATATCTAAGAATATTCCACTCATATGGAAGCAAGATTCCATAAAAGGTGGAGTCGGGAAAAATTCACTCCAAAAATTTGTGGAGCTCTCTAAGCCCCAAAAATGTACCACCATGGTCATGTGATAGCACCAAAGGGATCCACACTCAACAATGAAAGGAACAAGTCAAAGTGTCAAATGCATTGGAAGCTTAATCCTAGTCATGGCATGGTGAAGTTATGAGCTTGTGGCATGATGAGGTGAGAAAAATTAGGTAGGTGAGAGGTTTTGAAGGTTGTGTGAGCATGAGAATATGGTTTTTATGTATTCAAAAGTGTTTCAAGGTGAGTCTTTGAAGGTATACAAACTTGAGGACTTTAAGGTATTCATTGACATGTGTAACCTTTGCATGGGAACCTAATATATTAAGGAGAGATGGGTAAGGATCCTAGATAATAGCTACAAGCACAAGTTTCAGATTAAGGGGAAGTTCTTTATGAACAATAGTTAGCACCAAAACTTTTGTTAAACCTCCTTAGAACCCTAATAAGCATCTGATGTGAAACATCTTGTTCAAATCAGCTCAAAATGGATTTAAATTATTATTAAACATATTTTATCTTGTATTGGACTCTCTTAGGCACCTCCATGTTGTATTGAGTTGTCAAGTGAGTGAGAAGACACTATAGAAAAGGTCTTGTTTGTGAAGAATTTGTTGTAGTAGTCAAAAGTTGTACTGGTCAAGAAAATAAAATGGATGGAAGGATATAGAGACTCATAATACATTCCAATAAAGTTTTTTTATAGGTTCCACCCTTTGAGTATGCTAAACTAGTCTTCCAATTCAGTCAATCATAGACAAACCTAATGATGCAAACATTGTAAAACCCAGACATCAGTGAGAAGATGAGTTTGACTATGTTTTTATAATATAATGATGAAAAAAATTGAATGAATATGTTTTTTAGGAATATTAATTCATTTTCATTCTTTTTATAATTTTTTAAGGTTAGTGAATATGCTAAAAAGGTTGCTTATAAGTTGACTTGTCTTGTTCAGTCTAAACTGTGTGATATAGCGTCAAGAAATTAGTCTTCAAGACCAATATTTTCCATTGTAACATATTACCTTTATATATAATAATGGTATGGAGATATCATAGGATCATTTACATGCATCAAAATTCAATGAAAGTATCTACACACATGTTGGAGGTCTAAGTCACCATGACTATGTTTTGAGTATTCTAAGAGTTTTGAGTGAGTATTGTGATGAGTTGATCTTGAAGTCTTAAGATCTGAGTGAAATTTTATAATGCATTTGGTAATGACCCTGAGATCATGCATATTCTATCTATGAAATTTTTTATCATGTTTTATTGGCTTAAGTGTGTTTGATATTTAGTATTAATAGGCATACTTTTTGGTGTATACAAGCCTAATAGGACTGAGTACTATGAGGGGTTACATGAAGTGGTTGGACCTAAAAGGTGTTATGGAGCCTATAAGATGATAGATAAGGTTTATTTTTATTTTTTTGAAAGTTTTGTGGCAGTTATGGAGGTATAATGTTTTCCAAGTGATCAAATGGTAACATGTTGATAAGAATGTGTAATGCAATTAAGTCTCCATGAGACCTAAAAGTGAAATGAGGCCTAATTGATTAATGAAAGACCAAAATGGACTCAAAATTCATTTTAATCATATTTATTAGATTTACTAAGGCTTATTATATGGTTTAAATAATATTTTAAGGGTGTGTGGCTGACCAAGTGGTATATGAAGAAGATATGAGTATATATACAAGGGATTATAGGCCTATTTGAATGAGCTAAAAGTAAGCAAAGAAATTTATAAATTATTGAGCCTAAGGAGGTTGGGTAACATGTTGTAAACCCTTAGGAAATAACATATAATAATTTCATGAATATAATATAGGTTTTTTATAATTGAATGTCAAGGTCAGATGACTTATTCAGTCTTGATGAGGGCTAGTTGAGTGAAGAAGCCTAGAGGCAGTTTTGAGAGAGATCAAGTGGAGTAGAGATAAAGGAGTGATCATTGTATATTGAGATGCTATCAGAGTTGTATCAGAGATGTGTTTATAATGTATGATATTGGATATATTTTAGATTGAGTAGATAGAGAACTGAGTGGAAAAATATAATAAAAAGTGTGATTGGCTAAGTTGGTGCTTGGACAAAGAGGGAGTTAAAGCATCCTTGTAGGTTTTTACTTGATTAATTGGTATTGGATAAGTTGATGATTTTTCAAGAGGTATTTAGATATTAATTTTAGGTTGTTTCTTGTATAAGTGTCCTTTGACTAATTTGGTGCTTATTCATAGGGGGTTTTAGCATCTTAACAAGTGGATGCTTGCTAAAGTCAAGTGGGTGCTTGATAATATGGGGTTGGTGCTCCATTTTGGGTTGGTGACCATATAAATTTTATACATTGTATTATATTATGGTTTATCCAATATTTATTTCAAAGTATTTTCTCCCCATGAGGGTTTCCCAAAAATGTGATGTGTTATTTTATATCATGCTCATGTGATTGGTTCTTAATGAATTGTTAGATCACTGTGTTTCTTTCATAGTTCAAAGATGAGTTGATGTCATTGATTGCAAATTTTTAAGACTAATTCACCCCCCTCTCAATCATTTTGCTTCCAACATTAATTAGGACTGAATCTGATCACACTTCTCAAAATAAGGACATTCAATCATGAATGTTTCAACATATAGGTCATAGCTAATGTATTAAATGAGAGGTTTCATCAAGAGGTATAAGCAAATCAATAATGAATTAAAATACACTATAAAACCATGAATAAATACATAAAACTCACCATGTGACCTTAAATAATACAATCCATTTGAAAATAGGTAGGATAGGACAAATGATAAAGAGTACAGTCATTACTGTTAGCATTCATCAATAATCACAAAAGTACAATAGTTGCAAGCATGTGAGGAAGTAATAATAAACTTAATTCATTATTAAAAGGCATAGTAAAAGTGTTAATTTTATTAGATATTTTCCATACTAAATAGAATGACCCATACAAATCTAAACAAGTCTAATTTTATAGAGAATGAGAGTATAAGAGAGAGAGGGGTGTCGAAGAGTGAGATTGCCAAGTGTTAAGCAGGAGTTAAAATCAATAAAATGTTGGAAAATAGTTTCATAAGACCTTCAAGTAATTTTTTTTAATTCCTTGATGAGGTTTAATATTCTAAATGGCATACTATTTTCATTCATTTGATTGACACCTCTTGCTTCTTCTTCAAACTACCCTCTTTTTAGTTTGAAAAGTGACAAGTGGTACTCTTTGGTCATCAAGTCATATTGAGTTACTTTATACCCTTGTTATTCACACCTTTAATCTACTTATGAGACTTCTATATGAATGTTATAATGATAATCATCTCTTATTTTGTGTCTTGATGCTAATTAGTCTTATTATGGCTCTCTTTGCTTGCAAACCTTGAAACATTATTTTATATTTATGAATATACTGTATCTACATGGAAGGGCTCTTTCAGTTTTGACAAACCTCAATCATTCCATTTTAAATCCTTAAACACTCTAAAATAATTAATCTTGCACCTCAAGCCCATTATTTCCTTCAATTTCTTATAATCCTCAAAACACACAAGTCTCCTTGTGTATAAGAATCTATAAATGATCTTTGGAAACTAGGCATTTTTTTAGTAACTAATATGCCCTTACAACTTTGTGCCAAATTTCATGACCAACAATCTAGAAAATTACACTTATTCACCTTGTTTATCTCTATAATTAGTCCTCAATTAGGTATTTAGGCCTATAAATTAATATTTGGATCCATACAACTCCCACACATGTGAATCCCTAAGTGAGTGATTTATTCACTTCCAATACATCCTAAACAAGCTCCATGTCTAATTTGAAGGTTTGATACAAATTTTAATGTTTTTAAATAGCTTAAAATAATAATTTCTATCCCTTTCTTATACAATTTTAAACTTAATGTGCCAACTAATGGCTTTAGGAGGTGTGTAGGGGAGTTGTGAAGTTTATTTAGGTCATTCCAAGGGTCATCTAATTCATCTTGAGTGTTTAGAAACACTATTTCCCTCATCGGGTCATTTCTAGTCTTCTTGACAATGTAAAACATGATTCTCATCTTAATAATTAGTCATAAATATTTGGTCCTTAATCAATTAAATAATTCCAAAAATTCCAAGTATACAAGGGTATCTAACATTCAAAATGAGATTGGGTTCCCATGAAAAACCTCTATATGATTAAGAACCATTTTTATCCCTTTCTTATACACTTATACCATTTACATGCAAAAAAATGGATTTATGAGATATTTAGAGCATTTTTGAAGTTTATTTAGGTCATTTCAAGGGTCATCTATTCATCTTGAGTGTTTAGAAACACTATTTCCCACATCGAGTCATTTATGGTCTTCTTGACAACCTAAAACATGCTTATCATCTTAATAATGATTCATAAATATTGGGGCCTTAATAAATGAATTAATGCCAAAAATTCTAAGTATAAAAGGGTATCTAACATTTTAAATGATATTGTGTTCTCATGGAAAACCTCTATACAATTTTGAGCTTAGGAAAGTATTTTTTGGGCTAGTGGGTCTTCGTTTATGAGTTCAAGAGAGAAAGGAGTTTGAAAAAAGGAGTAATAGTGTTTGTATTGAGATTTAGACACTTAATTGAGATTTTTCCCACCTAAATTGACCTATTATAATGGTTTTATTTACCATTTATATTCATATACCTACTACAACATCCATTAGCTCAGGCTTAGGGTTCTCTAGAAAACCAATGCAAGTGACCCTAGTTGTCTATCTTATCCTTTTTCATTAATGTTTAAGGAGTTTAAAACCTCATAAAATGTTTACTTAAATTCTTCACCACCTTATTAGGGCCTTAATAATTCCACCTCGTCTTCAGAAAATAACCTTATTTAATTATCATAGACAGGCCTCTATGGTCGTCATTAGATCTCTTGACTGAGCTCTTAAAAGTGTTATACTTTGCATCATTTGATAATTTTTACACCTATATACAATTATATAGGATTAATTAAGTAGATTCATGTTCTCTTTTTCCTTCATTAAACAACTCTTCTTCATAAATTTATATACAAGCCTATAGGGTATAGATTTAGGCCTACTAGGCTTGAATGGGATACTGTCATCAGTCACTCTCTAGATTTGAGGATATTAAAGATCATAATATGATATATTCAAGACATTAATTATCATTTAGTGACTCTATACACTTTTATATTCATATGATCCTAACTCCCATAAAAAATAGTGCATTTTCTCTTGCTCAATGCTTGAAAACTAACCTAAATTTCTCAAACAGGCCTAACTATTGGTTATGGGTTGAATGTCTTGAACATTAAGCATTGAAATTAAGGTAAATTAGTAATATTTTAATTTATATACATGTTATACATCCATAAAACCTTTAAAACATTATTGACATTCATTTAAACTCATACAACTAGTGTTTTTTTCAATTAGGCTTGGGCTGACCTATAGGTGATAGTGGGATTGTGTGATTACAAGTTTGAGGTGGATTTTCTTTATATGACCATGATTTATTAAATATACTCTTAGTACTTAAGGATTAAATTTATCTTTATTATCCATCTAAACCCAAAAATCTAGTGCATAATATTATACCTTGCCTCTCAATGCTTGAAAGTGAGTTTGCATTCACTAGTTGACCTGTAGGTATACCATTTAGGTTTCTTAATCATTGAGTTTTGAGGCCACACCTTCTTCACCAGTATTGAACTTATCCAAATTAGATACACTAAATTATTCTCACTATTTAATTCTTAAAATTAAATTTCTTGATACATAATTTAATTTCTTTCCATGAAAAGGAGACCTACAAGTCTGTAAACCCATAGGTCTTCATTTTCATTACTTGAAGCTTTCATTATGCCTGGGACTTATTTACCCTTAGTACCTAGTTGTAAGCTATTAAGGTGATATTTATCAAGGCCTGGCACATAAAAACTTCCCTTGAATTTGACTTTAGAATCTCTAAGGAGAATGAGGTACCTAGTCAAGGATATTCCCAATGAAGAAATTGTTGACTAAATTGACAATCTAGTCAATTTGGGTCAACCTATATAGAGAAAAATTATATTATAAGGTCTATAATAAGTAATTTAGTGTTAATTCATTATTTTAATAGTCTATCTATGATTAATTTGTTACCACAAGTCATTTCAAGTCTTCCTAAGGTCTTTTCAATAGCCAAAATAGTGCATTTAATGCCTTGTATGGATTTCTTAGGAATTTTGCAAGCTTAAAAAGACAATTTCAACTCATATGTTTTAATTCTAACTTATATTAATTGTTTTAGATGAAAAATTGGTAGAATATTTAGAAACAAAGTAGTTTTCTTGAAGAAATAAGAGGTTTTAGGCACTTATATGGCCTATGAGGAAGAGTGGTATGTGTGGGAAGGTTGGAGTGTGACCCTTAAGATTTTCTGACCCATCCCTATGTTTCTCTAGATTTAAAAACAACAAAAATGGCTCAAAACCTTCCCATCTCTCCATCACTCTGTTGTAAAGCATTTTGAAGTTCATAGATTTGTACTTGGTATGGTCAACTGGAAGAGTTTCAAGTGTAGTGCTTTTGGGGGAGGATAGTAAATGATTTAAACTTCATTTTCATAGTATGAGTTCAAAGATTGGTGGGTTGAAATTTGTGAAACATCTCTTATAATTTATCCAATCTATTCTGCTTGTCATTTCCCATACCCTATAGGTTTCCTCTTCTACTGAGGTGGTTTATATAGTGTAATTAGTGGAATCACTTCATGAGGGTTAAAATATCTTCCTCACCACATCTAACCTTGCCCTAGCCAATTGGAATGTGTGAAGCACTATGGAACTTTCATGTTTCCCTTTGGATCTTCAAAGGAGTGTTTTCTAGTTTTGTGGATGAAGCTGATGTTTCCATGGTTTCAATATCTCATACACCTTTATGTTATTGTTTCATTCCTTACAGATCTCATGAAGTGTTGTGATAAATGTGAAAACCATATTGGTATTTAAAAATTCATTGAGACCTTTGTTATTTCAAAATAAATTTTGTTTGTTTCCCAAGTTTTGGTTTCCATGTTATTGTAGAAAGAGATATGAGTCAATGAAACACTCAGTCACAATAGAGCTAGATGGTCAAGGCTTTTCTTTACCATAACCATATTAAAATTCTCTCAAAAGTTTGAGAAGAAGGATCACCATTGTTCATACAAGTTTCAAAGCAATATAAAATTGAATGGTTATGTTTCCATTTTATGGAAAAGTAACCTTAGTTTCTCTAAAGTATGATTTCACCTCATCCAAAACCTTATGAATTGATCCATTTGGAGGTCCCAGCTACCTTCCAAAGCTCATGTTTCATTATAAAATGGTGATGTGATAATTTGATAAAGTTTAAGAAGGAAATACAATGAATATAAGTGTAATGTAAAGGTGGCATGTAGAATTTCATTTCACATCAGAAGCTACAACAAGTTCAAATCTCAAATGGAGTCAATACACCTACAGGTGTCTTACAAGGAGGAAAAATTAGCAATGTGGATTAGTCCTTATGAGGTATGTATAGATACATGGGGGTAACAAGTGGAGTAATTTTAGATGTTTTGGAGTGTTAAAATAACACATAAACATGTATTTCCAAAGATTACAACCCTTAGCCACCTTGTGAAAATCACCATTATGTAAAAGTGTTATAACAATCCTATATCAATGAAGAAGTGAGCAAAAGACATGAATAAGGGAGTGGTGACTTGAATGCTACCTAAATATTTTTCTCTAACCCAAATGAGGTTAGATATGCATTAAACAGAACTCCAGTCTTGATGGTAGATCTCATTTTAGCTAAAAGTACATCCCAAGTTTATGGAGTGTAGAAAAGTTACAATTGGCAAAGAAGGTCACACTTTGATGAGGGTAATGAACACTTAGGAGACAAGGATGGGTTATAAAGGGAAAATAAGTGTTTTTGGTATATTATAGGTCCTTTATAGGCAATAAAATTATTCATACATGAAAAAATAACCTACATCCAACCTTCAAAGTGTCAAGAACACACATAATTGCAAGTGGGATGAAGACAATTGGAGGGTCAAGTACCTCCACAAGGCCAAGTGAGAATTTTTAGGGCTTGAATATAATTCTAAGAACCTAAAATAACATTAGGAGATAGAGAAAACAAGGCAAATATATCAAAATTTTCCACTTATAATGTCAAAAATGCCAATTCCACCCTCAACTTACATGAAGTCACCTTTAGAAGTTAGTTTTGAGTTTCATGCTAGTTGGAGGGGTAAATGGAGGAGTTAAGATATAAAATTTAGTAAAATGGATCCTCATGACCTAAGGAATCCTCCCATGTTTTAAAACTTTATGAACAATAAGGGCCAATAATCTCTATTTTGTCTTAGAGATAGGCCATTTTTAGGGCTTAAAACTTGTAGAAGTTAGAGAAAATGGTGTAAATTGAAGGTTAGGGTTGAAGTGGCTACACACACAAGTTGGGGAAAACTTGGATAAGTATATAAAAACATGAATGAATGATATCAAGGTGTTGTAACAATCCCAATTATGATAAATACATGTAAGAGGATCTAAATCCACTAGGCTTAGTGGAGAGATGTTGAATCCATTAGAAAAATTATGGACTCCATCAGTCTAGCTACAAACTCCTACAATAAAACTATGGAATCCATCAGTCTAGATACAAACTCATATAGTAGAAATATGAATTCCATCAGTCTAGATATAGACTTCATTAGTAAAACTATGGACTCCATCAACAGAGCTTCGTTACTTTTATATGCCTCATATAATGCACAAGGGAGCTCAAAACCATTTTAAATGCACCTAAATAGAAGAACTTGACCCTAGGACCTGAAGTCAAGTTTTTGGAAACTCCATGAGTATCAAAGCCATGGATTCATATTGTATTGAATCTATATAGATGGAGTAAAGGACTAGTTTCTTTGATAATTTCTTGTGACTTTTAGGTTTTGAAGATGATCAAAAGATGTTAATCACTTGGGAGGATATATTAGGATTTTAATAAATTCCCCATGTCATTTAAAAATATTATAAAATTTCCTAAGTTTCTCTACTAGGATTCTCACTTCAGCCAGTCTAGAATGAGAAAAGTGATCACATAGTGGAAAGTGTGGAAACTCAAATTTGGAGAAATTTGAAGTTGTTTTGGATGGAACTAAGCATATGAGGTGTCCTAACATGTGTCATAAGACCCATGGTATGTATTATTTAGGGATAATAATGAGATGCTAAGGCCAAGTGTCAAGAAAGGTCTAAAAATGAGTGATCACAATGACAGATGATGATTCTTCTTGTGTAAGAGGATATAAATAGTTTAGAAAACTTACAATGTAGGTAGAGGATTCCTTGGAACTTTAGCTTATCAATGTAAAAATAACACTTGCCCCTAATCAGATTTATAATGCCCAATGAGGGCCAATGATGAAGGTAGTTTCATGGAAGGTTCTTGAAGAGATGCTACACCAATTTTGGAAGAAGATGATTGTTTAAAATGGATACATATGCAAATCAGTTTATAACTCCTCTTACACTTCACCTACATGCATTGTAACTAGTTCCACCTTTAGACACATGGATTTGTGTCTCTTGGACTTATTTTTCCTCTATCTCTTTATAATTTCTATAAGTATGAGCCACTATATCCATTATTAACTAATACCACATCTAGTATGGTGAAGCCCTACTAGAATAACATTATAATTTTCTTTTGAACATTGAATGGAATTCTAATTCTAAGTTGTGAACATATTTGTCTAAGAGTGAGAGAGTTGAATAGTGAAGTTAAGTAATAATATAATCCTTGCTTCCTCTATCCTTCATGTTTAAGCAAGATTTATTATCTAACAGGTCATGTGAAGTGTAGTTAGGATATTAGGCACCTCTTCAAGCAAGTTATTATCTCTATGGTGTGTAATATGATCTTAGACTAGTTATCTTGTTGATTTTCTCATGTATGTTACCTTAACATTGAATCACCTATGTTAGGATCCTTTAAGGCTTAGAATTGGTCTTATAATGCTTTGTTATGTAATATAAGTATGATATTTTTTGAGATATATCTTGGTAAATCACCACTTTAGTGTAGTTTTACTTTATGGAAATTTATAACTCTTTCCCTATAAGTAAGCATTAGAGTAGTTTACAACCATTTCAAATAAGATTTAGGGAGTTATCCCTCATAATACTAGAGATTCATATATTTTACAAGTTCACTCAAACTTGAGAAATGACTCCATGTTGCATCAAATTATAGCATCTAAGTAAAGAGTTCTAGGGTGCACAATTTGATGCTAACAATTTTGGCACACTCGATGGGACTGTTGGTCCTAATTATTTCCATGTCAAGGTGAATGTTGGCCTTGAAATGTCCAAGGTTGTATAAGTGTTCTTAATATAAATTTTGGAAACTTCAAAAGGTGAGAATTTTTGGTTGGAGATCAAGTTCTTCACATTATACTTCATGGTCTTCACTAGATCATCTTCTAGTACAGCCTTCAATCAAGTCCCTCTACTTGAAACCCCTCTTGAAGAACAAAATTGTGAACCATTATTAGCATTTAGATATCTATAAAAATAAGGTTTTGAAGAGGAAAAATAATAATTTTAGGGAAATTAATATCAAGAAGAAGAAGAAGGGGAAGAAGAGATGGCTAGGCAATATGCTTTCCCAGCCTTCAACACCCAAAATCCAATTAACCTTCCTACATATGACCCTATTCCTCCCAATGCTATAAAAAATCTTCCTAACTTCAATGGAGATGGCCCTATTACCCCAAATAAGAACATTAGGGACATTTCAATTTTTTGTAATTTCCACAATATCACCCAAGATAACATATCCATTAGACTACTTGCCATGTCTCTAAAGGGTAAGGCACTTAATTTTTATAGGACATTGGGATGTGGTTGCATTACCAATTATGATGAATTTAGGGATCTATTGGTGAATAGGTTTGAGAACAAGAGTGACCACACCTCACTAATTCATCAACTAAGTGTGATAAGAAGTGGTCCTAATGAGTCTATGGAAGATTTCAATGAAAGGTTTCAAAGGACATGGCATAGGTTTCCACCTATCATGAGGCCTCCTCTAAGATTTGTATTCCCCACTTGTCTCAAGGATATTGGTAGTGATATATCAATAATGTTGTAATAAATGGGAAGATTTACTCTAACATATGCATATGAGGTAGCTATTAAAGTTGAGAATAGTCTGATACAAGCTAGGAAATTACCCTCAAGAGTCTCTATGCCTTTATTATCTCATAGTTTAGTTGAAACTCCAAGTGTAGCAAAAATTATCAATACTAATGTCAAGCCTAGAAAATTTCCCAAGAATGTGTATAATTCCATAGATAAGGATGAGAAGATTTTGTCTTTGAAATCCCATCTTAAACAAGCACAAATGTATGCAAGTGATCCACCCAATCCTCAATACTATCCTCAACAAGGCTATATACATGCACCCCAATATATTAACTAAGGAAGATAAAAAGGTCAAAAAGGTTTCAATAGGCCACCCAATGCCTATAATCCTACTTATACTCCCTCCATAAGGGTTGTTGTTCTAGTCCACACCAATCTAGTTCAAGGATAGGAACATTTAGATCATTAGGGGAAATTTCAAGGTCAGTTTATACATAATGATGGAGAAGGTAATCAAGTTTGGGTATCTCAAAAAGGAGATACTCTTTATATTACAATAGAAGAAGAAACTATTATGTAAAGGGATGTTTAAGGAGAAGGTAGTAACCAAACTACTAGTTTTATGAACTTCCATGTAGAAGACAATTATGTGTTGAATCAAAATACATCAATTTCAGCCAACATAAGGGCTAAAAAGAGGGCTTTAGGAGATAATCTAGAAACACAAGTGACTCCAAGTAGTGAATTTACAAGGCCACAAAGTGCAAGTACCACTGTAATAGATCTTACTAGTCACAATACTCCTCAAATTTAGAATGTGAGAAAGGCTACCAAACCTCGAATAAAACATGTTCAAGATCCCTCATTGCCCTGAAGAATGCAAGACAAGGTGAATACTTCATCTCTAAACATTATTGATTCTTTTAATAATACCAAGATAAGCATTTCTCTTTGGGAAGTCCTTCATATGCCTAGAGAAAAGGAATTTGTAAAACAAAAACTCTCAAACATTCATATAGCCCCTCAAGTTCAAAGACACAATGGTGTAGCCCTTACCAACACACCTAATTATGTCCTAGAACCATCCACCAAATCTGAAAATACTCCACCTTTCTACCTCATACTCATTGTGGGAGACAAATTAGTTCACAATTGCATTGTGGATAATAGAGTTATTACCACAGTTATGCCTAAGGTGGTTGTTGACAAGTTGGGATTGAAGTATGAGCCTCATAGTAAGAGTGTGTTGCAACTTAATGGAACTCTAACCATGATGGTGGGATTGGTTAAAGGTTTAAATTTTTTTTCATGATTGTCCAACTTTCCCAATCCTATAAGACATTATGGTGGTTGATCTTCTAGCTCATTTTGTTATTTTCTTGTCAAGAGACTTCATAGCTAATATTGGAGGGTACCTTGCAGCTAATTAGTCTTTTTTAGATTTTAGAACAACATATGGAGGTAGAATAACTATAATAACATAGCCCTTGTTAATGTTCCACATTCAACCATATGTGGAGACAAATTCAAATCAAAATTGTATAATTAGTGAGTAAGAATAAGGTGTCATTAGTGGTGAAACATCCTTTCCCCTTGAAGGTATTTCTAAACTCTTTATTGATGAGTATGGTAATAAAAATTATGAGCATAACCCCTATGAATTTATATAAGAAATTGAAATGGGGTGTATTTTATGCATGAGAAGAACATTCCTATACCATTAATCACTAATGAGGGTCATGGACTTTAAGGGATATGGGAAATGTTTTTTGATGGCTCTAAAGGCAAGGTAGGGGCAAGAGATGGTGTCATGTTGGTTTCTCCCTCAAAAAACCAATATTACTCTTCATCTAGATTCCATTTTAGATTTACTTGAAATGTGGTAGAATATGAAGGCTTGGTTCATGGCCTCTAATGGGAAAAGAGAAAGGGAATCAAAAATTTGAAGGTATATGGAGATATTGAATTGATTATACATCAAGTGAGAAAATAAGCTATAGACAAAAACCCTTTGCTTAATTCCTACAAGCATAGGGTGTGGGATCTAATTGAGTACTTTGATGCTTTTAATATCCAACCTATACCAAGATATTCAAATAAACATGTTGATAGGTTGGTTGTGATAGGAGCACACATTGATATAGTTGTTGATGTAAGTAAAGAGAAGGACCAATCTCACATCAAGGTTATTGTGAGACCTTATATTCCAAATAATGAAGTGTCTTGGCAAGTGTTTGAGAGTGATAAACACATTGTACACTTCATATAAAATGAAGCAAAATTTTATTTAAAGAACTAAAATAAACTTCATAATCAATATGAAGAATACGTTATTCAATTGAAGCCAAACAAGATACAAAAGGGTCTAGTTACTTTGGAGAGTGTGTTAAATTAAGATGATCAAATAAGGAAAGAAAGGGTAAGCATGTATACAAAGGAATATAACTATGAAAGAGTCTTGATATTCAAAGATAAACTTCTAAAAATTGGTGAGATATGTTCTCTTTTCGAAAGGCAAGACTTCATTAAATTGTGTAAAGAATTTCATGATATATTTGCTTGGGAATATAAGGATTTGAAAGGGTTTTATCTGAGTCTAGATCATCACACCATTGAGTTATAACCTGGAGCTAAACTAGTTAGGTAAAATCAAAGGCCTATCAATCCCAAGATAGAGGAACTAATGAAAAAAGATCTCAGCAAACTGATTGAGTTTAGGATTATTTTTCCTATCAAGCACTAAAATTAGGTAGCTAACCTTGTACCTATTTGAAATAATATTGGAGAGATCATAAGTTATGTGGTATTTAGGGATATTGACAGAGTTTCACTCAAATACCATTATCCACTACCTTCCATGGAGTAAATTTTGCAAGTGTTTTTAGGTTATGAATGCTTTTCACTACTTGATGGCTATTCAGGTTATAAACAAATACTGGTGAATGATGAGGATCAGTTCAAGATAAGATTCACCATAAAATGGGGGACATTTTCCTATATAAATATGCCTTTTGGTTTGTCTAATGCCGGTGATAACTTTGAAAGAGCAATGGGCATGGCATTTAATGGTTTTGCAAATGATTTTTTATTTGTATACCTTGATGATATAACTATTTTTTACAAGGATTCTAATGACCACATGAAACGTCTAAGGAAAGTATTTAAGAAGTGTAGAGAGTTTGTAGTTTCTCTTAATCAAAAAAAATGTATCTTTGTTATTCATGAAGGTAAGTTATTGGGTTACATTGTGTCAAAAGTAGGCTTGTCTATTGACCCTAAAAGGATTGAAGCCATTCTAGGCTTGTCTTTGCCTCTAAACAAGAAAGGTTTTAAAATCTTCTTGGGAAAGATAAAATTTATAAGAAGGTTTATTCTAGGATTTAATACTTTGGTGAAGCCTATCACAACCAAGATTTTTCTTGGACAAAGGAAGGTAAGAATAGTTTTAAAGCAATCAAATAATCAATTACCCAATCTCTTATTCTATTGAACCCAAAATTTTCCAAGGATTTCATACTTTATAATTTTTCTAACTTTGACACAATCTTAGCTATGCTTATGCAAAATAATGATGAAGAAATTGAGCAACCCATTCAATTCTTTAGTCAAGGATTGGAAGACTATGAGGTCAAGCAAAAATTTATTGAGAAGTAAGCTCTAGATATGATAAAAGGTTTGAAAATTTTCAAGCACATGGTTTTAAATAATAAGATATGTATCATGGTCTCTCATCCTAACACCAAAGAGTTCCTCCTAAGCAAAAAAGTCAATGAAAAGAGAGCTAGGTGGATCACAAAGGTAATGGAGTATGATGTTGATATCAAGGTAAAAACTTGGTAAGAAGAAAGGGGATGTGTGAACATCTAGCTTCAATTCTTCAAGGTCCAAGGGAAGAAGTCTTGGTCAATCAATCTCATCCCCAACTAGCTGGTCACATACCAATTCAAAATTGGATAGAAGACATCATTGGTTTCCTCCAAAATGGTGAGTGTCCTAATGGTTTGAACAAGTCATAAAGAATGTATTCAGATTGCAATCCATTCCTTATTATCTTGTAGATGGTATTCTCTTTCATAAGGATGTGAATGGTGTGCTAATAATGTGTGTTGACAATGATCAATTTGGCATCTTAGTATAAAATTTTCATAATGGTGTAAATGGAGGTCATTTCTCCCCAAAAACAATAACTAAAAAGATAATGAGGGATAGGAATTATTGGGTAGCCTCTTCAAACATTTTTGATCTTGAGTTAGGAGGTGTCTTCAATGTGCTTTCTTTGTGGAAAAACAAAAACTTGTAGCCCTTCCATTGAATCCCATCCAAGTAGACTAACCTTTTATGCAATAGGGCCTTGATTTCATTAGTATGAATAAACCTCCCTCTAGTGCTAGACATAAATGGATATTGACTACAATAGACTACTTCACAAGGTGGGTAGATGCTATAACACTAAAAGAGGCAATTGAAAATTCCATCTTGGAGTTCTATGAGAACATCATAACAAGGTTTGGAGTTCCCTACACTATCATTTTTGATAATGCACTAGATTTCATGAGTGTAAAAACTTTTTATTGGGAAAACAAGAATAGAGTTTACTTGAGTAATTCATCTAATTATTACCCCCAAGGTAATGGATTGGCTAAGTCAACTAATAAAAATATTATCAAGATTATCAAGAGGACCTTGGAAAATAATCAAAGGGCATGAAACATCAAGTTGAACATAGTCATATGGGCTGATAGGATTACTCCTAAGAGGTCAATTGTTAATTCTCCCTTTGTGCTTATCTATGTAAGGGAAGCTAGATTATCTATCTCTCAAGAACTACCTTCTCTAGAACTTACACAATAGATGGAACGACATGAGAATACTCTAATGCAATTTAGATTGAATAAACTTATGTAGCTACAAAAAACAAGAGATAATTCCCATAGGACTATGGAACACCACCAAGTTCTCATAAAGAAATCTTTTGATAAGAGAGAAAGTACTAGAGTGTTCAAAGAAGGTGACATAGTTTTAAAATGAGATGAGGATAGATCCAAACTAGGTAGACACACCTAATTTTATGCTTTGTGGAGTGGCCTTTACATCATTAGCAAGTGTAAGTAAATTAAATCCTTTTAGATAACCTAGATGGATGGAAAAGAGTTACCTATCCCTATGAATGGGATGCATTTAAATTTATACTATTAGTCCTTGTGAGGTATATTTTGTACATAGTAGCATAGGTTTATGCTTTTCCTTTTTGGTCTTATTCCCTAAGTATTCTAGTTGAAAACATGTGTTTCCTTTGAGTGTGCCTTATTGTGTTTGTTTTCCTTTAGTTTAGTGTTGTTCAAAGGAATTCAAGTGTTATAAAGGTGTTAGAGAGACTCCATGACCCAATGGACAAGATAGGCTATTGGTCTTAGTTATAGTAGGCATACTACCCTTGTTAAATTGCCAAGAATGTTGACCAAATTGACTATCTAGTCAATTTAGGTCAACTTATAAATAAAAAATTTCTATTATAGGGTCTGTCATAAGTCATTTAGTGTTAATTCATGCTTTTAATAGTCTAACCATGGTAAATTTGGCCCCACAAGTCGTTTCAATTCTTTATAAGGTATTTTCAATAGCCAAAATATTGCATTTAATTACTTATATAGATTTTTTAAGAATTGTGCAAGATTAAAAAGATGATGTCACATCATATGTGTCAATTCTAACTTCTAGTAATTTTTTTAGTTGACAAATTGGATGAATATTTAGAAAAGAATTTTTATTAAAGAAATGAGAGGTTTCAAGCACTTATGTGAACTAGGAATTTGACTCAAAAGAGGTGTTAGTATCTTGTTAGTGACAAAATAGAATCAAATTGAAAAACCCACACACTAGCCAGCATACATCTCTAGGCCTAGTTACTAGGGAGAGCTTAGTGAGGGAAAGCCATTTTAGAACACAACTAAAAATGGAAAGAAATAATAAATATGAACACAAAACACCAATTTTTTACCATATCCTTGATTGCTCAAAAAGGCTCCTTCTTTGGTTTACTTGGCTTGTGCTTGAAGAGATCTTATTCAATGGAGTGTGGCTACCTTCATCTCCTCTTGACACCTTTGGATTTAGCTTGGCATGGATCAAAAATTTGGCATTATAACACTAAGATGTAATGATTTTTGAATGAATTTTGGAGTTATATGTTTTGCATAAAAGAGCTTAAAATTCAATAGGCAAGTCCTATTTATAGATTTTGAGAATGGTTTGAGGATCAACCATGACTGTCCATCTCAAGATTGAGATGTGTGGCCATGAATAAATGTAGATATGAAATTCATTATAAAAATATACCCATTAATATTTTGGATAGAGGGGTATGGAATATGCATAGAGGGTCTTAATGAGGCATGGGAGACCCATAATCATGATATTTTATGCATTTATGGCTTATCGATGTCACCCCATATGATGATGTCACCTAATGATACAGTTAATAGAAATAAATTTACAATAAATATTTATTCAACAAGTTCCATTGAAAATTATCTTAAGGCCCTAATTTGGTTTGATTAGCCTAAAACATGATTAGTCAACTTTAGTACAAATTTTGGGTCTTTGTACACAAATTAATTAAATTGGTCAAAATGTCTTGTTATTAGTCCAAATTTTGACTAAATTGGAATTGGAAGTCAATGTCAGATGCATTGGATCCATTATCCCATTTAGGATATTACCAACACCAAATAACAAATGCATATGTCTCATGTAAGATATTTGACAGAAAGGAGCAATCTAGAACACCTAGGTGCAAAATTGGCATTTTGACTCAAAATGATTTGATTAAAGTTAGCTGTCCCATAAATTACATTATCCCATTTAGTGATACTCTAAAAAAAAATTCACTTGAATATATCAATTTTAACTCATTTAATGCATTTTAGTGTTTTTAGGCTAAATTGTACACTTTATGTGGAAATTGGTCAAAATCCTAGTTGGAGGTCATTGGTGGCTAGATTTAAGTGTCTACAATTTTCCCCTATTTGGGAAGGCATTAAAAGCTATAAGAAAAGTAACATATTCTCAAAGAGTGAAAAGGTCCTATATGCCTATAACTACAATGATGATAAACTAATTATATTATGCCCCCTCAAGGGAATGGTTGGCATAAGTAGGTTGACAAATGGTCCCTTGATAAGAAGAGAAATGAGGGGGCCAAAGAAAGGAAAGATGATGGGGTGAAAACATAATGATTTTGAAAAATTAGTCAAAATCACTAATAATGCAAGTGGGATGGTGTACAATGGTTTTCCCAAAGGTGGTTATAAGCATTATACCCCAATAGTGGCAACACAATATGATAACACAATGATTTGACTAAAGGTGGTTATAATAATTGAGAGGATGGAATTGCCCTAGTTAGGATAGACAAATAAGATAACATCATGCCCCTGTATGTGAAGAAAATGTAAGGTGATGATAATAAAATGATTTACCCAAAAGTAGTTATAATCATTAAAAAATACAGGTGGGATGGTGTATAATGATTTACCCATAGGTAGTCATAATTATTGGACTTTGATTATGAAAAAAATGATAAAATTTGTTGAGGATGATGATAACTTAAAATAGAGGGTAATGATGAATTAAAACAACATACTAGTAGGGAGATGCTCATTTGAACTAATAAAGATTGAAATTCTTTCATGGTTAATTACTTTGTTTGGGATATGATTGGGATTAAATCAGGATGTCAGTGTTAAAGAGATGTTGATGCCACCATTGTTGAATAGACTTCTTAAATATGAGGTTTGTTGTAGCACGTGTTGGTAGGTATCATGGTATAACATCATGAGGATTGGGCTGAAATATGCATGAGAACTAATTTTTGTAATCCAATACTCAATAGAAAATAATGAACCAATGAAATAAACCATGATGACAATTTAAACTTATGAATATGGATGGATTCAAGTATAAGTGTGGGAAAGGAATCACCCAATGAACACACATAAATCAAATCAAGGCAACAGTGTTGAAAGCAAATAAATAGGTAGACAAACAAACAAGATAAGTAGAGACAAATAAACAAACAATGTAATAGAAACCATATGAACATTGCTCCTAGAAAATAGGTGATAACTTAACAAATTAAAAAAATGGGAGAATAGAAGAAAAGGAAGGAGGTGGTTGAGTTGTCTCCATATTCACTAAGCAAGTGGATGTTGCCTATATAGTTCCATAGATGTAATATCCAATAAAAAACTTTAAGCCAAATATAGTTCTCCTAGGGAATGGGAAGAATGTGATAACTAATGAAAATATAAATAATGGATGTGATATAAAAATAGGAATGGTCTTTCAAAATGGCAAGTGTGTGAGAGCCAAAGGTCAAAAAAAATGGGTAAACTAAGAAAAAAATAATTTGCTTACAACATAGTAAGGGTTGCCAGAATCCTTAAGGCAAAGAAGTGGTCAATATTTTTGTTCTTTTCTAATAATTTTACAAAAAAATTGGAATTTTTGAAGTATCTCAACTCGATCAAGAATGAAAAGACACTAAATGGTTCAAAATTGCAAAATGGTGAGAGTGTTTAAACTTAGATTTCTCACAAAATGATGAGATCATGGAAACTTAAGGTGCTCATAAAATGGTAAGAGCATTCAACAAGTATCGAGCACTACCTTCATAGTCCTAAAGTAGGACCTCAAGTCACTATAGTTCTACCTTTATAGTAGAAGAACTTGACTACCATAGCCAATAATTCAAACAAAATAAACATATTTGGTAAAAAGTCATAGTACAACATAAGAAATAGTAATATGGTATATCAAGGCTCAATAAACAACTGTTACCCCTTGTTTTCCCATAGGTAGTTATAACTAGGACACAATGACATGAATCAATGATACTAATTTTCCCAAAGGTAGTTATAATTAGTAGCAAGACTAATGATAAGAAAGGAATAACAAACAAAGGATGTAACTATCAAAAATTCTATCATACTACTCTAAAATATGATCTCTATCTAAAGTAATTGAAATAGTTGATGAAACTAATCAGATTCCTCAATGCTAAAAATGCATAATGAATGAAAAAAAAAAAAGGTCAAATGGGCTAGGCTTTAGAACACATTTGGTTGATAGATCAAAAATGTAAAGCATATATAGCTAATAGGATGGATAAGAATGATATTTGTATAAAGAAGAATAGTGATAAAATGGCACCACTAAAATAGTCCTTAAAGATAATACACCTTAGCACTCATGCATAGTACCACTTGAGGTAAATAATATTCATCAGCTCATGAAGTTCATCTCTATCTAGTGTGGCAAGCCTATATGCTCTTGATCCATAATCTATAGTAATGATAAAAGGTCCTATCTAGTTTGGTTTGAATTTACCTTTATGCTTCTTCTCAATCATGGTATTCTTTTGGTTTTCTTTAAGAACAAGATCACCAAGTTCAAACATTTTATACTTGACATGCTGATTATAGTGGCCTTTGAGTCAATTCTGGTATGACTAAAGATTATTGAGTGTAGCTATGTATTTTTCATCAAGCAGGTTTAGCTCCTATAGGTGAGCTACTTGATAGTCATGATCATCTATGACATGCTTGAAATATATGCATAGTGAAGGTAATTAAACCTTAATGGGAAGGATGGTTTTAGTACCATAAACAAGTGAATATGGAGTGGCTCTTATGGGGGTACAATGATTGGTATGGTATGCGCAGAGAGTAGGGAATATCTGTAGGTGCCAATCATGACTAGTATCATTGATAATATTGACAATGGTTTTGTTCAATGCTTCAACCTATCCATTACTTTGAGGGTAATATGCCATAAAAAAATGCTCTGTGATGTTGTATTTGGTATATAGCTTGTCAACATCTTTATTCTTGAATGATCCTCCATTATCAAATATAATGTTAGAGGGGATACCATAGTGGAAAATGAGATGGTTGAAGATGAACTTAGAAATTTGCTTTCTAGTCATGTAAGTGAGGGGTATAGCTTCAACCCACTTAGTGAAATATTTGATGATGGTAAGGATATATTTATGACCATTAGATGAAGTGGGGTTGATTTTCCCAATGAGGTCAAGTCCCCATGTAGCAAACGGCCATGGTGTCAACATCAGTTTTAGAGTTTGTGTTGGGGCATGAATTAGATTAGTATGCCATTGACATTTGTCTTTTTTACATATGCAGTTACATTTGCATCTATTATGGGCTAATAATAACCAATACACAAGAGCTTTTTGGATAGGACTACCTTGCTAGAATGAGCTCTACATACTCCATAAACTTCTCTTAATACTAGTGTAGACTTTTCCAATGTTAAACAATGAAGTAGAGTTCCATCAAAACTATGGTGGTAAAGTGTGTATCCAAGTAGAGTATAAGATTGGAATGATGAATAAATGCTTTGGTTTGTTTTCAAGATAGGTTAGGTGGTAGAACTTGGTCATGAAGTTAGTTGTAAAGGTCTAAGTACTAGATAGAATTAAGACCAATAATATCACAAATCATTACAACAGTTGAAGGTTTATGAGCTGGGTGAATAAATTCTCAACAAATAATTGATATTCTCTATCTTTGTCTATTTAGCAAATCAAATAACTGATAGTAGCCGTGGCATCTATAGTTCTATTACTATCCCCTGGTATATGGTCAAATTAGATATTTGCAATATATTGTTTTAGGGTATTAACCATAGCCTTGTATGGAACCAACTTGTCATATTTGGTTTAGAAATGGTCTGTGACCTAATTGATGATTAACTAAGAATCACCATAAACTTGGAGATGGGATATGTTCCAATGTATTACCTATCAAAGTCCTATGACAAGTGCTTCATACTTGGGCATGTTATTTGAATAAAGAAAACTAATTATGAATGATTTGTGGATTAGATCCCCTTATGATGTGATAAATAAGAGGCCTAACCCTGATCCATGTGTAGTAAATGAATCATCAAAATATAGCTTCCATTGCTACTCCTCAAGAGGTGTGTCAATGATGATCATTATGGATTCATCAAAAAAAATGAAATGTGAGTGGCTTTGTGTCTGCAAGGAGTGATTTATCAAGTTGATCTACAAGGACCTATCCTCTGATTGCCTTTTTATTGACATACTCTATGTCAAAATCACTAAGATGCATGATCCATTTGGCCATTATACCTTGTAAATCTATTTTAGATAGTAGATACTTGAGTGGATCTATTTTTGAAATGACCATGGTATTATTATTCAATATGTAATGGTATAATTTCTGAGCTATGAAGACTATGGCTAGACAAAAAATTTCAATAGGTGCATAATTATGTTCATATGTGACCAAGTTATGGCTTAAGTAGTATACTACATGATATTTTCCATTATTATCATGTTGAGAAAAAAGTGCCCCCTAGTCATTATCGACAGCTGATAGATATAACAAGAATGGCCTTCTTAACATAGGAGGTAACAAAAGAGGTGGATTAACTAGATAGTCCTTAAGTTGTTGAAAAGTTATTTGGTTGTGGTCATCTTAGTGAAATTAAACTCACTTCTTGAAAAGATGTGTAAATGGATGGCATTTATCTACTAAGGGATGAAGTATTAGATTGACTAGATCTTGCCCTATAAACTATGGAGTTGATTCAAATTAGTTAGTGGCAACATCTCAATTATAGCATGGACTTTGGCTGAATCAACTTCAATGACCCTACAAGACATAATGAAGCCAAGTAAATTTCCTAAGGTTACTCTAAACACACATTTATTTGGATTGGTTTTGACTTTATACTCCCACAATCTTTCAAATATCCTACATAGCACTGTTGGATGGTTAGCCTTGGTTTTGGATTTTCCTAATATGTCATCAACATAGTCTTCAATAATATCATGCATCATGTCATGGAATATGATTTTCATGGACCTTTGATATGTAGCTACACAATGATTAAGATCAAATGGCATTACCTAATAACAAAATGTTCCCCATGGAGTGGTGAATACTATTTTATGTTGGTCTTTTGGTGTTATTTTGATTTGGTTATATCCTAAAAATCCATCCATGAGTGAAAGCATTTCATAACCTACCATGGATTCAATGATCATGTCAATATTAGGTAATGGAAATTCATCCTTAGGATAAGCTTTGTTTATGTCTCAAAAATTAGTATAGATTATGATTCCTTTAAGATTTTTTCTAATAGGTACACCATTAGATATCCATTCTAAGTAGTCAATGGACTAGGTACATCCTACTTATAAGAGTTTTTCCAAATCTTTCTTTACCAAGATAGAAATGTGAGGATGCATCTTACAGAAATTTTATTTAACTAGTTTGGCATCAAGGTGGGATCCAAACCTAGCATGTCAAAATAAGCCCATGCAAAGATATCTAAAAATTCTCTCAAAAGAGATGTAAAGAATTAATATTCCTCCTCAGTGAGTGACATACCTAATTTTATAAATTTTGGTTTCGATGAAGTCGTGATGTTTACCTTTATCACATATTCAACTAGAAAGGTTGAACCATCTTCTAGAATAGTAGGCAAAGACTTGAACTATTGGACTATATTAGGGTCCTCTGTTAGGACTTACTCTTCAATGTCTCCTAGGCATGATGAATCTGATTCCCCCAATGGGAGATTTGGCCATGTGACAAAAATAGTTGGAAATTCTTTAAAATTTTGATCAAATACTTGTGTAAAAATGAACTTGGATCTATAGGCAAAGTCATCATTAGTGGTCTCCTAGTCTAAATTCTAAGAATAATGAACACCCCTATCTAATGGTGCCTAACATGGGTTTTCACCACTAGACTATCCTTTATCTTTACTTTTTCCTTGGTCAAAAAGTGCCTCAAAGAGGTTTTCAATTTGGGACCTCAATGTTTTATTTATTTTCTTTTGGCTAAGGATGTTTACATGCTCTCAAAAATAATCTTCAAAATCCAATGTAAATGATAATCCTAATTCATGACCTCCTAATAGAACATTGTCTCTAAGGCCTAAAAAATCATAGAATGCCTCATTCTAAAACTTATCAACCAATAAGCTGGATTCTTCTTAGGTCCCAATCTATCAATTGGGGATAATATAATGACAATGTGTTATGACAAATGATTAGGGTAAGATTATATATGGCATTTTTATCAAACAAGTTAGTCTCAGTTAGGTCATAAAAAATGAGGCTATGATCAGACTTTGCTTTTCTATCAATATCATCATCACTAGTCACTAGTGATGGAACTTGAATAAGATATGTGGGGTCACCCCTAGGCAGTTTAAATCCAAGTCCATAGGGTATTTTGTACTTAGTCATGAAAATTAGCTCAATGGTTCCTTGTTGATTCAGTTTGAAGCCTCTTCCTTCATAATCTTGATGCTCCATAATCCTATTGGAAATAGGATACTTTACACTTTTATAATAATCAACTTGGTTGTCATTATATAACCATGATTTGTCCCCTTTAAGAGGGTTTGTTTCTAGGCCAGATGCTAGTACAAATAGGATAGGTCCCTTATTTTGTTATTTTGTTGCCAATGCATGTGTGGGGTATTTTTAGGTTTCCCAAAGGTATTTGGATTCTGAGGAAGATTGACAATATGGAGGGTATCATGGGTCACATACTCCCCTAGGCCATTATCTAAAATGGTGAAATGATTGGAAGCTTCAGGAGGTGGCATGTGGGAAAGGGTATTCAAGGTATAAGGATCTATGAAATTATCTTATGGAGGATCAATAAGTATGGCCTTTCTTTTATCCTGCTTGGAACTTGGATTCATGTTGTATTAGTAATACTAGCTTTGAAACTTGGCCTCAAGATGTTTTTAGTGTTCAAATGGGTGTAAACCTCTTATAATATTCACTTCCATCCCTGAGTGGGAGAACTTGATACATTGGTGCAGTGTTGATGGGATTACATGAATATCATGTAACCAAGGCCTACATAGAAGCATATTATATGACAACTCAAGATCAAGAACATGGTAAAGTGTATCATGGGTCAAATACCCAATAATAACTGGTAAGCTAATGGTGCCTTGTGATTCTCTTTCCTGATTATCATAGGCTTTGATAGTTATCATTTATAGCTAGAGATCTACCATTATATACCCAAGAAGCTTGAAAAGCTTTGGAGACACTATGTTGAAGCCTGATCCATTGTCTATAAGGACACATTTCACTTTATGTTTCTTTATATAAACTTATATTTACAATAGATTATTATGGAGAAGGCTAAGGGAAGACATATCACTTTGGTTGAATGTGACTTGTTGGGTTGGAGATAGGTGTCCAACCAAAGATTGAAATTTATCAAGGGATATGTCACTAGCAACAATGTATTGGGTTAAAAACTCATTCAAAATGTTCTTATAAATTGTTGACATTTGAAACAAATCTAAAATATAAATATGTGCTAGTGTCTTCTGCAATTGTTCCACAATATCAAACTTCTTGTCTTCATCAATGGTGAATGGTTTATTCTGAGGTTGAGCAGTTGGATGGATAATAGGCAAAGTGGCAAATGGTTGTGGACTTGGGATAGCAATCTTTGACCTTTGAGTTATGATTACATAATTAATATTAGATGTTGGACCATAATTGCTAATAAATACTAGGAATGGTGTGGGACTAGATAGGATAAGTCTCAGTTACCAGTGCACTTGTATATGGTCACATGGAAAGGGTGAGTTATCAATATATGGTCTAAAAGTGGGAGTCTTGATTTGCTGGTTTGGCTATGTGTAGTCCCAAGTCAAATAAGGATTATTCATGTAATTTGGTTGAGTGATATTGTTTATAAATGGTCTAGATTGATTAGTGCTCAGTATAAGATTAATGGAGATGGTATTAATGCTTCCCCCTACAATATGACATACAACCCTATTGTAGTCATGTGTAACTACATGGTAGGTTTTTTGGTTGTTACCATTTTGACCTTGGTTTTGTCCATTATTTTGAATTTGTGAGTTTTGTTGTTGATTTTGTTGATTTTGCTAGTTCAGCCTTCAATTTTGACACTATTGATTTTTTGTTGCATTGGCCAGTGTTGTTGTTATTGTTGTTACTAATTGTTATACTAATACTATGTGTTATGTTGGGGAAATCCCAAGAGTTTAATTGGAGGTGGAAGCACTATTATCCAGTTTTATCTCCCCATTCTCCAACATATTCTCAATCAAATGCTCTATTTGCACACATCTTTGTAGATTATTCCCATTGACCTAATGATATTCATAGAATTCATTTTCATGGTACCAATCAAAATAAGGAATGCCTTATGGATAATGCTTTGGTATAGGCCAACTAATTAGATTAGCAATGGCAAGTTTTCAAAATACAAACTCAATAGACTCTCCTATGTCACTAAAGACATGACATGTAGGCATAGTTCTCCTTGGAGGAGGGGTTTGTAATGGTAAAGGCTGTTGAATTTGATTTTTAGGTCTTAGTTATTGTGCTTACAACATTGGTTGGAGAGGTTGTTGGGTAGGAGTAAGCTTAAAAGTTTGTGTAGATGATGTTTTCACTATTTGGACATGATTTAACTCAGTTACTCCATTACCAACAACATTCATATTGTAGTTGAATTGCTTTGGTCTATCTTGGTTATTGGCCTATGCTAATTATGATGCTTACACTTGGATTCGATGTTATTTTTGTTCACTTCCCTAATTGGTACCTTGATTCTGATTAGTTTACATAAGCTTGATGAACCCTTTATTAATAAGGGCTCACTCAATCAACAAGCCTTTGTCCATGATCTCCTTGAAAGTATGTGCACATTGTAGTTCTAGATGATAAGCTATCTCACTATGCATTTTTTTAGTAAACACAGTGGCTAATTGTTTATCTAGTAAACTATGGGTGAATTGGCTTGCAAGGGCTCTCCATCACTATAGATAACTTATAAAAGTCTCACCAACCTTTTGTTTTGCTTTTGTTAATTCAACCAATGAAATGTCATGTTTAATATTATAGGAAAATTGTTACACAAACATATCAAAAAGATCATCAAAATCTATTACTAAATTCTTAGGCAACTTTAAAAACCACTCCAAGGTTTTTCTAACCAAGATCCTTGGAAATAAAAACAAAATGCATATATCAATATATGCCACTCAATGATATATGACAAAGAACTTGGTTCAATGGGCCTTAGGCTCACCTTTCCATTTGTATTTGTTGAATTTCAGTGGTTTGTATCTTGGAATAAATGGTATCTACAAGTACTCCATGTTGAATAGATAAGAACATATGTCATCCAAATTAAATTTTTTAGTCTATTTCCCAGTCTGAATGGCAACAATTACATCCTTCATCTATTACAATTCTTAAGATAGAAAAGTGGAAGGAACATTGGTTAAGGGAGAATATTGGTTTGGGTGGATGGTTAGGAGGTCATAAGTGGGACACTTTGACCAAGGTATAATTGAGATATCTATTGGGGTATATTGGTTTATTTGGGAAATGGACTAGGAATATACATACATAGATTAGGATGTACTTGAAATTACACATTTGGTTGTGTGATATTCTAGTTTGGGTTGGCTATGAAGGTTTGACTTGGAGGATTTTGTGGTTGGGATGGAGGGATACAACTATACTATGTCTATTGTGGTTGAAAAGGGACATGCTACTGACTAATCAAACCTTTGTATTAAGTGGAACTTGTGAACCAAGACCCTATCTCTCAACTTGTGGCACATTCTAAATTGATTGATGTTTAGTAGATACTTGAGAACATGAGAGCCTCTTTATTACATGAATCCTTATTGGGAAGTGAAAGCATACTGAAGATTTGGCATATGTCACTAAATAATATTTACATGTTGTTATCTAGTCATCATTTGGTTTTGGAATGGTACACTGGTCTATGACTGAGAAGGTGTATTTACCACTACTTGATAAGGTGGAACATTAGTTTCCCCTTATTAAGGTGGAAATATATTCCACCCCTATTGTTTTGGTACATTATATTTTTCCTACTATTGTCGAATACTAATTATATCTCGTTAAGGAGTAGGATTCATCACATTTTACTGTTGAGGTGTGACATTGGGTGTTGTTTGACTACCTAATCCTATTGGTTACATAGTTGATGAAGTAGTTGGTTGAAGTTGGGATGTAGAAAATCCTACACCTTGGTATGATGGCCCACTCATGGTATTAACTACAGGCACATGTTGTTGACTAGATGTTTGTGTAGTAATACCACTTTCATTTGGATTGGACATTGCTTGCACATTGTCCACTATATTTTGCTCATTATTCTATGTAGAAGTAAAAGACACTTCTTCAATAATGACCATATGTAGCAAGTTTTCTATCAAAGTGTTTTTCATGAATGGGTCCAAACTCTAATTTTTTTGACCAGTTAACTCTATCAAAACTCTTATTGAAGGAACTAAGTCAATAAGAGGTTTGATCACTATGGTCATCTGATTGTAAATGCATGCTAGATTTAGGTACATTTGATATGTCATCTACATTTAGTTAAAGTTGTATTCCATGAGGTTTTTTCCTTTATTAGGCATATTAGGGTCTTGATATGTTGTTTTGACTAGAGCCAAATGACTATTAGAAGAAGCCTGTCAACCATAAACTATGTTTTGGGGCATTCTTACTAGGCTTGATAAATTCTCATAAGGGAAGTTTGCTACAAACTTGGCCTCTACTTCTATGGATCTAACCAAAATCTTGTATTTGTTTTCTAATAAATGATGCTAAAAAAATAAATCATATGTGGAAAGTGTATTAGTAGAGCATGACTGTTGAAGAACTGGTTCATCAGTTTTGGGTATTGTAGTTAGGTATTATGCAGTTTGTTCTTGATCCTATTCTGAATAAGGTGGTGTATTAACCAAATAGTTATCCAATATATCTTGGATTTGTGCCCCTAATTAAATATTATAAGAGGGATAAGGATCCATCTCATAAGTAATATTATCTGCATAGGGGTCTTGCACCATTTCTTCTTACACAACCACATTACTAATCCCCAAATTGTACATGAGTCCACTACGAGTGTAGGAATACATCCTGAGAACCATAGTCAATGCTTTACAATAGAAAGGGAAGAGAGTTTTATAAACTCTAAAAGGACAATGTCTAAGAAGATGATGTTCAAACTTGGTCTAGATTCATCAAAAATATCAAAGGTTTATGCAAAGATTTGTGATAACATAAGCTAATGTTAAGTGTCTAACATTACACATCTTACACAAAAATATTAAGTAAATGAACCAAAAATATAAATTCCAAACACTATGGTCAAATTTTTTCAAATTAGTCTAATCTAGGAAATTAAAAGTTGCTAGGTCTTTTGGCCAAACACGACATCAAAAGCTAGGCTCAAACAATGTATGCACTAGGACTCTTAGCCAAACAATGTCAAAAGATAGAATTTAAAAATAGATGAAATTCTTAATCTAACATATTTGAAACACTTCTAACAAACATTAGGAATTTGATTCTTGGACATGGACTTGATTGAATAGGTATAAGTTATGAAATAGTAGGCACTTTAGAGATAGTTTATTTTCTCAGAAATAATGGTATAAAACTTGTTTATTTTGACAAATAAGTTAGACAAAAGTGAAAAACATAACTTTGCTAGACAAAGGTTCACAAAAGTATACATAGATTGGTTTGAAAATGTAGGAATAATTTTAACTCTATTCAAGAGGGCCTATGAAACAATATCTAAAATGTTTTGGGTAGTGTAGCAACACTAGACTACCCAAAAGATGTGACAAAATGCTTATTTCAAAAACTCTCTAAGGCAAAGATAATTTCTAAAAAATTTGACAATATAACACTACCTTTATTGACTCAAAATTTTATGGTTCATAGACTCAAAGTGCAAGTGTTTAGCACAAAATGACTTAAGTCTTCAAGTGGTGATAATGATCATGAGTCTTAAATGGCCTTCAACCCAAATTAGAAATTGAACCTAAGTTCCCTCAAGTTTAGTGAAAATGGTGAACCCACTTAACACATCAACCCTATGAACTTATAAAGGTGAAATTTTCAATTTAGATTATAAATGAAGGACTTAAATAACTTTGATAAAGGTCTAGACTCAATTGGGTAGCATAACTATGCCAAAGTGGATGATATGACTCCAAGTTTTAATGAACTTTAAACAAGACAAATTGATGATTTCACATGGACAACATAACACCTATTTATTCAAAAGAAAATAAGGACCATGTGTTTTAGTTTGTATCATTTGTTTACACCAAGTTTTGGCTCTAAACAAGACTTTAATCTGGACAAAACTAACTAATTAATCACTCTTAGATCCTAAATTGACAACGTTGCTTGTTATTGTTGGAATCTATCAATATAAATTATTTGAGAAGATTTTAAGTGTTCATCGAAAAGTAAATGCACATTATATAGTAGGGTTTTTAAACCCCCACATTCTCTCAAATGATAGTACTATGAAATGGACCTTGAGGTACACCTTGCATGAATAATACTTCTATGATAAATGGGGATTTTTTTAAGATCTACAAGTTTTCAAACATTCCAGGGGAATAAATTACAAAATGACTTTCATGTCAAATAATTCAAAATAAAAGCATGAATTTTGGGTCCATATCACTTGGCTTGTTGAAAAAAAATATAGTCCTTTTTTCAACCACTACATCATATTATTTGCTTAATGTAGTGGGATGTCCAAAGTGCCACTACATCCTGTGTGCAACTCCAATATGGATCCAAATGAAGTCAGTGTTGGGAGGTAAAACCCTAGGTCAAAGCTTCCCTAAAAAAATCATAGGAGGTAAAGATGTCCCCCTCATAATCCAAGTTTACATGAAATAAAGAAAGCATAAAATAGAAATACTTTAGGGTCATTTTCAAGATCACCCAATACTTTAGTGAGTTTTTGGGGAGTGCTTTAGATGATGTTGTTTCTATGCCTTGGACTAGGTAATTTGTAAATAAGGAAAGTGATTTTGATTCCAAGGGTTTCCTAAATGGGAAAAATGGATGATAATACATGAAACATCCTTGTATTTTTTGAAAACAATTTGTTAATTGAAACAAGTAGTGAACACAAAAGCTTTGAAAGATGAGTTCATTTTTAAGCCCCAAAACAAAAGGTGTGCTGGTGTTATTTTGACCCATTGGTATTAAGTTGTAACTTTGAAAGCCTAAATTATCAAAAACTGCACTTAAGCACCTAAATTTTTCATTAATCACCAAAAACAATATTTCTAATTCATTTTAAAAACATGGCAAAGATGTCTTAATAACATGCTTTAATGAATTCCAAGTCCGTTGATTACCTGTCTACCCTTAAGGCATCACCCCATAAAAAATTATGTTAGGTTAGAAAATTATATCACAAATATAAATAAACTATTAAAAAATAATAATATTAAGTATATGAACACTTGAAAATAACAAATTATAAGGCTAAAAATAAAATATAACACATAACACATAAAAGCCTACATATAAAATTAAAAAACCGGCAGTTCATATTTTTAACATAAATTTTAAAATATTAATAATTTTTATACAAATGTTTTTTAGGTTTTCAATAGATATAGGGATCATATATTTTCAAAAAAATTAGTCTAAAATTTCAATATAATTTTTGTTATCAACTCTGTTCTAACCATTTTTACTAGAAAAATTAAAAAACAGAAAGTGATAGTCACTAAAACAACTGTAACTTCTAAAATGTAAATAATTTTTTTGTAAATTATTTAGAGTATATCAATTAAATATTTATATATATGAATAAAATAATATTAATTAAATAAAATTTTATTAATTCTTTATTGACCATTTTTACTCAAAGCAAAAACAATAGAAAAGAATTAAAACTATGAAATACAAAAAAGTTTTGGGTTGCACTTTTATGAAGATGGTCCCACCAGGCATGCAATTATGGTAATTAGGAATTTGAATCAAGATATTTTTTAGTATATTTTTATTTACAAAATTAAATAAAATTTAAAAACCAACACACTAGCTAACATACATCTCTAGGCCTAGTTACTAGGGAGAGCTTAGTGAGGGAAAGGCATTTGAGAACACAACTAAAAATAGAAAGAAATAAGAAATATGAAAACAAAACACCAATTTATTATAAAATTCTTGATTTATATAAATGGATCCTTCTTTGGCTTGCTCTTCTTGTGCTTCAAGAGATCTTCTTCAATGGAGTATGGCTACCTTCATCTCCTCTTGGCACCTTTAGCTTTAGCTTGGCTCAACAATTTGGCATTATAACAATAAGATGAAATGATTTTTGAATGAATTTGGTAATTATAAGTTTGAAATAAAATATCTTAAAATTCAATAGGCAAGGCCTCCTATTTATATATTTTTGGAATGGTTTGAGGATCAACCATGACCATCCATCTCAAGATTAAGATGTGTGGCCATGAATAAATCCAGATATGAAATTCTTTCTAAAAATATCTCAATTAATATTTGGGATAGAGGGGTATTGAATAGGTATTAAAGGTCTTAATGAGGCATGGGAGACCCATAATCTTGATATTTTATGCATTTATGGCTTATGAATGCCACCCCATATGATGGTGTCACCTGATGATGTAGTTAATAAAAATTAATTTTCAATAAAGATTTATTTAACATGTTCCATGGAAAATTAACTTAAGGCCATAATTTTATTTAATTAGCCTAAAACATGATTAGTTAACTTTAGTGCAAATTTTGGCTCTTGGTACACAAATTAATCCAATTGGTCAAAATGTCTTATTATTGGTCCAAATTTTGACTAGATTAGAATTAGAAGTCAATATCAGATGCGTTAGATCCATTATCCCATTTAGGATGTTACCAACACAAAATAAAAAAGTCACGTTTCTCACGTAATATATTTGATATAAAATATCAATCCAAAGCACCTAGGTGCAAAATTGGCATTTTGACTCAAAATGATCTGAGCAATGTTAGTCAACCCATAAATTACATTATCCCATTTAGTGATACTCTAGCCAAAATTAGCACTTGAATATATCAATTTCAGCTCATTTAATGAATTTTATTATTTTTAGGCCAAATTGTGCACTTTAGGTGGAAATTGGTCAAAATATTGGTTGGAGGTCATTGGTGGCCATATTTAGGTGTCCACAATATGGCCTCTGAGGAAAAGTGGTACATGTGAGAAGGTTAGAGTGTGACCCTTTATCTTCTCTGACCCATCCCTATGTTTCTCTATTTTTGAAAATACCAAAAATGGCTCAAAACCTTCTCATTTCTCTATCACTCTCTCGAAAATCATTCTAAAGTTCACAAATTTATACTTGGTATGGTCAGATAGAAGAGTTTCAAGTCCAGTGCTTCTAAGGGAGGATAGTACATGAGTTGACCTTAATTTTCATAGTAGGATTTCATATATTGGTGTGCTGAGATTTTTGAACCATATCTTAGAAGTTATCCACTCCATTCTGTTTGTCATTTCCCATACCCTACATGTTTCCTCTTTTGCTGAGGTGGTCCACACAATATAATTATTGGAATCACTTCATGAGGGTAAAAATATCTTCCTCACCACATCCAACCTTACCCAATCCAATTGGCACATGTGAAGCACTGTGGCACTTCCATGTTTCCGTTTGGATCTTCAAAGGATTTTTTCTAGTTTTGTGGATGGTGATGTTTCCATGATTTCAAGAGCTCATACACCTTTGTCTTAATGTTTCATATCCTAATAGAGCTCATGAAGTGTTTAGATAAACATGAAAACCATATTGGTATACCAAAATGCATGGAGACCTTTATTCTTTTGAAAGAAATGTTGTTTGTTTCCCAAGTTTTGGTTTCCATGTTACTATAGTAGGAGATATGAGGCAATGAAACACTCAGCCATAATAGAGCCAGATGGTCAAGGCTTTACTTCACCATAGCCACATCAAGAGTCTCTCAATGGTTTGAGAAGAAGGATCATAATAAGCAACTAATAAATTTAAAAAATTAAAAAAAAATTATTTAAAATTGATTGTTTATAAGAAATATATTAATTAGATAACATCTAGAGACTAGAATAAACCCTAGGAAATTCTTAGGGACACTAGAGGTCAAACAAGTTACTGGGTAGGAAGGTGATAGAGTAATAAATCCCTAAGGCATTTATGAAAATTGGTCAAAAAGTCCTTGTAGTGAATGAACAAGGTCAACTAGGTTGACTTATTTAGTAGAAAATAAAAAATTTAATGCGCTGACTTAGTAGGTTATGGTTGACTTAGTTTTTTGGGGAAATGGAAGGCATCATGAAGATGTGATGGATCCCACTGAGTGATGATCTAGTGGTCATTTTCCTAAGAGCCTAGAAAAATTTGACCAACACATTAATATGGGTGGTGGATGGGGATACCATATAGGTTGGTATTAATTTTTAGGATGTCCATGCATTACTTATAATTCCTATAGGGGGACATTGGTGATCATAGGGACACTAGATGATTAGGGGGAGAGATGAATACTAAACCAATGGGCAACATGGTTAGATACAATTTACCTAAGGTTGAGGGTGAGTTTTTTTTATGTCTATACTACATAAATTCTATATATCCTAAAGGATATGATAGGACTTATGACAACATGAGTGTTGTGTCATAATTTGGATGGCAAGGTATCATTATATGTGATAGCCTTGTGCTAGTTCATATTAGATCAAGGGGAACTCTATGACTTGGGTTCTATCATTTGGGTTTACCTCATGTATGATATGTATGGGATGTTATCTAGAGGGAAGAAGACCATGGGACTAATGGTACTAGTGAGTACCCATATATATGAGAGGTTCCTGATGTACCAACCAACTAGGTTACCCTATGTAGTTGATGATCGGTTGCCTTAGGTTTTGAGATGGAGATAGAATCAAGTGTCACAAGATGTGCCCCACATGCTAGCACTATAGATGGTCACATGAGGAGATATTTTGTTTTATCTTTATTCACACATTATAACTATTTTTTTGAGTTACATGATTGTGGTACCAAGCTTAGCATGATTAAGGATCACATGCCACTACACCTAATGGGTAGAGCTACATCTATTGGCATGATTTTTAGGATAGTTTAAACTCCCTCACTTGATGGATCCTATAGTGATTCTTACATTTCAATCTTAGCATGTGAGAGAAATGAGGGGGAGAGGATGAGGAGGAGTGTTAATCAAGACACTAAAGATTAGACCACAATGTGTGACACCCTGGACTGGTTGAGTATAATAGTTGGTATTTAGAGAGGGCATGAATGTGGATGTAGGAGTGTCATAGGTACCAAAATTAGCATCATATTAGGAGTAAAAACCACCTCGATTTCATCACTGATAGAGGTGCCAATGGTGAGATAGATCATAGAGGGTGTTCATCTAAGATGACCTATTAGTCAATCTAGGGTAAATCTAGTCTATAAAGGCACCACTAAGGTGAGGCTCAAGGCATGAATGAGTGGTTACCCTAGGGTATAATTTGATTAGTATGCATCCTATGGATGAGGTGCTTGAGGGATGATCCAATGGAGAGATTATGCTTAGCAGATAATCAGATGGGGAGATAGTGATTGGTGACACTAGGATAGGTAATAAATATTGTATTTTTTAGTCTTTTGATATAGAATACTAGTTGTATATGATTATAGATAGATAGATTTTAAGATTTATATATGATCTAGTGTCTATCTAGATTGAATTTTTTAGATCTTATAGATGAGGAGGAGGTCAAGTGGGTATCCATGGTTATGGGAGTGCACCATGACATTCTAGATGGGGTGCTAGTACCATACGACCCTACCATATTGGATGATCCTATGGTCTCATCTACCATAGATGAAGAAGGATATTTTAGACTAGTAAGGGAGGTTGTAAGGTAGCTACTAACATGAAGAGATGAGATATATCCATTATCAAGGGTGGGAATACGAGAGGCATAGGCATGGTAATCCTTGGCTTAGGAGAGATCCATACATATGGCTACCACTATCCAAGTGGGATAGGTATAGGCCCAGATGGCCAATGTATAGGGAATGTGATAGGCTTGATATCTCTAACAACCTCTTTACAACACAATATTTAGAGGTCAAAGTATAAGGCATCTATGGGTAGCATTACTAGGCCATGAGATAGACATGATGGATCGCAGCCTAAATGCTAGAATGATGTATCTGTGTTCTTTGTATTAAAACACATGATATATAAAGAGATATTTTGTTTTGATATTTTTATGTTTATCTCATGTGTTATATTTTGGTTTTGGTTGTGGATGTATGGATATATTTATTTCTAGCACATGTATTTTACTTTTGTTGTATATGTTATAGTAAACATATGTGCGGTGTTTTCTTTTCTAGCATTATGTAGAACACATGCATGGTTAAAAATAAACAGGTGAAAAAGACTTGGAAAAGTATAGTTAATAAAAAATAAATGTGCTACACACTATATCATGATGGAGAATGTGTAATAATAGAAGATGAAAAAGTATGATAAACCAAAAATGTGGTAAACAATAGGGTAAAAATGTTTTTAAACCATGAAAAAGATTGGCACCAAATAAAAACAAGTAAAATCACACAAAATCATGTTTGGAAGTATGAAAATAATGTAGTAAAATAGAAATCACATTAAATAACACATGGTATAAAATTAATTAAGTCAATCAATCATACTAAATCATGTTGGGAAGCAAAAAAGATAAACAAAATTGACAAAGTTAGTTTTAAATTAATCATACTAATTCAAGTTGGGAAGTATGAAAAAATTAAAAAAATGATTAGATTCTTACATGCGATCAGAAAATAAGAAGATAAAAGTGAAAGATTAATAAAGTAAGCATAAAACATATTAAATCAATATGGGAAGCATGTTAATGATGTGTAACTCATAATCAATCACATCTTATCTCATATTTGACAAATGTAATTTCATTGTGACTTATATTATTAGAAAATTTTGTGAGGAAGGCTAGGTCTTATCCATGGTCTTAAAATACAAATCACAAATGGAATCCCTAAGGGAGTGATTAGTGAATAAGACAATATTTATCAAGGGGAAATATTATGATTGTATGGAGTGAAAAAGGGAATGTAAGAAACATAACTTAGGCATCTTGTGAGAAGACCTTAGGAGACATGAGGAACATGAAGGAAATAAGAAGACACTAAGTAACTAGTGACCATCAATATACAAAGGATACATGTTCACTATAGGTACAAATTTGTGTAGGCAAACTATTATGGTACTAAAATCAACTCATGTTGGAGGTTATGAACAAGAAAATTAAAATAGACATACATTCCCACTATGTGTTCCCCATTCTTCAAGACCCATTGTATATTTGTTGGTCTACTACAAAGATTGGGTACTTATGTGAGAAAGTAGGTAGCACTAAGAGGGTTTTTCTTATTCTCCTTCTCTAATCTAATAGCCTATCACACCCCAATGGACCTTGGCTCTATCATGAGGCCAACTATGGAGTTTGAGCTTTGATTAGAAATAGGAGTTGTGCTTAGAATTATGTCTTTTAGTGTGATTTGAATTTTGAAAATTTTGAATGTTGTCTTTTAGATCATTACCTTTTGTTAAATGTCTTGAATTTTGAATATTTTATGGATTTTAAGATTCCTCCTCCATATAGACTTGAAATGACCAATCATGAGAAATAGATTAACACACGTGAATGAGATTTAGTCTTTGGTTAAAGGAAGCTAAGTATCCAAAGATATGACTAACTAGAATACTTAATATTAACGATGAATAAGTATGTAATCTCAAATCTTGACCATATGTATACTTAGTTTTTGAAAGGGAATAAAGGGGAAGAAATGGATATCCAAAGTGGACTATTAAAATGAGTTTTTAATGAGATGTATTATTTACTAACTGATCACATGGTAAATGAGGAATGACTATAGGGAAAAAGTGTCAGAGGTACAATCACTGGGGGTGAATAAGTGATCCCAAATAATCTAACTTCAATTTCGATATTTACAAATACTTAATCAACTACCACAATCATTCATGAATCATATTCAACATCCATATCAATAATCAAGAGAGATAATGTAAGATCAATCACATAACACATGACATACGTGGGAAACCCTCTTGGAGAATAAAACTGACTAGAACCTATAATTGGACTATTGTCTTATAATAACAAGATCCAATTTTGACCATTTACAAATGATCAAAAAAATAAAATCCCTATTTAGTAATACTCCAATCCCATAAGGTGCTACTGCGCCTATCTAGCTCAGTTGCAACAACAACCAAACTTTTTAGTAAGTTTCACCTTATAAGGATGTTACAACAACCTTAGATGTTGAGCTTCCATAATAACACCTATGAACACATCCACCTATGAAATTATTTCTTCAACACCTAATGATGGACCTCTGATTAACACTCATCACCTTTTCTCACACTCAAATATCAAGTACAATATTCTCCTAGCATAATTATGACAAATAAGTCATAAAAATAGTCCTCAATCTATCCTACTCTTCAACATATCCTCAGGTAACTCTACCCTTCCTTCAATCCATAAAAAACACACAAGCCTCTCTCCAAAACTCTCCCAAGTATCTCTTACCAATACTCTCTTACCAAGTCTAGAACCCACCATCTTTTGTTCCACTATTTATGGACCAATCTTGATAATATCTACCTTGGTTAGGCATTAAACATGCCTTAGACCTTAAGGCATCTTTCACACAAATACAAGGCTCAATAAAATCTTCATAGGTCAGCCATAGCATTTATGGGTCACGCTTAAGGAAATTACACCATTTAATAAAGCCCTTGTAGCCCTTCTAGGTCTCATGTGAAACCATTAACTCCTTTAGCACTCCTTTAAGAAAAATAAAAACACAAGACCAATTTAACATACATGGGTCCACTCCTTATGTCCCCTTTGACATATATTCCTTATGTCCTCATCAACACCCTCAAATGAACACAATCAACTTAGCTCACATCTGCATATGCTCAAACAACTCAAAAACCAACTTGATGCACATAGTCATGATGAATGAACACATAGTTAACTTCTTAAGCATTATTGATACTCAAGATATGTTGATCACACCTTTAAAATAAACATAGGGCACCCTCATAGAGTCTATAACATGATCCAATAGATAATTCATTGTGAGACATTGAAACAACATCAACACAAGCTCAAATATCCTTCTTGGGTCACTTGTAGAATAATCATGAATACACATTAAACTTCTAGGCTCAATATATTTGACTGTACTCACTTAAAAATCTTTAAATTAGGTTAATTTGATGTGTGTTGGAGTCCTCTTCATCTTTTATTTTTACAACATCAACAAATTTGAATTCCATCAAAAGATATGAATAAAATATAGAGCTCTAGTTTTTCCTATGTTAAATTCAAATATTTGAATTCAAACAGTCACAATTAACTTTTAAACACAATGATCGAATCTCATGGACTCACTTCTTAAATTAAATACACACCATTTATCTTTTTTTAACTTTAACGCATAATCCACCAAAGACAAATGTTAAACCTCAATCATTTTGACCTCATCTCATGCAACCTTGAAATTTTGACTCAATGCACTTCATCAATCTTTATAGATCAATTAGGTCTTTAATGATCAACACACATCATTCAATCAACTATATGAATTCCCACTCATCATTGGATCATTATCATGTACCTTTGTTTAGTCATTAAACATCATGCACTAATCATCATCTTGATGCCTCCTAACTCCTTAGAACAATATGCACTATCAATCTTGCTCAGGATTTAACACTTTGAAAAATGAATAAGTATGGGGATCCTTTCAATATGCACGAGTAACCATTTTTTCACCTCAATAACTTCTTCTATTCTTTAACATATGATCTCAAATTTAGATCAAATGATCGTATTACATATTAAAATCTAACCATATGACACATAAATCTTGGATCCCTCACACATGTGAGATATAAAATCATTAAAATGCCTTCTCAAAAACTTATATCATAGAGATAACTATGTCAAAACCTCCTTGAGAGGTCAACTTTGAGCATGCATAACTTTTATCGCATTTCAATGCATGATCTCAAATTTAGCATAAAACATCTATGCTAAAAATTGAACAAACCTATATGATCAATTTATCTTGACACCTTCGCATGTGAAAAATATAATACCAACAAAATTCTCACTTGGCTCTTTCTTTTTGCCTTATGAAACTTTGGCTAAGTATGGAAAAACATAGTCAAACTACATGGGAGCCTAACTTTATGTATGCCTATCTTTTTATGTGCTACATCACATGATCTAAAAAATTAGTGAAAATAAACTAGGTTGAAGGATAAATAAACCCATATGATCAATTTTTCTAGATACCTTCTTTCATGTGAATGATGACCTCATCAACATGCTTACTTAGATCTTTCTAGCTAACTACAAATTTGGGTATGGGAAAATAATGAATTTTGACTAAGAAGCCAAATTTATACCCTCATATCTTTGATTGTGCTTCAACTCATGAATTGAGATCTGATGCATAATAACTAGGTACTATTATGATCACAACCATATGACCATCTCCCCTTGACTCATTTCCATGTGGCAATGGGGATGTCATCAAACTGTCTACTTAGATTTTCTACCACTAGACCCAAAGTGTCTAGATGGAAATAATGGACAAATAGATAAATTTCACTTATGTACACAAGCTCTCAAATCATATATATTATCTTAGGGAACTCTTACACATTCTCTAATTACCATACTCAACCATAAACATATCTAACTATTTCAATACTAAAGATCAACCAGGCCACCTTCAAGCATACAAGAACAAGCACATTACACACTTTATCATTGTCACATAGACTATCAAGCATCTTCATCCACTAAAAAGACACCTCCATAACACCATCATGACATCATCATGAAAACTCTCCAAAAATATCCCCATTTGTCATTGATGCCAATAACCATAAAATACATAAATATATAGCTCACCTTCTCTCTCTCCAAGAACTCCCATAACATGAACTTTCTCCACAATAGGAACTTTTTCCCCCTTTGACACAATGACAAAGTTGGCACATATTGATCCTAAGGACCTAAAAAGGATACCAATAGTATTAGACCATCTTTGAAAGATATTATACACTCCCTTTACCTTGAGCTTGCCTCTTCTTGCCTTGAAAACATCCTCTTGTTTCATGCTAACACTCTCTTAAAATAAGCACTACAAATAAGAAAGAAAGAACAAAAAAAATGAATTTAACTCTAATTAAAATCACCAATAAAAATATGAGAGGGATTCCCCCTAATATCTTTGAGATAATGCACATCTTGAGCATCTTCATATCTCCACACACCATGAAGAACCACCATACAAGCTTACTAGCATTCTCTCTCAATATATCATAAGGACCACCAATAGAACTTCATGCCACTCACAAAATAGGAAACATTCACTCAACCAACTTGAGAACTCTCCATAGAATAAACATACCTTTCTCTTTTGGGAAAATTGAGTGAAAAGCACTCTTCTTCAAACTAGGCCTATATAGCCTTCTTGTAACCCTACATAAAACTTGTAGAGCCCATAATTTTTACTATACATAACTTCAAGACCTAAAAATCCATATATACATACACACAGATGTGTGTGTGTGTGTGTGTGTGTGTGTGTGTGTGTGTGTGTGTGTGTGTGTGTGTGTGTGTGTGTATCTGTGTGTATGTATGTATGTATTTTTAGGTCTTGAAGTTATGTATAATGAAAATTATGGGCTCTACAAGTTTTATGTAGGGTTACAAGGAGGCTATATAGGCCTAGTTTCATTATACATAACTTCAAGACCTAAAAATCCATATATATATATATATATATATATATATCACTCTCATATGCCCCCTTAGGCACACCAATTTACAATAACAAGCTCATCCTATAAAACATACTTCCTTCACAAACCAACTATCCAATTATGCCTCCAACTTGATAAAAACTTGAATAACTGGATAACCACAAACCTTCAAATCTATATTAATCTTGATTTTACCACCTATTTGTCCCATGAAACATATTAATAAGCCTCAAACCTCAACTCATAATGCAAACAATTATTTTTAGAATAGCCTAAAACCCTAGAATCTCAAAATACGTAGGGTCAACAAACCTCCTAGTCAATGCACATCTTTAAAAATTATTACACACTTGGAGACACCCATCACACACTTCTAGACCAAAATTTGAGATTCCATACCTTTTTGATGCATACATCCTATAACCCATTTTTTAGGCTTACTTGCCCTTAAATGAAAAATAGAGGAAAATAAGAACACTAAAAAATCTTCAATTGGCACATACATACCTTCAGACCTCAAAAACACCTAGAACATACCACAAAGAAATTCATATACTTTATAAACACCAAACACTTCTTTATATTTGCATCAATCTCATTAAGCCACTTAGAACCACCCATTCTGACTTTATACTACAACTCCTTCACAAACCTCTATAACATGCTCATAAACTTATTACTCCCCCTTAACAAGAGACCTCTTTTGATTGGAATTATCATCTTGAGCACACAAGAATTCTTATCCACTAAAATAAGTCTTTTAAGAAGAATATCTAGAGACACCTTCTATATTTCAATGTTATAAAACAAAAATAACTCATCATTTTTCATCTCCTCTTTGCTTATCTGATATTTGTAGTTCTTTTTCTTAGTTACCATTCAATAATGAATATTTCACATCCATTTGATACACCTTAAGACCTATGAAACATGAATAAGATAAAAAGAGTCCAATTGCTTTCATCCTTTCCATAAGAGAAAAATTTTCATCAAAATCTATTCCTTCAACCTAAGCATATCCTTTACACATCAATCTAGCCTTGTTTCTTGTGACTTCTCCTTTGTCATTCATCTTGTTTTTTAAAACCCATTTGGTACCTATCACATTTTTATATTTTGGTCTAGGAACTATGTCCCATGCTTTATTCCTTTCTATTTGATCAATTTCTTCATCTATTGCATCATTCTAACTTTTTTCTTCGCTAGCTTCCATAAAAGTTTTGGGTTTAGTCATGGATAACAAAACTAAGTCTTATTGTTTTTGATTGATCAAAATTCTCCTTCTAGTCTACAAACTTACACCAAAATTTCTAATAATATGAGAGATTGGATGATCTTTCTAAATTCTTCTATATGGAGCTTTAGTGTCTTATCTTTCTTTCTCCTCTTCATCTTCATCATCTATTTGAATAGATAAATTATCATTTTTTGCAACAACATTCTGAGTTGAGTCACTTACCTACAATTTTGGCTTCTTGACTCTACTTTTCTCCTCTACTCTTACATTTGAACTTTCAACAATCTTGTGAAGTCTCTTATTGAAGCATCTATAAGCAGTATTGATAGAATAATATCTTAAGAAGATGCCCTAATTATATCTTCAATCAAATTTTACAAGATTATCTTCATCTCTTTTGATGAAGCACCTACTCCCAAACACTTTGAAATGTTTAACATTAACTACTCTATTCTTTCAAAACTCATAAGGTGTCTTATTACCATTTAATCTGATTTGACATCTTTTTAGGATGTACATAGAATTCTTGATTGCCTCTTCCCAATAGCCATATGATATTTTTACTTATTGAAGAATGGTTCTACCTATGTCAACCACACCATTATATTGTGGTGTTTTAGTAGTATATTATTGTCTTCTTAATCTATGTTTATCACATAAATAATCTAACTTATGAGACCAAAAATTGCCTCATTTATCTGATCTCACACCCTTGATCTTTGAACCTTTATCATTTTCTACAAGAGCTTTAAATGCCAATTTTTTTGTAAAGGCTTCTAAATTTTTTTAATAAAGAGTATCCAAGTCATCCTAATAAAACAATCAATGAGAAGCATGAATTAACTATTTCCTTAAATACTTTAAGTTCTCATAGGTCCACATAGATTAGTGTAGATCAACTCCAATGGCTATATAGTGGCAAATTCCTTGTTCTTTTATCTTATCTTGGTTTTCTTCCCATGAAGACATGAATTTTAAAGGGAATGAGAAATCTTAGAAATCTTGGGCATATGCCTTACCAACCCAGTTGAACTAATATTTACTATATTATCAAAATTTTTGTCTAACCCTTATATGCCAAATCTGGCTTTCTTCCAAATGACTCATGAAGAACTTATCTTTTTGGGATTCATGGAATACATACATGTTGTTATCAGGGGTGTTTTAAAATCTCCAACCATCAGGGGTGTTTTAAAATCTGCAACTAATCTATCATATTTTACCATTCTTACTTCACATACATCATCATGAAAATTTACAACATTTCCTTTCTTACACATTTAGCTTACACTTAAAATATTATTTTTTAAACCTTCTACATATTAATTTTTTTTAGTTTTCATATGACCATTTTCCAAACTAACAATACCTTTGCCAACAATGTTAGTAGATTTATTGTCACCAAATCTCACTACACCTGGGTTGGTATTCTTTAAAGAGATAAACTTTCTCTTGTCTCTTATTGTAGACACTAGAAAACTATACATGATGGTTGGAGATTTTAAAACACCCTTGATCAGACCATTACCCAACCTCCAACCATGACCCTTAGTTTAGGTAAATAGATAAACCCAACTCACTAACCTACCCTTTTACCCCACTTAACCTTCAACCCTGAACCATCGACAGTCACCATGACCACCGAAGGTCACCCTGGCCATTGATAGTTAGGTCTCTTCCCCATCTAGCCAAAGACAACTTGAGCTATGTGCAAGCTAAAAAATCAAAATTTAATATAGATAAAAAGCTAATACATCATAATAACAAACTAAACCTCCTATGAAACTTTCTATCTCCAGCTCTCTTTTCCTATAAAAGGAGGGGAGTAGGAGGTAAAAATAATCAATCAATCCATTCATCCAAACATCTAACAATCAAGCTAATAACCAATATTCATGAAGATATATCAAACTTCTTTACAGGTCTTCCCTTTAGCAAGTCAAAAGACACAATAGAGACCTGAACCTTTACTAAAATCATTCTTTAGTTAAAGTACCATTACTCTACCAAAATTACTCTAAGATTAGCTACCAACCATCAAGCAACCAACCAAGTATATCTTTGGTTTTCAATATTTTTTATTTATTTTTTGACCCAAACCCCTCTACATCACATCTTCTAAACCCCTAACCTAACCCAGATCTTTGAAACATTTTTTACCCCTTTCTACAATCTAAACTAGAATCTCTTCCAAATTACCCTCAGAATCCATAGCAACCATTGATGGTCACCTTGATCATTGATGGTCATCTTCAATCATCGATGGTCACCCAACCACAGATGGTCAATATAGCTACCAATGGTCACCTTTATCATTAACAGTCACTTTGCTAAGAAATAAAAATTTATTTCTACCTACCTACCCTCAACCAAATCCCACTTTTTAACCTTTTGCCTCTTCACAGAGACCTCACCTATTTTTAAAACCCTAATCGAACCTATTGATCATTAATATTGACCTATTATTTACTAAATTAGTCTATTTCCTTTATCAATAATTTATTTATTCTTGTATTCTCCTTTAATCTTTCTTTTATTTTATGTAAGTACTTTATCTTACCTATTTCAACTTAATTGTTTTAAGAGTGTGGATTGACAACCTCCTAATAAGCTCACATTTCTTGGATCTAGCTTACGTTAGGCAATACATCTTGCTACCCATATAACAACCCCTTTGCATTAGTGATTTATTATCTATATGTCATTATTCCCAATACAAAGAGGAGATCTTCATAATCATTTGGATCATGTGTGCACAAATATATAGGTTCTTCTACCACACCCTTATTATTAGTTTCTTACTTTTTTAATTAAAAAATGAACTAAAATTGAGAGAAACATTCTAGCATACCTAGTGAGACCTAGTAGTATTTATGTGTTGTTTTCTTCCTTATTCTATTCTCATATAAAGAAATATCAGTATAAAATAAACCTTTCATACATTGATTGCTTACATGTTTAGCTCATTTGGTTAAATTAAAATCAAAGTAATCAATCATATCTTCACTTCCTTATCAAACACTATACCAAACCACTTAAATCAATTAAACTTAAAAAAAATTGACATAAGTACCAATTAGGGTCTCATCTCTTAGTGGATCACCTTCACCCTTTATTTATCTTACTTAGAGGTCATTACCAAGAAGAGAACCAAAACTCAACTCTCTAGTTGAGTCTAAACTCTAAAAATTAGTATATAGTAGTTAAGTACCTAATGCCTTTATCTTTGTGGTATGTGAAGTGATGGGGTAGGCCCCAATACCAAGCCACATATTAATTTCTGACATAGATCCTTTTGAGAGCCTTGAACACCTAAAATCAACCATATATTTCTTTTCTAGTGTCTGTTCTACAAACCAAGTTCTTCTTCACACTTTCCAACTAAGGCACAAGCCAAAAGTGAGATAGATTGTATCCTAAGATTTTAAACTCGTTATAGTGTATGTTTTGATTGTCTTGAGATATTTTTATTTTACTTTTTTTGTGTTTGAGTTGTGAACTTTCTTTTTTTTTCTTTCTATTTCTCACATGGTCTTTACTAGATAATAGTTGAGGAATCAAATCAACCAAGAGACAGTTTCTTCTTCTTCTTCCTCCATAGAGTATACCTTAGATTTTAAGGGTTATCCCCATCCTTCTACCCCTCCTACCATTCCTCAAAAAAATTTCCAAGGTGATTCCTATTTTTCCATTTCCTTGATAACAAACCCATGGCCCTCAAATATTACCTCAACAAATTATCTCACTACAACCCTCCTACTTTGATTCCTCCTAGTGATCTACATTAAGGGGTGCCTTCCCATCTTATGGTTTCCACTACCTCTACCCAACCTATGATTACTCAAATGTCTTCCACCACCAATCACCCATCTACTAATTCCACCCAAACTCAATCAAACAACTCAGATAATAACCAAACACCCCCTACACCAACTAATAACACCTCCAACATAGGGGCAACTTCATCTATTGTTATCCATACTCCACCCATGGTATGGATATCTTATACTCATATTACCATCATCCCCCTATCAATACCAACCCACCAACCTCCACCCTACTTTAAAATGTGGTTCTTTTTATACCCTCCACCCTTCCACCTATCAATACTAGAGTTACCACTCACCCTAAACCAACTACCATACCATACCTATAACCCAATCCACATCAATTCCCTAGTCTACCAATCCAATCATACCTCAAAAACAACCCACATCAACCCCTCAAAAAATACCTATAATACCCTACCCATGCTATATTCCTAGTTCAAATGGAATATAGCTCCATCTTCTACCCAACCTCTTGTGCCTATTAACCCTTATTTGGCATCATCCTGACCCTCAATGACCACATATCAATATGTGGCATCCACTCAACCTTATACTAGTTATCCATATATTGCATCCACCTAACCTCAGTAAAACTTACCAAATAATTATGAAACTTCCCAATTGTAAATATATTTGGTCAAAATGTTGATGGAAAAAATGACTAACCTAGAGTCATCTATCTTGGGGGCTCATGACCTCTTATCTTATTAAAAAATATATAAATAACATATTCAACCATCCATTCCGATCCAACCTTACCCTCCTCAATGGGAATTACCCATATTTTCTAAGTTCTAATGTAAGGAGGACCCCCAATAAAACTTAAGAGTGTTTTGACATTCTTATTACTTGATTACCTATGATGATATTCTTCTCCTTTTCACCTTCCCTATGTATTTATCTATACTATCATTGGATTCGTATAGTGATCTCACTAATAAATCCATATTTTCCTTTTCCCAGCTTGCCTAAACATTTTTAGACCAATTTTTGATCAATATGTCTAAGGTTTCCATCATTGACCTCTATTCCATCAAGCAATTTGATGATAAATCAATTACCAATTTTTTATCATGATGGAGAAGCCTTATCAACCAACTCTACTTCTATTTTCCCCATCTTGATTTGATCAAGTTTTTTCTCAAGCTTGTGCCAAACATATTTCCCCTACTCTATAGGTTTAAATCTTTATAACCTTTGATGAGGATTTCACCATGTCATGCAAACTAGAAATTAGAAACATTGATGAGGGGAAGTTGAAACTAATAAATACAAATTATATCTTAAAATCTAATGATCCTTCCCCATCCAAAACCACCATACAATCCAACAACCCTAATACCAAACCAAATGCAACCACAAACATGGTTATCCTTAAAATAGTCCCACCTCTAGTTGATAACCAACCTAACCAAACCAACTCCTCTAACTCCTCCAATCAACAAATACAAAATCAAGATGAGATACCCCAAAATAATACACTCAATTAGGGGAGTCATATGCATTAGTTTTGGGAAAGTTTCTCAAAGCTAAAATCATACATCTTCCCCTAATCAAACCTCCTCTATAATTTGATGTTCCTTGCTAGGCCCACTTGATACAATGAGAACAATATTTATGCCTTCCACTATGTCATTAGACATGACATTAGTAGGTGTAACACCTTCAAAACCATTATCTAAAACTTGATTGATAAAGGAGAACTTGCAATACACAATCCCAATGCACGCCCAAATCAGTCACTCAACATCTTTTGACAACCTTTTCCCAATCATTCCCTTTTTACCAACCATGATGATAACAAACCAAAATCCTCTCATGCTATGAGGTCCATATAATCAATATAATTATTAGTGAGCCTATAATTAAGGAAACTTTTACCTTAACTACCTCCCCCTCCACTCTACTTATTGAAGTGGTGGAATCACCCATCATTCCTTTGGACACCCAAATAAAGGAAGCAATTACCTCCTCTTCTTCACTTGACAAGATAACACACTTACCCACCTCTCCTTTGATGGAAAAAATAAGGGAGGAAACCATTTCCATTACACATTCTTCCCTCATCATGGAATCACCCACTCTTTCTTCAAAAACCATTCTAAAAGAAAAGATCACCTCATCTACTCCTATATAGGAAACATCTTCCTGAATCTTGGAAAATTTCATCAGGGAAAAGGGAGAAGAAACCATTCCCTTACCTCAACATAGGGGCCTAATTTTTAAATCTGATGCCTAAAGAACCAAACCTTTTTATAAACCCTTCTCTAGACTAGTCCAAAGCCTAGAATTCTCTTCTCAACCTAATTTGGATAGAACCACCTTTTGGCACCATTTTGGGATCCCCTATCAAAACAAGAATGAACATTAAACTTGACTCTCATCCACCATAAAACCTATCATCACCTCAATCCCTTCATCAAACACCTAACCATCCAAACCATCATCATCCAAAATTATCAAATCACCTTACATCTCTTTATTCAAACCTATCAATAACCTAGGGATACTTCCTAATTCAAGCCTTATTCCATATTTTAATTTGAACTTAACCCCATCTATTCCACCAAATAAAACCTGAACCAAACCAACCAAGAAGGTGGAACCACCCAAAATCCCACCTAAAACTAGAACAATACCACCCCTTCCCTCTTACCTTATATCTTGGGAGCCCATCCTTCTTCCTTCCTAAGATCTCATCCTTTCATCAATAAGGTTAACCTTCACAAAACTACTCAAACTAAACTTCCTCATTTTATTCTACCTTTACCTACCCCCTCCAAAACATCAAACTCCCCATCATTTTTAGACAAACTATCTACCTCTACCTACCCACCTATATCAAACCTTCATCATCTCAATCATCCACCTCCAAATATTTTAGCTTTAAATCTTCCACCACAAAACCACCCAACACCAAACAACCCAAATCAAACCCACATATCAAAGCCATTCTACCACCTACAACTTCCATGGTGAAGCCTACTTCTAAGAAGGTTCCTACCCCAAAAACTAAAATCCCATTACCCTCAACACCTTTGCTTGAATCTTATTCGACCATTTTACAAATATTATTACAAAATTATTCCTTAATCCTACCACCTATCAACACCTTTGACCCTTCAAGTCCCAAACTATCTTGGTTTAATGATAGTTTAATCTAATCATACCATTAGACACTTGGACATGACATAGATAACTGAAAAGCTCTCCAAGCACTTATCCATAACTTATGGGATGAGGATGATATATTTTTTGATGAACCTCTTTCAAGACCATTATCAACCCAACCATAAAACTAACCTATCAAACCCTTACCCACTCTCACACTATCATCCAAGAGTGAGGAGGAATTGAAGCAACCTTCTAGCCCAACACTTACCCTCATCGACACCATCCATATAGTCACCTGACATTGAGCCCAAAAAAAGGATAAAGGGGAAGAACAAAGTTTCCATTACATGGACATATACTTCCACCCCTCAACCTTATAACTAAACTCAATCACCTTCACCTTTACCTTCACCAAAACCCAAAATATCCATTTTGGGTGCCCCTCCCTCTAACCCTTCTAAATCTATTAAGTGCATAGTTATAAAATAACTTCACTAGATGCTAATGAAGATGAGCTTATATGAACTAATCAACACCTCATCCCATCACTACCAAGTACTAATAGACGACTTGTAGTCTATAGAGGTCCAACATAAAAACCCTCAACCTCTTTTAGCCTCTATCAAATCTCTTCATCTTTCTATCATTGTCGCATTTAAAGATTTAGAAATACCTTCTATTCATCTTGAAAATCTTGATCCTCCCATCTTCATCACTACATACATTAATCAAACCCATATCAAAAGGGTGATGTTTGATTGGGGAGCTAATATTAATATTATCTCCTCCCATGCTTATGACCAACTCTAGATACCAAAGAATAGCATGTCAAAAACCACAATGGTCATCTATTCTCTTAATGATACTATGGTCACAACCTTGGGATACATTCATCCTCCATATCTACTTGGGACCTCATATGATTCCAAAGATCTTCTACATTTTAGAAGGCAATTTTAAATACAATGTCCTAATTAGACACCCTTGGATCTGCTCCATGAGTTGTGTCTCATCCACCTTACATCAATGTGTCAAGTTCAAAGATGAGGGTCAAGTCATCACCATACAAGATAACACTAGTCCTTTCACATATTAAAACATGACATATCAACCCAATAATGTTCTTCTTCCTCACTCATCCACCTCACCACCAAAAAAAAATCCACACCTACCATCGATGAATCTTCAACTAGATTATTTATCCTTTCTTCTCAAATCCCCATAGAGGACCCCTTAAAACCCATGTTCCAATGTCTCTCACTAGGAGAATATCATATTTTGGCCTTGGATGCCTTCCCCACTCCTCAAGAGTATGAAAACATTGACCATGATCCTAGTTATGATCCCAATATCAGAACCATCATTACTTTCAAGACTCCCAACCACCAAACCAACTTTATCTATGGGGAACTTGATCATCTACTTCTCACTTCCTCCACCACCACTTCTAACTAACCATTTGCCTTTGATTTCTTCTATTTGGATAAACTAAAATTTTCCAAATTTTATCTTCATAGGTGTTCTTGGAAGGGATTCAACCTTGACCATTACAAACATGGACCCCATGAGTTACCCTTGATCAAAACTCAGAACCTCATGAGCTATTTGTCCTTGGGTTCATCCCACCAAAAGAACCCATCAATTCACCCAAAACCATCATCACCACTGAGGAATACATGCCATCCTCACCAATGCCATCTCTTTAAAATTTTGAGTATTTCAAAACCATCCCTCCTAACTTTTTCTAAATCAATACAATTAATTTGGACCCCCTAACCTATCAAAAGGATGGTTGAACTAAAACCCTTCCTCTGATTCATCTTGAAATGGTAGAAAATGATTCTCTTACCATCCAATACTAGGATGATGATTCAATTTTCACTTATTTGGATGTAGGGGATTCTTCTATCCATAAATCCTTTCCTCTCGAGATATAAACTATGTTGAAAAAATCCAATTTCAATGTCAACTTGGGTACTCAAGATAACCCTCACATTGTAAAGATTGGTCAATCCTTATATTCCATAGAGCAACAGGATTACCCTTCCTTTGTGACCAAATAATAGAATTTACTTGTTCTTGTTAGGATATGTCTATAATAAATCCTTCCATATCCATCCACAACATCATCATCCATTTTGATGCTAAGCCTGTTAGGCAAAAGCTTTACAGGATGCACCCTCATGTTGCCCTTCTAATTAAAGAAGAGCTTTAATGCTTCTTATTTTTCAATTTCATTCAACCCATTGATTATCCCTAATGATTTTACAATATCATTCCCATCACCAAACCCATAGGGGGACTTTGTCTCTATATTGACTTTTGTGACCTCAACCTTGCTTGTCCAAAGGATGATTTCTCTTTGCCTAACATCAACTAACCTGTTTATCTTACGACCAACCATGAGATGTTATCTCTCATGGATAGTTTCTAGGGATATAATCAGATCTTTATAGCCCCCAAAGATTAGCATAATAATTCCTTCATCACCCCTTGCAGAGATTTTAACTATAGGTTCATGCAATTTGGTCTCAAGAATGTTGGGGCAACCTACCATTGTGTGATGACTTACATCTTCCATGATCTCATCCATAAAATCATAAAGGACTATGTAGATTATCTCCTTAGGAAATCCAAATATCATAAGGATCATCTATAAGTTCTCAAAATTATATTTTAGTGCTTAATCCATTTCTATATTTTACTTAACCCCAAAAAATGTGTTTTTGGGGTCTTATCTAGAAATCTTCTTGGCTTTATCATCTCTCTTCGATGAATTGAAGTAGACCCTACCAAATTTAGAGAGATCCTTAACATGCCACCTCCAACCCACCTTAAGAAACTTCATAGCCTATAGGGGAAGCTCCAATCCATCTGTCACTTCATCTCTTAGTTATCAGATAGATGCCAACCCTTTCATCCTCTTCTCAATAAAGATGCATCTTTTAAATAGACTAAGGAGTGTCAATAAGCCTTTGATTCCCTCAAAGAATATATTCTTTCTCCACCCATTCTTACCCCTCCTAAAGAGGACCAAACCTTCTATCTTTATATCTTCATTTTTGACTATTCCTTAGGGGCAATGCTTGCTCACCATGATGAAAAAAATAAAGAACAAGTCATCTACTATATAAGTCAAACACTTGTATAGTATGAGACTCGATACACCCATATCAAGAAACTTTGCCTCACCTTAGTATTTGTGGCTTCCAAACTTAATCATTACCACCTCAATCATACAACCTTTATCATCACCGACATCGACCCACTCAAGTACATGCACTCCAAACCATACAAAAAATAACATATGGCTAAGTGGCTCATGCTCCTAGCTAAGTTTAATCGTGAGTTCCTATAGTAGAATTCAATTAAAGGTCAAGTCATTATTGATCAATTGGTTGAAAATCCTTTGCTAGACAACCAACCATTTCCTCTTATATTCTAGATGAGTCCATCGTGACTCTTTCTCAAGAGGACATCACCTACCAAATGACCATGTTATTCGATGGCTCTAAATGCCAACACAGTGAGGGTGTCAGAGTTATTCTCATTTTCCTTGATGGTGAACCTCTTCCTCTTTATTTCAAGCTTGATTTTGAGTGTACCAATAATATGTCTAAGTATAAAGCCTTATTAATAGGTCTCTAAACCACTCTAGCCTTGAGAGTTAAGATGATCAATATCATTAGAGATTCCTAAATTCTGGTCAACTAGATTGATGAATCTTACCAATGTAATAATGATGTCTTGTAATAGTATAAACAACTAGTAGATGTACTCTTAGCATCATTTTATCATTACCTTATCTAATCTATTCCATGATCTACCACTAAGTTTGTGGATATAATGGCTTCCCTTACTTCCCAAATCCCATCTTAGCCTTCCAATTCCAAGCTCTTCATCACCATTCATCATTTTATCACATCCTCTTATATCTAAGCCAACTTCCCTACCATTTGTAGTGTGGAGGAATCTCCATAAGATATTTGGTACCAACAAACCTTTGAATACCTTGAACTCAACATCATTCCTCCTAACCTCTATAGGAATTCCCAAAGAGCCTTTTTTTAGAGTACCTCTCACTATACCATACTAGGGAGAATACTTTATAAACATGGCTTTGATATCCTCTTTCTCTATTCTCTATGTATTCATGAAGCTTCCTGTGCTATCACGTAAACATATGATGGGACCTTTGGAAGACACTTTAGTGGTTTAGTTGTCACTAAACATATCCTTCACTTTGGATATTATTGGCCCACCCTCAACCAAGATTGATATGATTATGTCAAGAAGAGAATTAAATGTCAATAAGATGCCAATTTACATCATGCAGTAGCCCATAGCCTTCAAGTATCCAAGGACTTTTGACCCTTTTCACAATGGGGAATATATCTCATTGAGGAAATTAATCCCCATTCTACACAGTGTCACCACTCCATCATCACCACCATCGAGTATTTCACCAAGTGGGTGGAGGTTATTCCCCTCATCTTGACCAAAGTGGAAAAGATTATCAACTTTATTAATCATCATATCGTGTCATTTTGATGTTTCCCATAAGATCGTCACTGATAATGGAAAATCTTTCAAAAATAAATAAAGTCTAAGGTCTTTGTAATGCATTTAGGATTAAGTTAAGCTTTTTCTTGCCTTACCATCCACAAAAAATGGATAGGAAAAAGCCTCTAACAAAACATTCAACAAGATGTTAACTAAAGTGGTCAATGCTTCTTGTCAAGATTGGAATTTGTACATCCCTTTTGCTTTGTGGGCCTATCACACTAACAGTCAAACCTTTATAGATACTACCCCTTTCTCTCTATTATTTAGAGTAGAGGCAGTCTTGTCTCTTAAAGTCTAGATTCCCTCTCTTCGCATATCCTTGTAAGACATCATTTTTGAGATTGACTATCATCAAGAACATCTAGCCCAACTTGAGCTACTTGACAAGTGTCACCTACCTATGCTTAACCATATTCATATCTATCAAGAGAGAATTAATCATTCCTACAAGAAGCACCTAAAAGAATGAGAATTAAACATTAAAGACCTTATCTCAAAGGAAAATCAACATGAGACCAATATGGAAAAAGGTAAGCAAGGCAAGTTTTATTTCAATTGGTTTGAACCCTACATCATAACCCACAAGTATGGATTAGGATCTTATCATTTATCCTCTCTTGAAGGAAAACCATAACTTAAGGCTTTCAATACATCACATCTATGTCTTTTCTTTTATTAAACAAGGATCAAACTCACCCTTTTATCTAACTTAAGCTCATCCCTTGATTTATAAGATTTTAATCTTCCTCACACCTCCATCCCATCCTTTTGAGGACAACTGATTACAACATAGAACCATGTGATTAACCATCATATTCATAGCCTAATCCTAAATATGGGTACCATATATCTACCCATGGTATGGTTCTCATGGATACTTTTCATCCCTAATCAAATGGAATCCCATGGTCATTGTCTCTTAAAACCACTCCCATTTCCTATCATTAACCTTCTTGTGCTCTAGGTTCTACCCTCATAAAGGTAAACCTATAAGCCTAAATAGGATTATCCATGTCTAACCTAGAATCAAAATAATTTGGGATACCTAAACATCACCTAGGACAAATATCTCCTACATGCAAACTACTCCCTTGAAGGATGGCTTCCCAAAATTTAAAATTGATTAAAAGGATAGACTGTTCCCTTGAAGGATCGCTACCAAAATGAACAAACCCAAACTTAGACCACTCCCCTGAAGGATTCCTAAGTCAAATTTGTCAAACTAATCATTTGAATCTTCTTATATCGATTAGCTTCACAAACCTATCAAAAATCAAACAACAAAATAACCTATCTCAGAATCAAGAACAAGCTATCCCAAGAAATCTGTAATTAGATTTCATATATAGCACCAATATAATTCCCACATTGATTAGTCTACACCTTAACTTAAAACATGGATTTGTCTATTAAGGTTCCTAGGTCACCTATAAAAATGGCAAACCAACCCTCAAGAGGTTACACTCCCTTACACATAAACTATCACCTATCCCCCTTTTGTACCATCTATAAATCAAGGGATCATAGCTTACTTGACACAATGTGATCAAGCCACCTTTTTATCAACAAACACATGCTAGTGTAAAGAATTTGAAGGGATTGTGTTTCTTAAGCCAATCTAACTTTAGTTTTGTTTAGTCCTTACCAATGAATAAACATCATGCCTTTTTTGTATCCTCTCATAATTGGTTCATATATTCACTTAGACATATGTCTTATGTATTTCATTTCTTTTCCCACATCTTGTTTTTTTACCTAACTTAATTTATGTATCATCATCAACAAAATGACCATAATCATAACATCACATATCCACCTCCATAACCATAATCAAAACATGATGATCACATCACATCTTCATAACATCATAACCATGTATAGAACAATAACCATAAACATCATAACCATATATAAAACAAAGCATCACATCATCATAATCATCTATAACCACTCATCATAAACATCATCCATAATCATCACATTCCTAAGATAGTGAGTCTACATTTCATGAACATAATCATAAGCATAAACATCAAAACCATGAACCATAAAATCACATTTGTACATTAATCATCATATCATATACATCATGTTTCATCAACATCAAATAGTAAATGTAATCATGTGCATCTCTCTCTCTTTCTCTCAAATATATACATCTTGCTACATTGGCTCATACATAAGTATTAAAATCATATACATCTATACATATCATATCATATCCTATGCCCCTAGGGCACCACTACCATCTGGTGCCTACCACCCTAAGGTGCCTTTTTGTCCATCCACTGAAGCAACCCACTGACCTAGAGTCACTACACCTACACCACCTACTAAAATAACTTCATACTCACCCATCAGGGGTCTTATAAACACTATGTCAGAACTATGGCCTCATAATAGTGTAAATCCTTAATTGTGGCCAATTATTGTGCCATAGGAATACTACCTAGTGGTCATGCAAATGTTGTAGATCCTCCTTTCTATCTCAAAGTGTCCCTCTCTTGGGTCACAAATCCTAGTAAAGTCCTAGTCTGGTCCCTCTTGCCCATCATAATGGCAACCTAACCTTGTAACATAACAGCTTGGCCCTATAATGTGGCCACCTACCCCTATAAAGTTATGATATGTGCTTGTGTTATAATTAACATTAATCTTGCCTATCTATCAAGGCCACCTTCCTATACCTATACTAGTGAACCCCCTCTAGTTAGGTCCACATCCATGGGCTATTTTACCCCATCATCCCATCCAAAATATACCACTACATAATGGGCTTGGTACCATGCTACATAGCCATCAACAAAACTAGCATCATCAATCTCTACTCTAGTAGGCAGTTCCTCATGATCAATAATCACCTCCTCTAGCTATAGTTCTAGAAGTAAAAACTTTACATCTTCCTACCTATACCTTAGGAGTAGAGCCAAAATCCCCTATACCAACCTAAAATACATATGAACCTTATCAATAGGGATAATTTCAATCTCACCCTCTCTCCTCCTTAAAATCCACTTATAGCTCTACATCAATAGAATGTGCCAAGTGTATTGGGCCCACCTCAAAAAGTTGACATATGGCCTCCAAACCACATCTCCAACTAACAAGGCCTCCAATTCCCCTTAAAACCAATCAATGTCTCACACACTTCCTGTAGGTCCTATGAGTGCATAATCACTCATCCACTACATAAAGCCAACCCTAAAGTCCATATGGACATATCCCTCCCATAATAACCCCATCAGCCTCAGAACCTGGATATGCTCATAATCCCAATAATGAAACACAAATCCCACATTGATCCCATACTTCTTGTGAGCTCTAAATGCCCATAACTACATATATATTTGTACCAACAAAATAGCTACTCACCTAAAAACTATCTGACCCAATAACATCTCCACCAAAACTCCTATCAATAAATATGTAAAACACCCACTAATCAAAACTGGTAATGCAAAACATGAGACTACCATCATCATCATAGTCATCATCCTCTGATCATCTCTAACCCTTTGATATAATGGCCTATAATGGAAGCCTCTTACATGTCACCTAACAAAGTCCTGATCCTCATCATATAGTATCTCTATATGCTCATCCCTCTCCTCCCTCTCAATGTGATATATTAACTCCCCCTTAATGGGTAGACATGTGATCCTATGTACATCTTCTAACAGGATGGTCATCTCACCCATTGATAGGAGAAAGTTGTTTTTGGCTAGATCCCATCTCTCAATAAGGGCCATGATCATTGTCGCATCTCATAGCATGTGCTATAAGTGCACCAACACTTCAAGGCCAACATCTTCCATGTGTATCCAATCATCATCAATCATCCCATGATGGATCTATATAAATATCTAAGGAACTCAATCCTACATCTAGTCTAATCCCATGCTTATAAAATCCATTAGGAGACACACTTATTTTTTTATATAAAATACTTTCCCATAGATTTCCCCCTTTTTTACCTTACTCATCCTACCTAAAAACACTTATTTGACCCAAATTAAATTACATGAAACTCTTTTTTACACTTACCTTATACCAAAACTTCCCTTAGCTTTTTAAATACTAAAACACATTCCACGCTCAAATTTTACCTTAGCCTTTTATCAAAATCCCTTGACCATTTGGTTGACCATTGATGGTCAATTACAACCACCGATAGTTAGGTATGATCACTGATGGTCACTACATGTGACTACTAGTGGCAAATACCCAACCCTATCTACCCAAAAATATACTCAAACACTCCTTTCCCACACATAATTTCCCTTATTTTATCCTTTACTTTACCTCCAACCTACTTACCCTCCTAATTTTGATTTTCACTTATTAATTCAACCAAGACAAACACCAACCTAAAACTACATCAAAACCCAAACCCTTCCCCACACCAACCACAATTCAACCAAAATAACCAAAATTGACTAATCTAAAAATTTAACATATCCCCCAACTCATCATTCGATCATCATCAATGAGGGATCCTGGGTCCCATTACCGAAATGCATCCCTATCCATTCTACATCCTCAACCCTCTTTAGTAATTAACCACCCACCATGAATCAGATCCTCAACCAATCAACAACTACCTCATCAGCACCCTTGCATAAAATTCTAAAGTATCCAAGTGTACCAAAGTTAGAAAGTCAAAATCCAATTATGAAAATGACATCTTTTTCAGTTTTTATCCTCCACACTTTTAGGGTTTCCCCTTAACCATCAACAATCAATGTAACCATTGACGGTTGATTTTGAGACCCTTAACCATCAATGGTTAGGATATCCTCTTTTCAATACTTTTGACACTAATACATCAGTGTACCTTTTAGATACTACCTTTTATACTTTCCATACCAATCATGTCCACATTGACATTGGCCATTTATGTGATGACCCTATCTTGGTCCTTTTTTACGACACCAACCAACCTTGCCATGTTAACCATTTGAATTTACACCACCTAGTGCACATCAAACCATTTGTGTTTTTACTAGGAGCACTTCCTACCTTGAATACCTATGATAATATCAACCTTATCTAGGAAACTTGATAGGAATAACTTGATTAGCTATGCCTAATTGTGTGGCCTCATTACCCCATCACTAGTTATTCTAAAACCAAACTTTATTATTACCAATTATGACAACTTAATCTATGCATGATCTTGGCTATCATACTTAGTCACATATTCTACACATGCTTGCAATTCAAATTCCTAACCACCATTACTACTAACCTCATGACTCACCATAAATCACTCATCAAAGCCATACCTAATTCAATTTCACCTCATCAATTCCTAGTTTAAGGGGGAACACCTCTTCCCATGCTCGAGGAAACTAAACCTTTGACCTGCAATCTATTTTTATTTTACAACTTGCTAACACAAACTACATAACAAAAAGGGGAAAATATAGACACTAAAAAACTACAATGATGGTCTTATATGTCAAAACACCCATAATTAGACCATTATGCAACCTCCAACCATGACCCTAGGTTAGTTTAACTAACTAGATAAACCCAACTCACTAACCTACCCTTTCACCCTACTTAACCTTTAACCCTTGACTACTAATGATCACCTTGACTACTAATGGTCACCTTAACCATCAATGGTCAGGTATTTTCCCTATCTAGCCAAAGATAACTCAAGTTGTGTACAAGCTAACACATCAAAACTTAATATAGATGACAAGATAACACATCACAATAACCAATTGAACCTCTTATAGAACCTTTTAAATCTATCTCTAATTTCTTATAAAAAGAGGGGAGAAGGAGGTGAAAATAATCAATCAATAAATTCATCCAAGCATCTAATAATAAAAAAATCAAGCTATCAACTAGTAATCATCAATAGCTATCAAATTTTTTTACAGTGTTTCCCTTTAGCAAGTCAATAGCCATGATAGAGACCTGAACCTCTATTGAAATCATTCTTTAAGAAAATTACCATTACTCTACAAAAATTACTCCAATATCAACTACCATCCATCAAACAACCAACTAAGTATATCTCTAGTTTTTAAGTTTTGTTTATTTAGTTTTTGACCTGGACCCCTTTGCATCACATCTTCTAACTCCTTGAACTTAACCAGATCTCCAAAAAATTTACTAACCCCCTATTGTAATCTAAACTAGACCCTCTTCTAAAGTACCCTTAGAATCCACAATAATCATTGATGGTCACCCTGACTACTGATGGTCACCTTCAACCACTGATGGTCACCCAACCATTGATGGTTAGCATAACCACTGATGGTCACCCTGACCATCGATGGTCACTTTAGTAAGAAATAACATAAATTTATTTCTACCTACCTACCTACCTACCCTCAACCAAATCTGATTTTTTAACCCTCTACTTGTTTATAGATACCTCACCTATTTTTTCAACCCTAAACTAACCTATTTAGCATTAGTATTGACCCACTATTTGGTTAATTAGTCTATTTATTTTATCATGCATTTATTTTTTCTTATATTCTACTTCAATATTTTTTGCCATTTGATGCAAGTACTTTATCTTACTTATTTTAACATAACTATTTTAAGAGAGTGGATTGACGTCCTCCTAGTAAGCTCATGCTTCTCAGATCTAGATTATGCTAGGAAATCCACCTTGCTACCCATATAAAAACCCCTTTGCATTAGTGCTTTCTTATCTATATGTCAATCCTCTCAAGACAAAGAGAATCTCTTCACAGTCATCTAGATCACATGTGTATAAACAAATAGGTTCTTATACCACACCCTTATTACTAGTTTCTTACTTCTTTTTTAATTAAGAAATGAACTAAAATTGAGAGAAACACCCATCACATGATTTGAGCATCCACTATCTATGAACCATATCTTATTCTCATCTTCTTGAGTATGTAAGGCTGATTGAACAAATAATGACTCTTCCTTTAGTGGTTTGCTTGAATTTTCATTTTCTTCTTTAAACTTAGTCTCCTTGAACCATTTGATGGTGCTAATGACTTATATATCATTTTTCAAAAATGTTCTTCTATAGTTTTTATCTATATTATTATTTTGGTTATAATTGTAATAAGTGAGATCCCTTTTGATCTCTAGAGAGATCAATTCCTATATCTATGACTAAATTGATTGCAAGTTAAATAATAACCATTGAATACATAGCCCATATTTGACCTCCCTTTTGATTGACCATTACTAATCAAAGAATTTTCATTCTTGATCATTTTGGTGGAGATGGAATCCCTTTTACCTTAGATAATAAAACATTTGAGTAGGTCATGAATTTACTTCCCAATTTTTCTTTGTTCATCATGATCTATAGATTCTTGATTATTGTCTCTAGATCTTGCACATGTGTCTTCACAACTTTAATTTTTGATAAAGCATATTGAATAAAATACATAAAATCTTTGTCGATCATTGTACCTTTGATCACCTTCAAGTTCTTAAACTTTGCAAGGACCTACTCTGATACCAATTATTAGAGGTACAATCACTAAGGATGGGGGGTGAATCAGTGAGCCCAAATAATTTAACTTCAATTATGATCCTTAAAAATACTTAATCAGTTACCACAAACATTTATGAACCATATATAACATTCATAACAATAATCAAAAGAGATAATGCAAAATCAATCACATAACACATGACATACATGGGAAACCATCTTTGGGAATAACTACAATTGTACTAATATCCTATAATAATAAAATCCTATTTAAACCATAAATAAATGATTAAGGAACTACAATCTCTATTTCATGAGACTCCAATCCCATAAGGTGCTACCACACCAAGTTAGCTGAGCTACAACAACAACCAAACATTTTAGCAAGTTTCACCTTGAAAGGAGGCTATAAATGATGAGGCCACCAATTTCTTTATTTTATTGCCTCATCAATACCTTGTATATATCTTTTTTATGTAAATCCCCATAACCATCCATCACTCATGCAAATGAATGAATTAATTTATGATTTTATGTGTGCATTGATATATACATGAAATGTTATGAATTAATGATGATTTTTTTATTAGATGATAATTATTTAACCTTATTTAACAAACATTTTAAGGGTAACATAAGACTATATGAATCATTTTTGGGCACAACACTTATAGACAAGCTCGTAGCAAAAGGGGCTTTCACCTATAGGTTGCCCATAATAACTACTGGCTTCCACCTACAGGGTACCCATAACAACTTCTATCTTCCACATATAGGTTTCCCATAGTAATTTTGGCTTCCACCTATAGTTTTCCCATAGCAACTACTAGTTTCCACCTATAGGTTGCCTCTAGTAACTATAGACTTTCACCTACAGTAACCCATAACCTTTATGTAGAATAGAACTATTATTGTGATAAGATGTAATTATCTCTTAAGGACACATCTAGATATCATAGGAACCAAGTGGATGATTGAATATGATCCTCCATAGTTGTTGTATAGACTCTTCATATGCAAAGAATCTTGGGTGTACTGCCAAAGATGAGTAAGATAAGGACAATGTAAATGAGACAAAAAGAAGTAAAATAATAAAATAGTATATGTTGTCCTTAATCTAGTCATGCCTAAAATAAATAACTTCAATTAATAACCACCTAAAGGTTGACTAGGGTAATTCCCAAAGTATTTTTACCTTTTCTAGTTTAGTGTTCTTGGTTGGAACTAATAAATTATCTGATGTATTTAATAACAAAACCTATATTAGATATAGATAATAATAGAGTAGTATAATTGTAAAAGTCATTACATTCTAAATATTGTAATATTTTGTAGCAATTCTTAATGACTACAAATTTGAGTAATGAGAAGGTTGATTTTGTAATAAGCTTTTGTAAGTCTCTTAGAGAAGGATTAGAACTTAGTTTTGAACAAGAAAGTGCCCCTTCAGAAGGAGTTGCAATGAAGATCCTAACCCTCTTTAGTTTAAGTGTGTTGTGTAAGTTGATTTCATTATTAGTTTGATTATATAAAGTGTGATATATGTACGATTCATAAGTGTGAAGTATTTCTATAATTATGTTATAATAATTTCATAGTATAACTATTTAGTGAATTCAATATTGTTAATCATGGAATATGCTGAGAGGGGGGGGTGAATCAGTATATTATATATCTTATAAAACTTTCCCTTTATCAAATTTCACTTAATCAAACATTCAAGATATGCAATAAAACTCAAACAATGAACATCACACAAGATAGAGAGAGACACCAGATATAACATGGAAACCCAATGTGGGAAAAACCATAGAAAATCAATCTCAAATATATTCATGATAACAAACCCACAGGAACACCATACCCCTTTGTCAAGTATAAACCTTAGCTACAATTCATGAACACCAACCCACAAGAGCTTCAAACCCCTTTACCGAGCACCAACCCAACTACTATTCATGAACACCAACCCACATGAACACTAACCCCTTTGTCTAGCACCAACCCATAGGAGCACCAACCCCTTTGTGTATACCACACACCTATCTCTCAATGTTGTTATCTCAACAAATGATAGATCAATACAACATGTCCTTCTTCTCTCTCTCACCTTTACTCTTCTAAGCTAGATATAACAAATACAAATCATATTCATCTCTCACAATTGCTCTTCTAAGCTAGATATTAAAAAAACAAATCAACCTCTCACATCCATATTACAAATGGCTTCTCAAGCCTTTATTTATAGCTTTCCAAATGACCTTTGGACTTCCCCCTTTGTGACCCTTCAATCCTCATGGAAAATGGTGCCAATCTTGGATGACCCTTCATATTCAAGCCTTTGAAAAGTTATGTGGTGACCCTTCATGACCAAAAACGTCCTTCCCTCTTTTGTCCTCATCTTTGGTGACTTTTCATATTCCTTAAAGTGTCCCTTCTTGAGAAATTCACCCTTACTCTTTTGTCTTCAGTTGGTGACTCTTGGTATTCCCCAAAATGACTCTTCATGGGAAAATGCATCCCATCCTTCTTTTATCTTTACCCCATGGCTCTCTAACTTCTCCATGGTCCCTTCTTTTGTCTCATATGCAACCAAAAATATATTTGTTAATATTGATTAAATATTAACTCATATTAGCCAAGATATATTAATTACAAACAACATTAAATGCAATGGGGCCTTTATCACCAATAATGTTAAACCTTTGACATCAATGACAATATTTCCAACAATCTCCCCCTTTATCATTGATGGCAACCTCAATCCTAAAACTACCACATCCTGTCACCTACACATCCTGTCATCTGAAAACATACAGTAACTACTCCTTACTGTAGCAACATGTACCTATTCCCTATACCTATTTTCTGCACCTATACTTGTACCTATTATTCTCCCCCTTTGACATCAATGGCAAAGGGCCTACTTGGAGCTAACACTTAGCTCCCCCTCACTTGATGTTGAACATCAATGGTAGGAAGTAATATAAATTACTCCCAACTCCTCTCACCAATCTTTGAATGTATCCTTTGATTGTGCCTTTGAGAAGATATTTGCCAAAACATATACATTGTTCCCTGTCCTTTGAGCATCTACAATCAAATCATTTGAATATTTTCTTCTAATCTCACAACCTTTTGCATGAAACTTTAAGGTGTATCCTTGATCACATATTTGTCGTACACTTAATAGATTATGCTTATAAAACGTTCTTAGTCTTGGTTCTACCATTATTCAAAATTAAAGTACCTTTTTGGCTATTATGGCAGTGGTTTTATCTCTAAATCTCACTGTACCACCATTGATATTCTTTACTCTTATCTCCTATCATATGCCTCAAACATCTGCTATCAGCGAACCATGGCTGATCTTTATCTCTTACATGCAAAGCTGTTTGCACCAACATAGAATCTTTAGGTTGTTTCTTCTGCCATGAACATGACTGAACCTTCTTCCTGATGAATAAAGCTTTGAAACTTTGATCCTTCTTGATTGAATCTACATGAGTATCCTTTTCTTTCTCTCTAAAACTATTAGTTCTTTTTCAACATTTTAATTTCTTAAGACCATAATCATTTGAAACACTGCATATGTAAGAATCATTCTAATAGCCTCAAACCATAATACTGATGCAAAATTTTCTTCAAAAATATAATCTCTCAAAAGATATACAAATTAATTTGTCAACTCACCTTCTTGTCATGCAAAATATTCAAGACCCAATAGCATCCACCATGCTTCAATTTTCTTAAAAGTGTCTCCTTAAAGCCTAGAAGAGACACCCCCACACAATAGGGTTCTAAAAATAAATCTCAGGAGATTCCCACATCTCTATTTCTTCCTTGATCTTCTTGTGTTTTTATTTTAGAATTTGTTTAAGCATGTATAACCTTTTTGAATTACTAACCTTATCATTTATGGTGTTTTTCTTTTTCTCAACTTTTGCAACTATCTTATCTTGACAAAGCTCATGATCAAATGTAACAAAAGATTCTGCACAATCCTTCCTTTTTGATTCTTTATCTACTATAGCAAGTAATTCATTTTCACTCTTTAACTCAACCTGATCAACCTTTACCATTTTAGGTCTCCAAACTTGAATTTGTCTTTTCTCATATTTTCTAGGGTCTCTATATCCTTTGACATACCTTGAATATCTCTTTACTTTATTTTGACATAATCTAGCAATATGTCCAACCTCATGACAACAAAAGCAAACAATATTTCTCATACCTTTTTCTTAAATGTGACTGAGATCTCCCTTTGACTGATTGCTTCTCCTCATACAATTTCTTGCCCTATGACCAACATGATAACAAATAAAACAATGTCCATGAAAAAAATTTGAAAACTTGAAAGCATTGGGCTGCCTGATCGACTTCTTTGATTTGCCTTCAAAACCTGCATCCTTCTTTCCTTGGACTGATATTTTATGATCTTTTTCAACCTTGATTATAAGCTTCTCATGATTATCCTTTAAAGAGCATAACTCAACCTTTAACTGATTACACTCTTCTTCTTTTGATGTTAAAATTGAAGTTGTAACCTCTAACTGATTCTTAAGATCCTAAATAAATATCTTATTTTATTTTACTTCTATAGAAAACCTAGATTCCAAGATACACACCTATTCTTTAAGAGCTTCAACCACATATTTAAATTTTTGATTCTCCTTCTTTAGTTTCCTGGCCATCTTGTGCTTTTCCTTGATCTACCTTCAAGCTGTTAAACCCTTTTTGAAGGAACTTGCTCTGATACCAATTGTTAAGCATAGAATATACTGAGAGGGGGGGTGAATCAGTATATTATATATCTTATAAAACTTTCCCTTTGTAAAATTCCACTTAATCAAACATTCAAGATATGCAATAAAACTCAAACAATAAACATCACACAAGATAGAAAGAGACACCAGATATAACGTGGAAACCCAATGTGGGAAAAACAATGGAGAATCAATCTCAAATATATTCATGAGAACAAACCATTAGGAGCACCATACCCCTTTACCGAGTACAAACCTTAGCTACAATTTGTGAGCACCAACCCACAGGAGCTTCAAACCCCTTTGCCGAGCACCAACCCATAGGAGCACCAACCCCTTTGCTGAGCACCAACCCAACAACAAATCATGAGCACCAACCCATAGGAGCACCAACCCCTTCATGTATACCACACACCTATCTCTCAATGTTGTTATCTCAACAAATGATAGATCAATACAACATCTCCTTCCTCTCTCTCTCACCTTTACTCTTCTAAGCTAGATATAACAAATACAAATCATATTCATCTCTCACAATTGCTCTTCTAAGCTAGATATTACAATATCAAATCAACCTCTCACATCCATATTAAAAATGGCTTTTCAACCCTTTATTTATAGCCTTCCAAATGACCTTTGGACTTCCCCCTTTTGTGAGCCTTCAATCCTCATGGAAAATGGTGCCAATCTTGGATGACCCTTCATATTCAAGCCTCTAAAAAGTCATGTGGTGACCCTTCATGACCAAAAACATCCTTCCCTCTTTTGTCCTTATCTTTGGTGACTTTTCGTATTCCTTAAAGTGTCCCTTCATGAGAAATTCACCCTTACTCTTTTGTCTTCACTTGGTGACTCTTTGTATTCCCCAACATGACTCTTCATGGGAAAATGCATCCCATCCTTCTTTTGTATTTACCTCATGCCTCTTTGACTTCTCCATAGGCCCTTCTTTTATCTCATATGCAACCAAAAATATATTCGTTAATATTAAATAAATATTAACTCATATTAGCCAAGATATATTTATTACAAACAACATTAAATGCAATGGGGCCTTTATCACCAATAATGTTAAACCTTTGACATCAATGACAATATTTCTAACAAATATAAGTTCGTTATACTATAAATAGTAAGTAAGATAATCTATGGATCAATAATGCATATATAGTATTGATATCCTTAAAAATCCTATGTACCCTAGGTTGACAATTAATGTTAATCAGAGTCAAAAATCTAGTATTAACTAGGTAGTAAGTTTGTATAACATTTTGGTGCAATTACTGAGGAGGGTGTCAATTATTGATTTTTAGATCAATTATTTATTTTCAAAATTGATCAATGTCCTATCCTACCCAAATGGGCAAGTCAAGTGATGGAACTATAGTTTCTTATGCTATATGTCTAAGTTTTTGGATGTTGATGGTGCATAACATTTTTAATACACTATCCTACCCAATCAGGCAAGTTGAGTGAGGGAACTATAGTGTCTTATGCCAGATGTCTAAGTTCCTAAATGTTGATGTGCACAACTTTGAATTCCTCTTTGAAATCTTGTGATTTACTTAGTTAATGGTTTTTTTTTTAGAATTTACTTTCCTACAAGAGTGATTTACTTTTTGCAAAGTGTGCCTTTTATTTTTTTCTTTCATTTCCCTACTTTTTAGAGTAATTTTCCTACTTTTAGTAGATAACTTTACTACTTTCTATAAGTAAAATTTTAATGTTATTCATTATGATTTCTATACTCCTTTATTTTTCTACATTTTATTTTTTGCTTATTCTAAACAACCCCCTTGTACACATGAAAAAAAACACTAACACTATGTAGGAAGGAACATGATAGCTAAAGGAGTGACTCAATATTTATGTAGAGAGAAAGATATTCTCAAGGGAGACTCCTACCAAATAATCCATGAGTTGATATCAAGAAAGAATCGCAAGTACCTACAACAACTAATAATCCTATTGAAAAATATACCATAAGTCAGAGGGCTCTTGAAGAAGGAAACACTACAAACTAAAGGAGGCAGCTTGTAGAAGAATTACTATTGGATTTGAGAGAAGAAACTGAAGTAGAGGAAGAATTAGTTGAGTTATTAATAAGAAATGAAGGAGAAGAACAACACAAACTAGACACTCTAGAGAGTAGCATTAGAACAACATTCCAACAATGTTTTCTTAAACAAATCGAAGAAAGCTCAAGATTGTCTTTAGACTTTTCATTTAGTAAAAAGACTATGGATCAACTAAAAAATGTTTACTATCATGCTGATGAAAGGACTGATACATAATTTGAAGATGTGATTCTGAGTACCATTGGTATCCATATCACAAGAAAAGCCATCATGAATAGAGGAGACTTTGTAGATGACAACAGGGCTTTAGACATAGTTACTTTTAAATTTCCTATTCCAAATGCAACAGGTGTAACACAAATGAAAAATATCCTACCCTCAGCCTTTCCCAATTTTAGATGTACATTATCAGAAGACCTAGACACATTTTTATCTCAAGTTTATATCCTCTCTAGAAGCTATGACTATAGTTATGATGAACAAAAATTAAAAAATTTCTAGCCACCCTCAAAGACTCAACACTTCACTGGTTCATGGGATTGGGTAGTAGTTTAGTCCACACTTAGGAGCATATGAATTTTTTTTGGCTAAGTATCAGTAATATGGATGAAAAAGAAATTATAGAAGAAAAGGCATCTTCAAGATGACTCAAGAAGGTGATGAATCTTTGGAAGACTATGTTGAATGATTCGTGTTTAGTGTATAAAAATTCAAGCAAAGTACACTAGGAGAAGAGCCACTAAAACTCATATTCTTGAAAGGATTCATAGAAGATTCTCTATAAACCTTGGACTTAATGAGTGGGGTAGATATCTCCAACCTTCCATTCATAGATATCAAGGAGTTGATTAAGAATTATTTTAGGTCTTCCATAAACAAAATTAGGGGCAGAAAGCTTCCACTAATAGATACAAGTGGCCTATCAAAATATGATGTTAGTAACCTACTACAAGATATGTAATAGGATATCCTTAATCACTTGGATACCCAACTAGATAGCTTACACTCAAAGCAAAAGTAATAAGCCTTATATCAAGCTTTGACCATCTATTATTTAGATTGTAAGAAATAGAAGATAGATTGAAGGTGTTACAAGGTTCAAGGTAAAGTATTTAATATCACAATTTAAAAATCAAAAATAGTAGAGCTATATGTTATAGGAGGAGATGGGGACCAGGTTTTCTAAATTTCATAAATAAATCCATGGGTTCAATGACCATCTTATCTAGGTTTGGGATAAAATTCACGTTTTATAAATTCTACCTCATTTAATTCACAATTTGTAAATACTACTCCTAATTGGATTAGTCCACGGATGAATGTCCCACCTTATAATTATAACTAGAAGCCACCTCAGACAAGCCACCCCATGACCTCCTAACCTCCTCCACAAAATCTATCCCCACCTTAGATATAAGCTTGGTAAACACCCCAAGGCCCACCCTTTAAAAACTAGTGGTAGCAGCCCTAGAGACCCAATTAGCCTTGGGAAAACCATTAAAGATAATTCTCTCCATAACAACAATAACAAACTCCTACTCTTATGCCCAATACACAAGCTACAACCAAGCCTAACTAGATCCCTACCCAACCAATGAAAAATCTTACAAATAAATCAGTACAACTGACATCTAGTATTGAACATGTTTAGTACCTAGCATATGTGGTGAACATCTATGAAGTTCACCTACATTCAAGGAAAGTTATACCACCCCCATCCCCACCCATAATAATAGAGTCAGATCAGTAAACTATAGAAGATCATTCTAACCCACCATAAGAACTCTCTAAACTATAAAATAAAGTTGTTGATGAAATATCCTCACCATTTTCAAAATGTCTTATCCTTTAATGCCATGCAATTGACCCTGAATTTGATTACATAAGATAGCTCAAAAATCTTTATGTTAAAATTCCTCTCTTCTAGGCCATCAAGGATGTACCCATATATTCCAAAGCTGTTAGAGACTTATATCTATGTAAACTTGGAAGGAAGAAGAAGTATACCAATACAATGCATATGATTGGTTAGCTAACATACATTATGCTATAAGACACCCTACCAAATAAATATTTAGATCTAGGATACCTAGTAGTAACAGACCATATCCATGACTAGTAGCTATCTAATACATTGATAGACTTGGTAGATACAATAAATGTAATGACAACTAGAACCATGAACAAACTATAGTTTAATAATATTTGTCTAACATCTATAATATTACAAATGGCTAATAGGTCTATATTCAGACCAAGAATCATTGTAGATCTTGTCATTACTATAGATTCTTGGGAGTATCCTATATATTTCATTGTGTTACAACCAAAATCTAATTTATGTGGATACCCTCTTATTTTAGGATTACCTTGGCTTTCCATCACTTATGCTTCATTAGCTACAGATTAGGTAACATGTTGATATCTAATATAAACTACACTAAGAAGTTGGTCCTCTATCCTCCAGCACAACTAGCCTTCACACTAGAGCATACATTATGAGCTAAACAAGATGAGGTAGACCAACCTCCATTGATTATTATATTCAACATAGACCATGCATGCACCTTTGATGATTAGGAGGAAGATAAAATTCTCTCCAATGTTCTCCAAAATAATTATCAAACCATTGTATAGATCTCAACTACCTGTAATGTGTTGAATACCCATTTTCTAGCCTCTAGGAAGAAGACAATTCTAATTCAAAAATAGAGGAAATATTTCACCAGCTACTACCTCATTGCTACAACCAAACTAGATCCATTATAAATATAGAAATTTTGAAAGCACTCTCATGACAAATTAAAATCTCTTCAAGAAAAATATTTTTTATTAATATCAGGTTGGAATCAAATGAATAAAAGTGCATAGTCAACATGTTGCATGCAAATCAATGTGATTTTGCATAAGATTATGAAGATATGCAAGAAATCAACACAAAAACATGTACACATCATATCTATATCAAAGAAGAGTGAAAACCAATAAGACAACTACAATGTAGGATGAATCTAGATCTTAGAGAAATAGTCAAAGTGGAATTATATAAACTCATGACTACTAGATTTATATATCTCATCTTAGATAGTGAATGGATTTCACCATTGGTAAGTATACCAAATAAAAATGGAGAATGATGTGTTTTCATAGATTACAGGTAACTTAATATAACAACCAAAAAGGATCACTTTCCTCTACTTTTCATTGATCAGGTGTTGGACACACTACTAGGAGAGAAATATTTTGCCTTTTAGGATGGCTTCAATGGTTACAACCAAATTAGAATTGCTCTTGAGGACTAGGAGAATACCACCTTCACTTGTCCTTGGGGTACTTATGCTTCTGTTATATTTATTTTTGGTTGTGTAAGGCTCTTGAAACATTCTAGAGGGCTATCATGAGTATATTTGTAGATATGATCAATGAATGTGTAGAAATCAATATGGATGACTTCACTATTTATAGATAAATATTTGATGAGTGCCTAAAGAACTTGGAAAAAGTTTTATAATGCTATTAGGAACACTATTTATCTTTAAGTCATAATAAATTTTACATGATTATGACTGAAGGCATTATCTTAGGCCACCATGTATCTGGTAAATAAATTAATGTTGACCCTATAAAAATTAACATCATAAAAAACTTTTCTATTTATCAGAAATAGAAAGATGCCATGAGTTTTTTAAGACATGTTGGTTACTATAGGATATTTATCAATAATTTCAATAAAGTAGTAGCACCATTATTCACTCTCCTGACTAAAGATGTTGAATTCATATGGACTCCTTTTTATGATACAACCTTCAAACAATTAAAGGAATTATTGATCACCACCCCTATTCTGCATGGTCCTGATTGGAAGCTTCTATTCTATATTCACATAGATGCTTCAGATACTACCCTAGGAGTTGTGCTAGGATAAAAACATGAAGCATTCAATTATTACATATATTTTATAAGCATGAACCTATAGGCAATAAAATTAAATTACACGGTCATTGAAAAAGAGTTCTTGACAATAGTCTATGCTATCAACAAGTTGTGTCACCACATAATAGGGTATCAAGTCTTTGTTTATATAGACCATGAAACCATTAGGTACTTTATGAACAAACCTATTGTTTTAGGTAGAGTGATAAGATGGTTTATTTTATTACAAAAATTTGATGTAACTATTATATATAATCTTGGTAAAGACAATGTCATGGCTAACTTAGTATCATGACTACAATCCCCTCAAGAAGATACCATAGTAGATGACTCATTTCTAGATGAGCACCTATTCTCCCTCACCCTTACCATACCTTGGTATGATGATATTGCTAACTACCTTGTAACATGGTTACTTCTACAACAATTCCTCCCTAAACAAAAAAAGAGTTTTGATTCAAAAAAGTGGAAGTTATTCATAGCTATCTAGATTCCTTTTCTATATTGGCACTGACTCCATTATCAAAAGATCTCTTAGAGAAGACAAAGTTTTAGATATATTCAAAGATTGCCATGATAAGCCCTATGGAGGGGACTTTGAAACCAAGCATATAACAATAAAAATATTGAATACAAGATATTACTGGCCCTCACTCCATAAAGATGCAATATGGTATACTACTCATTGTGACAAATGTTAGCATATGGGGAGACCCACACATTCAGATGAGATGCCTTTGTAACCTCAAATGGTGCTTGAACCACTTAAAAAATGGGATTTAAAATTTATAAGACATTTTGATCTAAAATACAACAACAAAGATTAAATCCTTATATGTACTAAATATATCACTAAATGGGTAGAAGTAAAGGCTCTTACACATGTTAGGGATGAGAAGGTGGCAGATTTCTTCTATGCAAAAATATTCACAAGATATGGTGTGCCAAAAAAAATAGTAATAGATCAAGGATCCCAATTCAATACTAGTTAAATTACTATCTTGGTCTAACAATATGAGATTAGGCATAACAAATCAACTCCATATCATCCACAGTCTAATAGATAGGTGGAAATCATCAACAGGGAGTTAGAAAATATTCTAACCAAGACTGTTAGTATGTCCCATAAAGATTGGGAGGCTAGCATTCTTGAAGCTATTTAGGTTTACAAAATCACATGGAAGACCACTAAATGCTTCACCCCATATGAGTTGGTATATGGGAAGAAACATGTCTTGCCAATTGAATTTGAGCATAAGACCTTATGGACAACACTATAACTTGGGATGGATATATCTGAAGAACAAAAAGAAAAGATTATGCAATTAAATGTCTTAGATGAATACAGACAATAGGTATTATATAACATATAACTTATACAATAACAACAAATTAGATGGCATGATAGGTATATTAAGATCAAGAAATTCAATGCAAGAGATTGGGCCCTTCTTTTTTATTCAAAACATAAGGATTAGAAGGGAAAACTCTAGACCAGATGGCTTGGTCTATTTGAGATTGAGCATGTTTATGACAATGGAGTAGTGTAACTCTAAACCATTGATCTAGTAATATTATGTCTACTGGTCAATATCCATAGACTAAATTTGTACAAAAAGCCACTCACTCAAGAGGAGTTTACCAAACACATACACAATTAATTACAAAATGGATACAATGATGTACTGGATCAATATGATGTCTCACCAAACAAAGGGAGAACTATCCAACACATAGATGAAGAAGGAGAGGAGGACATCCTATTGCTCCTCTTGCATGAAGGATGAGACCTTCAAATGGTCCTTGACCAATCACCCTGACAACTAAATTAGCAAGGACCTATAATAAACATTCTACTATAGGTAGTAGTTAGAGTAAAAAAAATGAAAACCCTTTTTGGGGTATTATTGGTAGTTTTTGGGTAGAAAACTAGCCTACTGGCTACCCAAAACAATAAAATGGACCTAAATAGAGAACCATCTTATTGACTATTTAGGGGTATAAACCAAAATGGAGAATAAACAATCATTTTAAAGAAAAATTGTTCATCTTCGTCCAGCTACCATGGACTATTCTATAGTTGTTATAGGCATCTACCTCACCATTTCTATAGGCACCTTTGTCAACAAAGGTATTCCTTTAGTTTTTACAAGATATTTTTTAGCTGCTATGAGCACCTTCCCCATAGTTGGGTATAACTTTATAGTTGCTATGGGATCTACCTATAGTTTTTTCATGTACATCCTAACAACTATATACACCTTTCTAGTGCATAATAGTTAGTTCTTCACAAACTCTAAGTCATGGATTTAGCTATATGATTTTGAGCAATACATGCAAGACACAAGATAAGATAGAGGATGAGTGAAAGAGGACTAGATTATAAAAGTTAAAACATTTCTAAGGAATACCCCTAAATAACAAGGTTCCAAGTTTGAAAACTCTACTGGTTGTTAAAGGAAAAGTTCACTAGGCATAGAATCCACAAGGAGTAAGATAACATAGAGATAAATCATCAGCAAGCTCATGTAGAGGAAGATAAAAAAGTATAAAAACCCTCATCTAACCTCTTCCATGTTCATACAAAACCTGACTTAGATATCATAAAGATCCATAGTGACCACCTTATGGTAGGAAGGCAATAATCTATCATCTCACTACAAGTCCCCTACTCTAGTTCCATGCAAGTTATCACAATTGCATGTAGGTTGTTAAGGGAATTATGGAAGGATAACATCTTATGATCTCATGATTACCTAAAGGGCCCACTTTAGTCAAGTTATAACTACCAAGATAATCATTGTATTTAGATGAACACTCAAATGTAACTTTTCTCTACATAACCCTAGGAAATTTGATAAAAAGGTATGGCATATCTTTTTGTCATAGAAAAGCATTTTTTATTATTAATATAACAAGTATTATATTGAAAATTATATTTAATCATTAATAATTCATTCATTAATTCTTGTCTCCATTCACACTCATACCCTCATCATGACCCCGTCCTCTCTCTTTTCATCCTACTCATTCCACATCGCTTGGAGATAAGCGACACCTCACATGCGAGGGGGAGAATGTTGCAAGTAATCAATTTCATGCACTCTAAGATATTCCATACATGTGGACTGAATTCCCATGATGAAACCATATAATCAATAGGGAAAATAATCATTTTTATTATTTTCACTTGCAATTACAACCCATTCAAACAAAGATGAAGCATAAAATTACCTACAACCTGCAACTACAAATCACCATTATTAAAAAACCCTACTTTACTATAGGAAAAAATCTAGAAATTAAAATGAGTGTGTTGATAATTATTAGTTTAAAGGGTCTCAAGAAAGATTAACTGAACTAGAATGAGAGGATCAATTATGAGATGGGAACCCATAGATTATAGCCAATTTCAAGGAGACCCAACCAATTAGGTTGTCTTCAACAGAGTTGGATGGACCACTTATTTCAATAAATTATAACATTTTTTAGAACCCATTGATAGGGATTTTTTAGGTTCTTTTATAGGATAGAAATCGATTGTATATGGAACTACATTTCTAGTCATTAAAGAACTAGTAAGCCAAGTAACTAGGTTGCCAAGTATAGGAGAAATCTGGGAGGACAAACCCAATGTTCAAGAAGTTAGACAATAGTTATATCAAGGAGATGAAAGGATAGTACTAAAAAAATGTGGTGTGGAGAGACTCAGCCTATCCATAGCCTAGAGGGAAGTAGCCTCATACATCATTAGATATATGACCTGTGAAGGAAGGTACTCTTTGATTTATACTCTCTAGTTTAAATTTTTGAATCACATAATGCATGATAGGATCATTAATATTCTAAACCACCTATGGAAAATTCTAAAAAATATGTCCAAAGAATACCATAAGGGGATTGAGAAATCCTGATCTCATCATTGCCTGATATGGTTGATAGCTAAACATGGAATAAACATTGTTAGCCCTGACCATAGCTAAAAACAATCTATAAATCTAGATACTAGTAAACCTTAGTAAGAAGAGGGAAATAATGAGGAGTAATATCTTGAAAAGTAGGCTCAATATATTTCATAAGAAATTATATTAGGCACTAGTGCTACCAGATATCCCATAGCCACTAAAGGTTCATCTGAAACTACTATAGGTAAATGGAGAAGGAAACTAGTCCTACCCCCTTCTTGCATAAAGGAGGAAAATCCATCAACACAAATTGGATAAAATATTCCTTCTCTCACTATTCTAACTGTCTCCTTACCAAGGATTGATTCTTCCACTATGGCTCTTTTAAGGAAAGAGGAAGTTCTTCCATCAACTATTTCACAAAAAGAATAGGTTCCAATAGACACCCTTCCTAAAAAGAAGAAGAAAACTAAATAAAAGAAACCCTCTATATCAAGATGAAAGAGACCTCCTCTTAGGAGATCTCATAGAATTAAGAAATAGAATACAACCCTAGCTTCCTCACCCATAGACATTAGTAAGGATGAAAAGGCAAATAAAGAGCCCAAGATTTGAAAGACCTCTAATGGGTTTGAGATTAGAAAATGGTCTACCAAAGAAGAATCTACCAAGGAAGAAGAATTCTAGTCACCTAAGCCACCTAGATTCACTAAGGAATATATGGATATCCTCAAACACATTGGGTACTATAGATGCTTGGATTTTCACCCTTGAGAAGATTCTCAACTCTCCTCATCAAAATGGAAAAATGGAATCATCTCTCTTGTTGTGGGTGACAATTTCATTGAGATGAATCTCTAGATTAGGGGCTAGCTCCCCTTGATGCACCTTTAAATATTTCTCTATTCTATTAATTGTGTATGAAAAGAGTTCAAGAAAATAACTAAGAAAAAAAATGGTAATGCACCAATATTTGATATCCTCCTAATTGATTGAAATGACTACTTTAAAGACAAAACAATGTGTTTTCTTGCATAAGACTCACAACTCAAGAACCATTGCTACATCAATATTTCATATTCTAGATTCGATAAGGCATATGATTCTTAATAAGGAAATGAATGATCCAAAGAAAGATGCCATCATGAATCTCTTCTAAGATATCTTTGCACTTAGAAAAGAATAATAACATAGACCTACAACAATATCCTTTCTATAAATTGGTAGACAATCAAGAGTACAAGCTATAAAAGACAATATTTCACTAGACTAGACCAATAATGATTTAATCATTACTCAATATTATAGCATATGAGAGGCAATCACACTTATATATCTCTTCAAGAGTTCTTTGAGTACAAATCTAGCTAGAGTTTCCCAATAACTAGAAAAGGATCTAAAATGAGCTAAGAGAATGCATATGTATAGACTTGTGAGGTATATCAATAAAAGGAAGTCCAAGGGTCACTTGGACATGTGTCATCTTGAAAGAATTAGTTAAATTTTCATGGGAGAGAATTGGGTGAGCTATGTCATGTCACTGAATAGATAAGTTATAATTAGTTACAACTAAACCAAAAACATTAGTTACATTTTTAATAACTAAACCAAAGCCTTAGTTACATTTTGCCATTTTTATCTCTTATCTTTTCCTTCAAGTTCCCACTGATCCTTTTCTTTTAAACTCTAATGATGGGTTTTTGAAATCTAAAATTGACATTTTATAGTTTGTCACTCCTTCAAGTATTTTCTTAGGACTTTTTATCTCAGTCCTTTTATTTCCTTTGTATTAGACAAGTTTTTTGAAATAATTAATTTGTTTGGATTTTTTTTGGCCCTTTGAAATATTTCTTTAGGTATCTTGATATGGACCTTAAACTTTAGAATGACCCTTTTGACTTTCTTCAAATGACCCTTCAACAATTTGAAAAGACCCCTTCAAAAAAGTTACAACTGTCCTTCAGATTTTGAAAATGACCTTTCAAAAGGAAAAAATACCCTTCATATTTTTTGAAATGGTACACCTTCCTAGAGAAACAATCTTTTGAACTTTTGAAAATGTCCTTCGGGAAAGTTGAAATATACCCATTGGAAAAGTTACCCCAAATTTGTTTTTTGAAAGAATTGTTTTGGATTTTCTACTAAGTGCCTTCCACAAAAATGAAAGTGAACTTTGGCTTATTGAAAATGTTCCGTCGAAAAAGTTGTAAGTTACCCTTAGAAAGGAAATTATCCTTTCAGAAAAATGCCAGTGACCCTTCAAAAGATTTTAAAGTGTCCACTTTCCAAAGAAAATAACCTTTGAGAAAGTTGCAAATGATCCTTCAGAAAAACTAAAGTTGAACTTTTCTTGAAAGGAAAGTACCCTTTAGGAAAGTTAAAGTGCCCTTTTAGATAATTTGCAAAGTAACTCTCAGAAAAGTGAAGTGGACCTTTTCCTAACAAAGGATACCCTTTGGAAAAGTTGCCTCAGATAATTTTTTTGAAAGAATTTTGTCGAATGAAAAGCTTGAAATAAATACACTTAAAGAAAAGCTTTAGACAAAAAGTCTAAAATAAATACACTTAAGGAAAAGCTTCATACAAAAAGTCCTAAAGAATTTGGCAAAGGTTTATAATAAAAACCCCAAAAAATTGGGCAAAGGCTTAGAGAAGACCAAAAATAAACTTTCTGAAAGGAATAAACTTGTACATTTATTAGGGCTTTAACAAAGAACACTTCTTTCAAAGAAAATCTAAGTACTAGACCTGGCCAAAGATATAGATTTAGATGATTTTTTGTAAATATGGGTGCCCAATTTTGGCCTAAAGGGCCAAAAATTGGTCAACAAAATGGTGACTCACAGTGATAGTATGCCTACCATACTAACAAGACCAATAGCCTTATCCAACTTAGGGCCAATGGAGTCAATGGATTCTTGTAGATGACTAACAAGGATTATGCCAAAACAAAACACAAGGAAACACACCACACAACAATAGCAAGACCAAGCAAAGACGACACAAAAAAAGAAAAAGACAAACTCACACATGTGCATAAGCACTTAGGGAACATAGGAAAAATCTGAAACTATGTACAAAAGAAAAGAGAACTTCAATAACAATACTTTAGATATATCCCATTGACTAGTATATGCAGCTCCTCTCCATCCAACTTTGAGTTTTGGAAAACATTGTGTTGTTTGTACTGTGTGATCACATATGGGCCACTCCACAAAGCATCAGATTTTGTGTGTATTCTTAGTTTGGCCCTATCTTCATCCCATTTTAGGACATTGTCTCCTCTAAAAATTCTTGGCATGGACTTCTTGTCAAAATACTTCTTTATTTTTTCTTAGTGAGATGTCATGGTTTACATAGCTTGATCTCTTGTCTCCTCAAGCTCCATCAACTCACATGACCTAACATCCATGCTCTCATTATCCATCAATTGTAGTTGATAGGTGAGATATAAATATGATAACTCAAGTGAGATAGGAAGCCTATCCTCCCTTCCATACAAAAGTATGTATGGTGAGTTCTCAATTACTCTCTTTGGAGTGATCCTATTAGCCCAAAGGGTTATCTTCAACTTGGTGTGCCAAGTCCTCTGATTCTCCTCCATAGTTCTCTTTATGATCCTGATTAAATTCTTGTTTATGGACTTAGTTCATTTCCCTGGGGATAGTATTTAGAGGAGGTACTCAGATAGATGCCATGTTTTAAAGCCCATTCACTTGGTCTTATTCCTAGGAAGGCTAATGCATCATCTAAATATTGTTGAAGGAGCTCCAAACCTTATTACTATACTTTCATAGAAGTCCAAGAATAAACTTTCATTGGCCTCCTTAAGAGCTATGGCCTTTACCCATCTTGTAAAGTAATCAGTGGCAGTCAATACCCACTTATGGCCAACACTAGAAGGAGTATTGATCAGACTTATGAAATCCAAACCCTATTGCATAAAGGGTTATTCAATCTAGATTGGGTGAAGAGGCAAGGTAGCTAGATTTTTTTTACATCTAAAAGAGCAAAATTTTGGCATTTCCTTACCCAAGCATGAGTGTCCTTAAACAAGTTAGGCTAAAAATAACCAACCTGCATAATCTTAGTAGTTGTGAGTTGTGGTTCTTGGAGCAAAGTGACCACCAGTTGGTCAATCATGAAACTCATAAAACGTTTTATAAATCTGATCCAAATAAATACACCTCAAAATCACACCTAAAAAGTACTTTTTAAATAACACTTCAATAACAAGTTAATAAAGAATGGATTGCATCCTAAAGTACCTTCTCTTGGCCCTATCAAGACCTAGTTGACACTCACTAGTTTGAAGGAAATGGATCATGTCATGTGTCCAACTTCTCATAGATTAAGTTCCAACTACTGTAGGATCATTAAGAGTTCCAAGACTATAGACACCTAAATCTAGCCACCAATAACCTCCAATCTCACTTTTGACCAATATCCATGTAAAGTGTATAATTTGGCATAAAAATACTAAAATGCATTAAATGAGTTGAAATTGATATATTCAATTTCCAATTTTGGATAGGGTATCATTAATAGGTAAATGCAATTTATGGGATAACTAACTTTGATTAGATCATTTCCAGTCAAAATGCTAATTTTACACTTGGGTACTCCAAATTTCTCTTTCTTATCAAATCTCTTACACAAGACACATGCCTTTATTATTTGTTTTTTGTAACATCCTAAATGGGATAATGGATCCAACACATCTGACATTGACTTCCAATTCCAATTCAATAAAATTTTAGACCAATAACAAGGCATTTTGATCAATTTGAGTAATTTATACACAAAGTGCTTAATCATGCTTAAGAGTTAGTTAAACCAAGTTAGAGCCTAATTAAGAATTCCATGGAAATTTGTTTAATACTTGTTTTTAAAAATTAATATTGAATATCTACATCATTAGGTGACCTCATTTCTTGGGAAGACATCCCTAGGTCATAAATGCCACAAATATTAGAATTCATGTCTCTCATGCCTCATCAAAGCCCTCCATGCCTCTTAATTACTCCTCTATCATAAATATTGATGAGCCTATTTATGAATTTTAAAATTGGATTAATCCTTAGACACACATCTAAATCCTGAGATGAATGGTTCATGTTGATTCTACCCATTTGTAAAAATCTATAAATAGGAGGCCTTGCACATGAATTCCAAGTCTTGATAATACAAATTTATAATGCACAAATGATTCCAAAAGCTATTGTAATTAGTGTTACCATGACAAATTAATTCCAAGAGAAGCTAAGCCAATCCAAATCCAAAGGTGCCAAGAGGAGGTGGAGGATAGTCAAGCTCCATTGCAATAGACTTTATGAGCACAAGCTAAGCAAGACACTACAAAAGCATTTAGAGCATCCAAGGAAGGTGAAGGATTCTTTTTTTTCCTTAACTTTTTGATTGTATTTGTCATTTCTTTTGTTATTAATCTCACCCTAGTAACTAGGCATGAAGGTGTTAGTTTAATGTGTTGTTTTTCAATCTACTTTGTTCATTTTGTCACTAACAAAATACTAATCTCCTCTTCTTAGTCAAATTCCTAGTTCACATAATGGCATGCCCAGTGGGACTGAATAGCTTCAAAAAATTGATCAAAATGCTCCCTCAAGAAACTCACTAACTTTTTGTTATGTAGAATCTTGGAGTGGGAGACCTAAAAGAGTGAAAAAATAAAGAAAAATGCATTTTTCTGTAAGTGATAGGTTTGACTGGACATAGTTACGAGATTGTCTTACAACTCATAATATTATCATTTAGACTCATGGTATTATGCTTATCTATTTTTATTTTTAGACTGACTTTGTGTTTTTGTGTAGGATTAATAATACCACTACTTTAGAAGTCACGATATTGGTTTGCGACTCACGAGGTTGTTTAACTAAGTCATGGTATTGTCTAACTATTAGTAGTTAAGAAACAATACTACAACTCAAAAAATGGTAAGATAATCTTATTACTAGCAGGGTCATCAAACCAATTCATGGTGTTATGACCAAATTGCCTATAGTTTACAATACCATAACTTTTAAAGTTACAAGATTGTCTTGCAAGTTGTAGGATTGTCATTCAAGTCATAGTAGTATGACTAAATGGTGAGTAGTTAGTTACAATACCACAACTCTTAAAGTTGTGGAATTATCCTACAAGTAGTGGGATTACTCTATTAAGTATTAGTATTACACCATTATGTCAACCTAAGAGCTCATTTTCCTAAGTTAATTGTTTCATTTTTTAAAATGCTTCAAAGCTCGACCTCATGCTAACATTTTTCTTATATGACAATATTTTTCATGCTTTAAAATAAGCTAGGAAAATTATTTTGGTGCTTAATATAACATTTAGGTGCTTAAGTAAGTTTTTAGCATTAGTTTTCAAAGTTTACAATTTTAAGACTAAGGGGTCAAATAAACACCACCAAATATTTCATTTGGGCTTAAAATTGAACACACTTATCAATTCTATTTTCGTTATTTAAATTAACACTTTATTTTCACAAAATAAAATGATATTGCATGTATACTCTTCCATTTGTACCCTTAGAATAAAAAGTGCTTTCCTTATTTTTAAATTTCTTAGTATAAGGCATAGAAAGAATTTCATCTAAATCACTCCCCATAAACTCACAAAAGTATTGGGTGACCTTGACAATGACTCTAAAGTCTTTCTATTTTATGATTTCTTTATTTTATGTAAACTTGGCTTAATAGGGGGACATCATTACCTCATATGATTTCTTTAGGGAAGTTTTTACCTAAGGTTTCACCTCTTGGTACTTAATTCATTTGGCTGCATATTAGATTTACACATGAGACGTAGTGACACTTTTGACATCGCACTATACTAAGTGAACAACAAGATGTAATGGTTGCAAAAAGGACTAGACCTTTTTGTAACAAGTCAAGTGATTTGGACCCGAAATACATGGTTTTATTTTGAATTATTTGACATGAAAGTCAATATACAATTTATTCGCCAACAACATTTAAAAACTTATAGATCTTATAAAAATCCCCACTTGCCACAAAAGTATTTTTGGTGTAAGGTGCACCTCAAGGTCCATGTCATAGTATTGTCATTTGAAAGAATGGGGGGGTGTAAAAACCCTACTATATAATGCACATTTACTTCTGGATGAATATTTAAAATCATCTGAAATGACGTATATTGATAGATTCCAACAATACCAAGCAACCTTGTCCATTTATGATCTAAAAGAGATTAATTAGTTGGTTTTGTCCTAGATTAAAGTCTTGTTTGGAGTCAAAAGTTTATGTAAAAAAATGATACAAACTAAAACATAAGGTCCTCATTTTCATTTTAATAAAGAGGTCTTATACTACCCATATGAAATCATGAATTTGCCTTGTTCAAAGTTCATCAAAACTTGGAGTCATATTATCCACTTTGGCATAGTTATGTTTCCCAATTGAGTCTAGACCTTTGTCAAAGTTATTTAAGTTGTTAATTTATAATATAAATTAGAAATTTCACCTTCATAAGTTCATAGAGTTGATGTGTTAAGTGGGTTTGCCATTTACACTAAACTTGAGGGAACTTAGGTTCAATTTCCATTTTGGGTTCAAGGTTGTTCAAGACTCATGAACATTATCACCACTTGATAGACTTAAGTCATTTTGTGCTAAACACTTGCACTTTGAGTCTATGTACAATAACATTTTGAGAAAAAAAAGGTAGTGTTATGCTATCAAATTTGTGAGAAATTATCCTTGCCTTAGAGATTTTTTGAAATAAGCATTTTGTTACATATTTTGGGTAATCTAGTGATATTACGTTGCCCAAAACATTTTAGATATTATTTCATAGGCCCTCTTGCAAAGAATTCAAATTTGTTCCTATATTTTCAGACCAATCCAAGTATATTTTTTTGAACCTTTGTTTAGAATAGTTACATTTTTCATTTTTGGTCTAGCTTATTTATCAAAAGAACCAAGTTTTATACCATTATTTGTGAGAAAACAAACTATCTCTAAAATGTCTTTTATTTCATACCTTATATTTATTTGATCAAGTCCATGTCCAAGAATCAAATTCCTAGTGTTTATTAGAAGTGTTTCAAATCTTCTAGATTAAATCTTTCATCTATTTCAAAGTCTAGTTTTTGATGCCGTTTAGCCAAGAGTCTTAGCACATGCCTTGTTTAAGCCTAGATTTTGATGCCACATTTGGCCAAAAGACCTAGAAACTTTTACTTTTATTAGATTAGATTGATTTAAAACACTTTGACCTTAGAGTTTAGAATTTTGATTTTTGGTCTATTTCTTTGCTTATCTTTGTGTGAAATGTGAAGCATTAGATACTTAATGCTAGCTTGTTATCACAAATCTTTGCATAAACCTTTTGATCTTTTTGATGTAATTAGACTAAGTTTGAACATCAGATTTTAGACATTATCTTTTTAGATTTTGATGAACTCTTTGACCTTTTATTTCAAAAACATTTACTATGGATCCCAACATGTATTCCTACACTCGTAGTGGACTCATGTATAATCAAAGCATTAGTAATGTGGTTGCACAATAAAAAATGGTGTAATACCCCTATGTAAATAATATTGCTTATGAGATGGATTTGTATCCCTCTTATAATACTCCAATAGACTTTCCCCTTGAGAATTTACCAATCCTAGTAAGATTGCCCCACAACATAATTTATGATCAATAGGCTTCTTCTAGTAATGCTTTGGCTCTAGTCCAAACAACATATTAGGACCCTAATATGCCTAATAAAGGTAAAAACCTCATGGAAGACCACTTTAACCAAATGCAGATGACATATCAAACCTACCTAAATATAGCATGTATTCTCAATCAGATGACCATGGTGAGAGAACCTATTATTGACTTAGTTCCTTCAAAAAGATTTTTGATAAAGTTATCTAGTCAAAAAAATTAGAGTTCAGACACATTCATGCAAAAAAAATTGGAAGACAACTTATGTATATGCCCATTTTTGAAGAAGTGTCTTCTACTTCTACATAAAATAATGAGAAAAATATAGTGGACAGTGTACAATCAACATCTAATCTAAATAAAAGTGGTAATAATGCACAAAAAACTAGTCAAAAACATGTGCCTATAGTTAATACCATGAGTGGATCATCATACCAAAGAGTAGGAGTTTCTACATCCCAACCTCAACTAGCTACTTCATCAACTATGCAACCAATAGGATTAGGTAGTCAAATAATACCCAATGTCATGCATCAACAATAGAATATGATGATACATACTCCTCCTTAATAAGGTATGAATAGTATTCCATAATATTAGGTATAATATAGTGTACCAACACAATAAAGGCTGAATGTATTACCACCTCGACAAGGGGTAACTAATATTCTACCTCATCAGGTAATGAAAAACATAACTCTTCAGTCACAGACTAGTGTACCAATCCAAAACCAAATGATGACTAGCCAATAACATGTAAATATTGGTCAATGATAGATGTAAAATATTCAACATGTGATCACTTCTTAATAAGTATTCATGAAATAACGAGGCTCCCATGTTTCTCAAGTACCTACTAGACAACAATCGGTTCAGAATGTGCCACAAGTTTAAAGATAGGGTCTTGGTTCACAAGTTCCCACTCAATAACAAGGTTTGATTAGTTATTAACATGTCCCTTTTCAACCACAATAGTCATGGTATATTTATATCCCTACATCCCAACAACAAAATCCTCCAAGTCAAACCTTCATAGACAACCCAAACTAGAATATCACACAACCATATGTGCAATTTCAAGTACATCATAATCCATGTATGCATATTCTTGGTCCATTTGAAAACTAAACTAATGTACCAAAATAGATATCTCCATCATAACCTAGTAAAAGTGTCCCATTTTTGACCTCCCAACCATCTACCTAAACCAATATTCTCCCTCAAACTAATATTCCTTCTAGTTTCCTATCTTAAGAATTGCAATAGATTAAGGATGCAATTACTACCATTCAAGCTAAGAAATAGACTAAAAATATTAATTTATATGAGATATTTTATTATCCATTCAACATGGATTACTTACATATACCATTTCCTCTAGGATATGAACTATCAAAATTTGACAAATATAAAGGAAAAGGTGACCCTGAAGCTCATTTAACTAAGTTATTTGTCACATGTCAACTAGTGGCATATATTGATATATAAATTTTGTTGTTGTTTCCAAGGAGCTTGGTTGGACAATAATTTAAGTGGTTTTTAAAGTTCCCCAATTATTTAGTAACATATTTTGATGATCTTTCTAACAAGTTTATGTAATACTCTTCCTATAATCTCGAACATGAGATTTCCCTGGTTGACCGAACATAAGCAAAAAAAGAAAGGATAGTGAAAGTTTTGCAAGTTATCTATAGTGATGGAGACCCATTTCAATTTTATTCACTTATTTTTTACTATATAAACAATTATTTTTTGTGTTTACTAAAAATTTTCATAGTGAGATAGCTTATCATCTAGAACTACAATGTGTACATACTTTCAAGAAGATCATCAATAAAGGCTTCTTTATTAAGTGAGCCCTTATTATTAAAGGGATCATAAAAATTACATAAACTAATAAAAATCAAGGTACCAATTAGGGAAGTGGCTAAAACTAACATTCAAACCAAGTGCAAGCATCACAACCAACACAAGTCAATAACTAAAATAAACCAAAGCAATTCAACCACAATAAGAATGTTGTGGGTAATGGAGTAACCAAGTCACGACATGTATAAATAGTGAAAACATAATCTAAACCAAATTATTAGCTTAATAATACCCAAAAACCTCTCCAACCAATGCTGTAAGCACAACAACGAAGACCTACACAATAACTGCAACAACTTTTACCATTACAAACCCCTCCTCCAAGGAGAACTATGCCTAGCATCACATCTTTAGTGACCTAGGAGAGCCTATTAAGTTTGTATTTCATAAAATTTCCACTATTAATCTAATTATTTTTATTATACCAAAGAATTATCCACAAGGCATTACTTATCCTGATTGGTAGCATGAAAATGAATTTTGTGAATATCATCAGGTCAACAGGCATAATCTATGAAGATGTGTGCAAATCAAGACTTTGATTAAGAATATGTTGGAAAATTGGGAGATAAAATTATATAATGGTGCTTCCACCTCTATTCAAACTCTTGTAATTCATCAAAACCCCTTTCCCCAACATAACACCTAGTAATAGCATAACAATCAACAACAACAACACCAGCTGGTGCAACAATAAAATCAATAGTATTAAAATCAGCAGAATCAACAACATAACCCACAACATTATAATAATGTACAAAACCAAGGTCAAAATGGTAACAACCAAAAAACCTACCATGAAATTACACATGACTACAATAAGGTTGTAGGTCATATTATAAGGGGTAACATTAATACCATCTCCATTAATCCTATATCGAGCACTAATCAATCTAGACCATTGTTAAATAATACCACTCAACCAAATTACATGGATAATCCTTCTTTGACCTAGGATTGTACATAGGTAAAACAACAAATTAGGACTCCCACTTTTAGACCATATACTAATACCTCAACCTTGCCATGTGGCCACATATAAGTGCATCGACAATTGAGACTTATCCTATTTGGTCCCACACCATTCCTAGTATTTTTTAGAAATTATGGTCTAACATCTAATCCTAATTGAGAAATCACAACTCGAAGGTCAAAGATTACTATCCCAAGTCCACAACCATCTACCACTTTACCTATTATCCAACCCATTTTCTACATGGGACTTGACCTCATTGTTAATATCAACCCCACTTCATTTGATGGTCATAAACATATCCTTACTGCCACCAAATATTTCACTAAGTGGGTTGAAGCTATAACCCTCACATGAGTGAAAATCAAATTTCCAAGTTCATCTCCAACCATATCATTTGATGATATGGTATCCTCCTTGACATTATATCTAATAATTGAAGATAATTCAAGTAAAATCATGTTGACAAGGTATGTATCGAATACAACATCACACAACACTTTTCTATGGCATATTACCCTCAAGGTAATGGCTAGGCTAAAGCATCAAATAAAACCATTATCAATATTCTAAAAAAGATAGTCAATGATGTCGATCATGATTGACACCTTCATATTTTCTCTACCCTTTGGGCATATCATACCCACATTGTACCCCCACAGGAGCCACTCCATTTTCACTTGTTTATGGTACTAAATCTATCCTTCCTATTGAGGTTGAGTTGCCTTCACTATACATATCTTTTAAGCATTTCCTAGATGATCATGACTATTGATTAGCTCACCTACAAGAGCTAGACCTACTTGATGAAAAATTCACAATTGAACTCAACAATCTTTAGGCATATCAGAATTGACTCAAAGGTCACTATAATCATCACGTCAAGTATATAACATTTAAACTTGGTGATCTTGTTCTTAAAGAAAACTAAAAGAATACCATGGTTGAGAAGAAGCATAAAGGTAAATTCAAACCAAAATGGATAGGACCTTTCATCATTACTATATATTATGGATCAGGGGCATATAGGCTCACCACACTAGATGGAGATGAACTTCTTGAGTCGATGAATAATATTCACCTTAAGTGCTATTATGCTTGAGTGCTAAGATGTATTGTTTATAAGGACCGTTTCATGTTGTGCCATTTTACCCTTAGTCTTTTTTATAAAAATATCATGCTTATCATTCCTTTTAGCCCATTTCATCTACTTTACTATCCTATTCTATTGATGTTATAAATCCTATCTAGCTATCCCATTTGACCTTGGTTTTTGCCATTAGTTACGTATTTTTAGCACTAAAGAATTTGATCAGTTTCATTAGTTGTTTCAAGTAATTCAAATAGAGATCATATTTTAGAATAGTATGATAGAAGTGTTGGTGGTTATATCCTTCATTTTTATTCCTTTCTTATCATCGGTCTTGCTACTAATTATAACAACCTTTGGTCAAATTAGTAAAATTTACCTATGTCATTATGTCCTAATTATAACTACTTATGGGGAAAATAGGGGAAAATTTTGTTTATTGAGACTTGACATTCCAAATTTACACTTCTTATTCCATATTATGCCTTTTTACAACTATGCCTATTTTGTTTGAATTGACTACTATGGTGATTTGAGGTCCTACTCTAGGACTATGTAGGTAGCACTCGATATTTATTGAGGTCAGCTCAATCACCCTTTCCAACATGATCTCACCATTTTGTGAGAAACCTAAGTTTGAATTCTCTCACCATTTTGTGAGAAACATATGTTTGAATGATCTTGCCATTTTATGAGAAACCTAAGTTTGAATTCTCTCACCATTTTATGAGCAACCTAAGTTTGAACTCTCTCACAATTTTGTGAGCAACCTAAGTTTAAACCCTCTCACCATTTTGTGAGAAACCTAAGTTTAAATGTTCTTACCATTTTATGAGAAACCTAAGTTTGAACATCCTCACCATTTTGCAAGCTTGAACCATTTAGTGTCTCATCATTCTTGATCAAGTTGAGATACTTCAAAAAATTCCAAAAACATTGACTATTTATTTGCCTTAAGGGTTCTAGGAACCCTTACTAAGTTTCAAGAAAACCACTTGTCACTTAGTTTCCCCATCCTTTTTGACCTTTTATCTCATGCACTTGCCATTTTGTAAGACCATTCCTATTCTTCTACCACATCTATTTTATTTGTTTTCATCAGTTATCACATTCTTCCCATTCCCTAGGAGAACTACATTTGGCCTAGAGTTTTTTTATTAGATATTACATCCATGGAACTATGTAGGTAGCATACACTTGCCTAGTGCATATGGAGATAGCTCAACCACCCTCTTTCTTTTCTTATATTCTACCATTTTATTCATTTGTTAACTTGTCACCTATTTTATAGGGGTAATGTTTGTATGGTTTTATTAAGTTGTTTATTTTTTTGTCTCTACTTATTTTGTTTTTTTGACTACCTATTTTATTACTTTCAACATTGTTGCCTTGATTCGCTTTATGTGTGTTCATTTAGTGATTCCTTTACAACACTTATACTTGAATCCATCCATATTCATATGTTTACATTTTCATCATGTTTTTTTTTTGGTGCATTGTTTTCTATTTGAGTATTGGATTTTGGGAGTCAACACTTATGCATATTTCAGCCAAGTCTTCATGATGTTATACCATGATGCCCACTAACATGTGATACAATAAATCTCAACTTCACAAAGTCTATTCAAAAATGGTGGCATCAACATCTCTTCAGCATTAACATCTTGATTCAATCTCAATCATATCCCAAACAAAGTAATTAACCACAAAAGAATTTCAATCTTTATTAGTTCAAATGAGCATCTCCCTATTAGTAGGTTGTTCTAATTCATCATTACCCACCATGTTAAGTTACCATAATCAATCAGCAAATCAATCATTTTTACCATAATCAGGGTCCAATGATTATATCCACCTATGGGCAAATCATTGCACACCATTCCACTTGCATATCTCAATGATTATAACCAAATTTGGGCAAATCATTTTGTGGTTACCACTTTACTTTTCCTGCCCATACAGGTATATGTTATTATCTTACTTGTCTATCCTAACTAGGGAAACTCCATCTTCTCAATAATTATAACCACCTTTGGGAAAATAAGTAGGTTATCATACCACATTGCCACTATCAGAGTACATTACTTATAACCACCTTTGGGCAAACCATTATACACAATCCCACTTGCATTCTTAGTGATTTTGACTACTTTTTCAAAGTCATTGTGTTTTCACCCCATATTTTTTCCTTTATTTAGTCCCCTCATTTTTCTTGTTTTTTTTTGAGGGACCATTTGTTGATCTACTTGTGCCAACCATTCCCTCAAAGGGGCATCATATAGTTAGTTTATCATCATTACACTTATAGGCATATATGACCTTTTCATTATTTGAGAATATGTTACTATGCTTATAGCTTATAATACATTTCCAAATAAGGGCAAACTGTAGACACCTAAATCTAGCCACTAGTAACCTCCAATCAGGGTTTTGACCAATTTCCACCTACATTGCACAATTTGGCATAAAAACACTAAAATGCATTAAATGATTTGAAATTGATATATTCAAGTGCTGATTTTGGCTAGGGTGTCATTGAATGGAGTAACGCAATTTATGGGCCAGCTAACTTTGATCAGATCATTTTGAGTCAAAAACCAATTTTGCACCTGGGTGCTCTAGATTGCTCTTTCCTATCAAATCTCTTACACAATACACATGCCTTTATTATTTTTTATTGGTAACATCCTAAATGGGATAATGGATCTAATTTATATGACATTGAGTTCTAATTCTAATATAGTCAAATTTTAAACTAATAATAAGGTATTATGATCAATTTGTGCACAAATGGCTCAATCATTCTTAAGAGCTAATTAAACCAAGTTAGATCCTAAGTAATAATTACATAAAAACTTTTTGAATACTTTTTTTAGAAATGAATATTGAATACCTACATCATTAGGTGACCTCATTTCTTGGGAATACATCCCTAGCCTATAAATGCCATAAATATCAAGATTCATGCCTCTTATGCCTCAACAAAGCCTACCATGCCTCTTAATTGCTCCTCTATCCTAAATATTGATGAGCCTATTTATGAATTTTAATTAAAAAATTAGATTAATCCTTAGCGACACATCTCAATCTTGATATGGATGGTTTCTGTTGATTCTACCGATTTGCAAAAATATTTAAATAGGAGGCCTTACCACATGAATTTTAAGTCTTGATAATACAAAGTTATAATGCACAAATAATTCCAAAATATATTATAATTAGTGTTACCATGCCAAATTGATTCCAATCCAACCCAATCCAAACCTAAAGGTGCTAAGAGGAGGTGGAGGATAGTCAAGCTCCATTATAATAGACTTCATGAGCTTTGTTATTAATCTCACCCTAGTAACTAGGAATGAAGGTATTAGTTTAGTGTGTTGTTGATAAATTTGATTTCTTCATTTTTTCACTAACACAATACTAATCTCCTTTTCTTAGTCAAATTCCTAGTTCACAAAAATAACTTCCCTTTGTTGTTTCAAATCTAAAGCAAGATGCTCACACAGTCATTTTCCTTTCACTAGCTTGGTTGCTTTGATATCTACATCATACTCCATCACTTTGGTGATCCAAATTTCCATTTTATCATTAAATTATCTACTCAATAGAAAGTGTTTCACACTAGGATGAGGTAAAAAAATGTGAATTTTGTTAGTAGACAACATATGCCTAAATTTATTTAAACTCATTGCGACTAAAAGTACTTATTTCTCAACATATGTGTATCTTATCCCATATCCTTCCAAACCTTGACTAAAGAAGGTAATAGGATATTTAAAATTTTCATAATTAGCTTGAGTAATCATTTTAGAGATTACCTATTCATTCCAAAAATTGTAAAAATTGAAGTCCTTGGATAAGTTTGGACTTGTAAGAGTAGGAGCTTGGGAACTGGCTTGTTTGATCTCCTCAAAACTTTATTTCCTCCTTGTCCAAGTGAATATCTCATCCTTACTTAGCATTGAGGTCAAGGGCTTGACCAAGTTATCAAAATTAGGAATAGACCTCTTAATGAAATTTATCTTACCAAAGAAGCTTTGTAGACCCTTCTTATGTTTAGGTAACAATAATGCTGAGATGGCACTTACCCTTTCTAGATCAATGGATAGACCTTTATTAGAAATAATATGGCCTAAGAGTTTGCATTCATGAACAACAAACAAACACTTTTTTGGGTTTAGATAGATCCCAAACTCTCTACACCTTTCAAAAATATATCTTAGGTGATTTAAGTGATCTTTTGCTTCCTTGTAGAAAACTATCACATAATCAAGATATACCAATACAATGTCATTGATTAATCCTTGAAAATCCATATCCATTACACATTGAAAAGTATCTATAGAATTTGACAATCCAAATGGCATATTCTTATAGGCATATATTCCCCATTTGATGGTGAAGGTTGTTTTGTATTGGTCACTTTCTTTCACTAGAATCTGATTGTACTTGGAATAACCATGTGGGAGGGAAAACCTCTCACTACTTGCCACCACTTGTAGAATTTGATCCATAGAAGGGATTGGATAATGGTCTCTCAAATACACCCTATTAAAGTCCCACAATTCCACAAAAAACCTGATATCCCCATTCTTCTTTCTAATAGGGACTAAGTTGGCCATCCAAGAAGAATGTTTGATTGGAAAGATGATTTTGAAATCAATTAGTTTCATGAGTTATTTCCTCATGAGAGGCTCAATCTTGGGATTGATTGGCCTTTGTATTTTCTTGATGGTTTTGGAATTTTCATCTAGCTCTATTGTGTGTTAAGCCAAGCTTGGATCGAAACCCTTCAATTTACTATATTCCCATGCAAAAATATCACTAAACTCTTTGCATAGTTCAATGAAATCATGCCTCTCTTGACTACTGCATACCTTCCCAAGTGCAAGTAACTTATCTATAAATATTTCTACCATTTCATAGTTCTCTTACTTAGTGGACATACCTACCTTTTCCTTCTTGAGCTGGTTATCCTTGTTGAAAATGTTCTCAAGAGTCACTAAGCCTTTAGGAAGCTTATTAGACTTCAATTGGACAATCTACCCTCCATATTATTGTTGTAGTTTATATTTATTCTTGGAAGAAAACTTATCCTCTTCTTGCATAAAAAGTGTTATTTAATGGTCATTATCAAATACTTGCCAATTGGTGACATTATTTGGTATGGATGATCTCACAATCACCATTAGATGGGGTTGGTTTCTATCTTCCTTTATGCCCTTTAGAACATCAAATTGAGAACCAATAGATACCAAACTATTAGCATGATTATTGTCTTCCCTTAGAATAGATCTGATGTTAAAGGCCATGAAATCTTCTATAAGGTCCCAAACTTTATGCTTATAGGATTTGAGCAAAGAGTTCTTGGTCAAATTCTTTCCTCTAACTTGATTCACAATAAGCTCGCTATCACCAAACACTTGAAATTCCTTGACACCTCTTTTCCTTACCCATTCAAGGCCATGAATGAGGGCACCATACTCTACCACATTATAGGTGCATGAAAATTGAAATCTTAAGGCTGAAAACTACCTTTCCTTTAAAGGTGAAACCAACATAGCTCCACCACCTACCCACATCTTGCTCTAAACCCATCAAAGAAGAGTTACCACAATCCATTCACATCCTCACTTGAATTCATCAAATTAAGCATGAAATATTCCTTCTCATGCATATAATAGACTTTAAGACCATATTCTTCAATAAACTTGTAAGGATCATGCTCATAGTTGTCATCTCCCCACTCATCTAGGAATAAATCAAAAACTCCCTCGAGAGAAGATGATAGAGATTGGTTAATGTGAATATCCTCTTCATCAATGATGGCATAGTTAGCATTTTACACCTTAGTTGAATATGGTTCCAAGTGATTTATATGGATAGGTTCTGACTCAATATTCATCTTAGTGCCATATTTTGTCCTAACACCATGTAGGACCAATTGGCTGCCAAATATCCACCTATCTTGGATGTAAAGTCCCTTGATAAGGGAAGAGAAAAATAGGGAGGTAAATTTTCTTCTACCACATCATGTGGAATTGAAATATTAAGACAATAATGAATGGCTAAATTCAAACCTTTCACTATCCCCAAGATCTTGGCTAGTGATCCATCTAATTGTAAAACTCCTTTAGTCATTGGCTCATACTTGAGCCTTAGTTTATCTATTATACATTTGGGCATAACTAATGAGCTCACTCCACTATCTATGATGCAATTATGAACCAAGAAATCACTAATAATTAGAGACAGGTAAAAAGTTGGATTTTTTTCATCTTTCTTCACTTGACCATCTATGTATTGAGTTCCATTGACCAAAACCACATTGTCATTTCTAGATGGACCAGCTTGTTTGTCTAATCCATGCAATTATTTTTAAAGCATATCTTTTTTCCTTGGTAATTTTAGATAATCCCAAAATTAAATATTCATATGAAGATTCTTCATCTTGTCCACCACATTTATGGAAGGATTACTCACCTTGGGGTTATCTTTAAGAACATTCACACTTTATGATGTAGCATGTGTAGGTAGAGTTGTATCAGCTGGCCTAAAATTTGAAATCTTATAATTTTTTTGTATTTTAGGAGTTGTGTTAAACCCACTTACCATAAGAGATGATTTATAAGTCACAATAGGTCCTTGATTAGCTCCTTGAGATTCATCAATATCCCTCCTTTTGGACCTTTATTAGAAGCAACACTAGTATTTTGATTGCTTGTATTCCCCACATAATTAATGGCACAAAAATCACCCTCCAAATGATTCATGAGATTGTAATTAGACTGAACCTATCTTCTTTCCATCCCAAATTGTATTGGTACCTCATAATTTGAAAATTGAGATGTTTGATCACCTTGTGTAGTCATGCCTTGATTTAACATCTCATTGGCATAAGCAACTTATTCTTGACCATGTTCAAAATATGGATAGTTGGGTTGTTCTTAGACAAAATTATTTTGAGTGAGGACAAGGGATTTAGAGGATGAGGGAAAAATAGGATTATAGCTTTGATAAGGCTTGAAATGGGTAATTTGGCCTTGTCCTTGATTATTGCCTTGAAAAGAAGGCTTGTTTATTTGTCCAAACTGATTGTAGGATTGATATCACCTATAACCTTGGGATTCTAGCCTTTTGAGAGAAACCATTTCATTAGTAACACTTTTCTTAGGATTTTAACTTCATGTATTTCATTGGTAGGGGGAATGGAATTTTTTTTTGGACCAAGTAAAGGAGCTAAAGTGGGTAATGTGCTTTGACTAGAAGAGTAAAAATCAAGGAATAGTGGCATTAGAGGTCTAGGAGCTATCTTTCCCACTTAGATAAGAAAATTATCATAATTTATGGTTACTTCATAGGTAACGGTCAATGTGTTTCCACCCATGTAATGAATCATCATGGCAATGCCACTATTCAACACTTTCAAGTAGTACAAAAAAGCATAGTTTGTGGTTGGCCTCACAAGAATTAGGATTATGTCCCAGGTATTTTGGAAACTAGTATTAAAATCATACATGAATTAATGTGGTTCCCTCTTTATTGTGGTCAATTTCTCACCTAGAGATAGGTGGCCACTCTTTTACCCAAACCTATTAGTCAATAGGGTCCCCAACTCATGCCATGAGCTAATCGAATTTACAAGTAGGGTCCCATACCAATCAAAGACTTTTCCTTTGAAGGACAAGGAAAATAACCTAATAGGTACATTTTCCTAGGTAATATTATGGATATTAAAAAAAAATATTATATTCTTGATGTGCTTAATGGCAGTAATTAGACCATCTCCACTAAAAGATGCAACACTTTTAAGGCCAGCTCCTAGAATCTGATCATATTGGGCAAGATGCAAGGGAGATGCCATAGTGAAAGGTAAAAAAGTCAATCTTCTAGCCATTTTGGAATGATCACTATAGGTATTAGGAATGGAATGTAACACAAACATTGAAGCTTTAAACACAAAATCTCTTTTATAAGGATGAGTATTGACAAACTTGAACCTTTTGATGGAATATGGAGGTAATTACACAAACTTAAAGGGTACACCTTTAGTATCAGACCTTGTGGTCACCTTTGGCATGGAAAATAGGATTGATCATCAACCAAAGACTTGAATTCTTCAATGTAGTCACCAGGTACTGAATGTAGATGTTTTTTCATCTTCAACAATGCTAAGACCAATACCAATCTTCAACAATCTTATAGGACTTAGAGGTCCCACTGAGCATGCCAAAAACTATTGACACTTAGATTTGTACCCTTGAGAAGATACTTAGCTCTCTTCATCCAAACAAAAAAATGGAATCATCTCTCTTGTTGTGGGTGACAATTTCATTGACATGAATCTCTAGATTAGGGACTAGTTCCCCTTGATGCACCTTTAAGGCTTTCTCTAATGTATCAATTATGTATGAAAAGAGTTGAGGAAAACAACTAAGAAAATAAATGGTGATGCACCAATATTTGATATCCTTTTGATTGAGTGAAACCACTACTTTAAAGACAAAATAAGGTGTTTTCTTACATAGGACTCACAACTTAGGAACCACTGCTACACCAATATTTCATATGCTAGATTCAAGAAGGTATATGATTCTTAAGAGGGAAAATAATGATCCAAAGAAAGATATAGTCATGAATCACTTCTAAGATAACTCTACACTTAGAAAATAATACTAACAAAGACTTGCAACAATCTCCTTTCTAGAAATTGGTAGACCATCAAGAGTACAAGCTAGAAAGATAATTTTTCAATAAACTAGACTAATAATGATTCAATAATTACTTGATATTATAGCATATGAGAGGAAATCACACTTGTATATCTATTCAAGAGTTTTTTGAGTATAAATCTAGCTAGAGTTTCCCTAATAACTAGTAGAGGATCTAAAATGAGCTAAGAGAATGCATATATATAGCCTTGAGAGGTATAACAATCAAAGGAAGTCCAAAGGTCACTTGGACATGTGTCATCTTGAAATAATCAATTAAATTTGCATGGGATAGAAGTGGGTGAGCTGTGTCATGTCACCAAATGGATCAATTATAGTGAGTTACAACTAAACCAAAAGCATTAGTTACATTTGTTATAATTGAACTAAAGCCTTAGTTACATTTTTCCATTTGTTATTTCTTATCTTCAATTTCAAGTTCCCATCAAGCATTTTCTTTTATATGCCAATGGCTAATTTTTGTAGTCTAAAATTGATGTTTTGTGGACCATCACTGCTTTGGGCATTTTCTTTGGACTTCTTGTCTCAGCCCTTTTGATTCCTTTGTATCATACAAATTTTCTAAAAGAATTCATTCCTTCAAAAAATTTGTTTGGCACTTCAAAATGTTCCTTCGGGTATCTTGAAATGGACCTTTGGCTTTGGAATGACCCTTTCAAATTTGTTTAAATGACCCTTTGACAATTTGAAAAGACCCCTTCAAAAAAGTTGTAAGTTTCCTTCAGCATTTGTAAATGACCTTTCGAAAGGAAAAACTACCCTTCAAATTTTTTGAAATGGTCTACCTTCCTATGGAAACAATCTTCTGGACTTTTGAAAACATCCCTTTGGGAAAGTTGAAATATACCCTTTCTAAAATTTGCCTTGGATAATATTTTTGAGATAAATATTTTGGATTTTCTACTAGGTGCCCTTCACAAAAATGAAAGTTCCCTTCAGCTTATTGAAAATGTCCCTTTAGAAAAGTTGTAAGGTAACCTTCAGAAAGGCAAGTGTCCTTTCATAAAAAATTCAAGTGACCTTTCAAAAGATTTGTAAGTGTCCACTTCCCAAATAAAATACCCTTTGAGAAAGTTTCAAATGATCCTTCAAAAAAACTGAAGTGGACCTTTTCCCGAAAGGAAAATACCCTTTGAGAAAGTTGAAGTGACATTTCAAAGAATTTGTAAAGTACCTTTCAGAAAAGTGAAGTGGACCTTTTCCCAAAAAAGATACCCTTCATAAAAATGGAACATACCCTTTAGAAAAGTTACCTCAGATAATTTTTTTGAAAGAATTCTACCAAATGAAAAGTCCAAAAGAAATACACTTAAGGAAAAGCTTTAGATAAAAATTCCAAAATAATTCGGTAAAGGCCTAGAATAAAAACCTAAAAGAATTAGGCAAAGGCTTAAGAAAGACTAAAAATGAACTTTTTGAAAGGAATAGACTTGTACATTTGTTGGGGATTTGACAAAGAACACTTCTTTCAAAGAAAAGCTAAGTACTGAACCTAGCCAAAGATATAGATTCAAATAATTTTTTCCAAATACGGGTGCCCAATTTTGGCCTAAAGGGATAAAATTTGATCAATAGGTACACAAAAGAAGATCTAAGAATGATAGATCAGCCTATATAAGAAGAAGAATTGATTGAAGAAAAGACTATGAAAGAAGAAGCATAATAAGAAGTAGTTCCTCATGACCATGAGTTCCAAACCTTAAAACAAGACATGAAAGAAATATATAGGATGAGGAATGAGATAATAGAATTGAAAGGCAAGAGAGGCCTAGAAACACTTCTAGGGGTATCATAATTTATAAAACCATCTATGAAAAAAGAAAGGTTATTGGAGGAACCTGCAACAATTTATTTTGAAGTGCTTGTAGCAACTTCATCTACCTTTCCCATAGATAAAATTAGTATACCCTTAAAAGCACCTATAGAATATAATAATCTAGATTTGGTACCTTTCTACAATATATTTTCTCCTAAATTGACCACTACAAAAATAACTATAGTAGAGGAAGTAATTGATGTGGATCTTTTAGCTGTTAGGCCAGTAGAAACTGATGACCTTTTGAATTTTTTGAAGAAAAATTCAATGATGATGAAACTTACCACAAGAAATTGGTATAAATATTTAAGGTATATGTTGAAATAAAAGAGAAATAAGATTAATTAAAAGAAATCCTAGAAAAGGTTGAAACTAGGATCAATTATTTGAAAGAAAAGATTACTAAAATTCATGAAACCACTAAATTATTAATGGAGTGCATATCACCTTCTAGGGTGTATGTTGTCTACTTAAAATAAATATGGCATAAATTCAAATATGAAAATATCTTTCAAATGTGACCCTAAATATTTCTTTGAAGTCTATAGATATCCTAACCCTAATCTCCAAACATAGTTGAGAGAGTTTTACATACACCAGTATGTTGTACCCCATGATACAAATTGGAATCAAAATATATACTTAGAAGATGTCCAATTGAATGCATTTACTTCATATGTCCTTAATGAAACAAGAAGAAAGAAATAGGGGGAGGAGTATTAAGAAAAATAAAAATAAGCTACCCTAATGATTAGGGGCGAATCAACCCATCCAAAAACTATAATAAATGAATGGATATACTTCATGAACTTAGATACTCCATAAGCATAGGTCATAAGGAAATAAGTAGAGGTTTAGAATCACTACTTGAGTCTTATGGAGGGAGATGCAAAGTAAGTTTTTGTTTCTTGTTCTCATAGATAGGCAAAACTCTTTGGTGCTTTGAAAAGAAAGGAACCTTATTCCCCTCAAAACCTTAAGGAGGCCATGCATAGGGTATACATGTATATTAAGCTTTTCAGGAGGAGAAAGATAAAATGGTTGGGGTTGATGTTTCAACCACCTATGTTTTGGTTCCCAATTCTTGACTAGGAGGGAAAGGTCCCAACTAACAAAGAGGTAGAGAGTAAAAGATGGAATAACATTGATGATGTTAAAGGTTTATATATCTTTTAAGGGATGGGATGCACTGAGCCCTTAGATTTTATAAAATTCTATGATTTCAAAATGTAGCCAAGGCTTGCTTAAGGTTAAACAAGAGGTTAAGTAGGGGGTGTGATGAGGCCACCAATTGATTTATTTTATAGCCTCATCCATACCTAGTATATATATTTTTATATGTAAATACCCATAACCATACATGATTCATGCAAATGAATGAATGAATTTATGATTTTATGTGTGCATTGATACATACATGTTATGGTATGAATTAATGATGCTTTTTCTTTTATTATATTATACTTGTGTAACCTTATCAAACAAAAATTTGAAGGGTAACATAAGACTATATAAATCTTGTTTGGGTATAACATTTATAGAGAATCCTATAACAAAAGGGGCTTCCACCTACAGGTTATTCATAACAACTATTGACTTCTACATGTAGGGTGCCTATAGCAACTAATGGCTTCCACCTACAGGTTGCCCATAGAAACTATGGACTTCCACCTATAGGATACCCATAACAACTATTAGTTTCCACCTATAGGTTGCTTGTAGCAACTACTAGTTTCCACTTGTTGGTTACCTACATCAACTATAGGCTTTTACCTATAGGAACCCACAACCACTACGTAGAATATAATTATTATTGTGATAAGATGTGATTATCTCTTAAGAACACATCTAGCTATCTTAAGAACCAAGTGGATGATTAAAGAGGATCTTCCATATTTATTATATGTACTCATCACATGCAAAGAATCTTGGATGTACTACCAAAGATGAGTAAGACAAGGACAATGGAAAGGAGACAAAAAAAAGTAAAATAGAAAAATAGTATATATTGTTCTTAACTTAGTCAGGCCTAAAATAAGTAACTTCAATTACTAACCACCTAAAGGTTGACTGGGGTAGTTCCCAAAGTATTTGTACCTTTCCTAGTTTAGTGTTCTTGGTTGAAGCTAATAAATTGACTTATGTATTTAATGGTATAACCTAGATTATATATAGATAATAAAAAAGTAGTAGAATTATAGAAGTCATTGCATTCTAAATATTGTAATTTTTTTTATAGAACCTTAATTGCTATAGATCTGAGTAATGAGAAGGTTGATTCTATAAGAAGCTTTTATAAGTCTCTTAGAGAAGGATTGGAACTTAGTTTTGAATGAGGAATGCCCCCATAGAAAGGAGTTATAGTGAATATCCTAACTCTCTTTAGTTTAAGTGTGTTATGCAAGTTGATTGCATCATTAGTTTGATTATATAAAGTTTGATGCATGTGTGATTCATAAGTGTGAAGTATTTCTATAATTTTGATATAATAATTTCATAATATAACTATCTAGTGAATTAAGTATAGGCTAATTGTACTACAACTTGTAAGCAATATAATCTATGGATCAATAATGCATATATAGTGTTGATATCCTTGAAAAGCCTACATACCTTAGGTTGACATTTAATGTTAATCAGACTCAAAAATTTCGTATTAACTAGGTAATAATTTTTCATAATAACAATGACCTTAGATGCTATACTAACACTATAACACATATGAACACATCCACCTATGTAATGATGTCTTCAACACTTGATGACACTCTTCACTTTCTCTCACACTCAAACAAGTGCATTATTCTCCTAATAAAATTGTGACTGATAAGTCATACAAATAGTCCTCAATTTGTTCTACTCTTCAACACATCCATAGGGAACTCTAACCCTCATTCACTCCACAAAAAACACACAAGACTCTCTCTAAAAATCTCCCAAGTCTCTCTTACCAATTTTATCATACCAAGTCTAGAACCCATCATCTTTTCTTCACTATTTATGGATTAATATTGATAATCTCTACCTTGGTAAGCCATTAGGCATGCCTTATCCCTTAAAAAATCTTTCACATAATGACACAAGCTTGAATATCCTTATTGGGTCACTTGAAAAATAAGCATGAATACATATTCAATTTTTAGGCTCAATATCTTTGATTGTACTCACTTCTATATCTTCAAATTGGGTTCATTTGATGTACCTTAGATTCTTCTTCATATTTTATTTTTATATCATAAACTAATTCAACTTCTATTAAAAAATATGAAAAAAAATATAGATCTCTAGTTTTTTTTATGTTAAATTAAAATGGTCATAGTTAACCTTCAAACATAATTCTTGAATCTCATGGACTTACTACTTAGATCAAATACACATCAGTTATCTTATCTTAGCTTTAACACATAGTCTACCAAAGCCAAATGTTAAAACTTTATCACTTTGACCTTATCTCATACAACCTTAAAACTTTGACTCAATGTTCTCTATCGATATATGTGGATCAATCAAGTCTTTAATGATCAATGCTCACCATGTGATCAACTATATGAATTCCCATTAATCATTGGATCATTATCCTATACCTTTGATTATTTCTTAAACATCATGAACCTATCCTTATCTTTCTACCTCTTGACTCCTTGGATAAATGTGCATCATTGATCTTGCTCAAGATTTAACACTTTAAAAAATGACTAAGTATGGGGACCCTTTCAATATGCATGAGTATCCATTTTTACACCTCAATAACTTCTTTTGCATTTCAATGTAAGATCTCGAATTTGGACTAGATGATCTCCTTACATAGGAGAATCCAAACATGTAACACATAAATCCTATATCCCTCATTAATATGAGATATAATGTCATTAAAATGCCTTCTCAAAAACTTATGTCATAGAGACAACTATGTCAAAACCTAATTGAGAGGTCAACTTTGAGCATGCACAACTTTTGTCATGCTTTAGCACATGATCTCAAATTTAGTAAAAAATATATATGCTAAAAATGAAACAAACTCATATGATCAATTTATCTTTACACATTCACATGTTCAAGATATAATACCATAAAAATTCTCACTTATCTTTTTTTTTTTGCCTCATGAAAATTTGGCAATGGAATAACATAGTCAAACTACGTGGGAACCTAACTTTACATATTCATATGTTTTGGTGCACTAAATTACATGATCTAAAAAATTAGCACAATTAAATTAGGTCCAAAACTAAGAAAACCCATATGATCACTTTTTCCATATACCTTCTTGCATGTGAATTCTAACCTTATCAACATGCTTAATCAATGTTTTTTAGATAACTACAAATTTGGCTAAGTATGGGAAAACAATGAATTTTGACTGAGAATCCAACTTTTCACCCTCATATATTTAACCACACTTCAACACATGACTTGAGATATAGAACATAACAATTATGGACTACTATTATCACAACCATATAACCATCTCCCCTTGACTCATTTACACATGGTAATGGTGACATCATCAAATTGCCTACTCAAATTTTCTACCACTGGACCCAAAGTGTCTAGATGAAAACAATGGAAAACTAGATGAATTACACTTAAACACATAATCTCTAAAATCATATATAACATCTTAGGGACCTCTTACACGTGCTCTAATTACTATACTCATCACTACACATCTTTAACCATGTTGATACTAAAGATCAACCAAACCACCTTCAAGCATACAAGAATAAGCACATTGCACACTTTATCATTGTCACATAGACTATCAAAGATCTTCATCCACTAAAAAATACACCTCTATAACACCACCATGATATCATCATGACAACTCTCTAATAACAAGGTTTGTATAACCAAGTCACAATAAGAATTATCTATGTTTATAGAGATACAATAGAAAATAATCATGAAAAAGATCAAGGTAACTATAAGAAATGAACTCAAGAAAAAAAAGTATGTAATTTATGAGAAGAATCCATAAGCAAACATAATAAATATAATGATAGGTGGGTTAGTAATGGGGAGCCACCAATAACCTAAAGGAGGCATTTGCCTTCGATCATAGCCTTGACATGTGCTTCATGTGGATTTAAGATTAAATTTAGAACATCCAAGGTTTTTGATAAAATAGAGAGAGGTAACACAAGTTCCGTAACCCTCATAAATCAAGGCATGTTTGAATTATATATCACCAATTTGGATATTTATTAAAAAAAGAGGATCATCCACATGAAGCAAAATCTCATCGAGGATCATAGAAGCAATCAAGAATTTAAGGGAAAGAGAAGTGTCCATTATTTCATCAACATGTATGGACATCTCTTCACATTATTTTGAAATTTTATCTTATGATTCAAATAAGGTTGTTTCATGTCCTACTATGGGGGAAGAGGGATGTTCATTTCAAATAAAATCTACATAATATGATTAAGATGCCGTGGAGAGGTCTGCATAAGTTTGAGAAATGGGATTTGAGATGGGAGATTAGTCAGCTCTGTGATAGGATGCCATTCATCATAACCCATTAGAGGACTACTGGAAAGAGGTGCATAGTGTTGAAGGAGGTCCTCTAAAGTAGGATCTAAAGTGCATGTGGATTTATATTGATAAGAGGATTAAGGTTTAATAGGAGGATAAGTTTGTTGATCATTGAGAGATAATGGGGTAGTTGAGTAGGTTTATTTTGAGAAGTGTTTGTAGAAGTGTGAGTATCATTATTGATGGATAAAGAAGCTAGAGTAATGGTAGAAATTATATGAGAAGTTTTATCTAAGGGGGGTGTTTGAATTGGTTCATCAAAGGATATGAGGTCTTCTTGTCCTAAGTCTATTAAGTGAGTTGGATAAGAATCTTGGATAACATGAAATGTTTAAGACAATTAAGGGGCATGGATAGGATGAGTTTTAATGAAAGTAACCACCTTTTTCATATTATTCATATCAACCACATTATCTTCAAGATTTGGGTCAAGAATACTATCAACATTATTAGTAGAAGGAGTAGGTTTATCTTGATTATCCTAGTGATTTTTAAGAGGATCTTTATAGATGGCTTAATGAGCATTAGCCTAATTCAAAGCTTAAGATTTATTTTACGTTTCATGGGATTTAAGGTAATGTCATAGGCTTATTGATGTTTATTAATGATATAATCATGGTCAAAATTGGGAACAATAATAAAATCCATAGCCAAATTATGAAGTTGCTTACAAGTCTCATGATAATGACCCCAACTAGCATGGAACCAACAAAATTTATTGGGATCATACCAAGATTTCATGGGTTGAGTGGGATCAAGTTATCATAGAAGAGGCCTTGGTATATTATTTTATAATTATCATAAGGATAAAGGTTTATAAACATTAATTTTATTGGTTGAGGATAAATGAGGATTAGTGATGTGGTTAGGAGGGGAAACTTATTCTAGAGTCTAGTTGGGAACAACAACTTGAATAGTATGAATGGTATCATAAGAGTCAATGATACTAGCAATAATAGTATGATGATTTTTATTTTTAATTAACATGTGAGTACCCATATAAGGTTGGGATGGCTCAAATTGATGCATAAGGAAATATTGATGCTTAGCTTGGTCAATAGCCTCTTTCAAAGTATGTGCAGAGAGAGTCTAAACTCGATATTGTAACTTGATAAAAAAATCATTTATAAATAAATGAAAGAGTTTATCATCTACCATATTATGTTCACATTTTTTATACAATGTCTTCCATAATTTTATAAAATCTTATGTGTTTTTGGTCTTAAGTTTCTTAAAATTCATAAAATGGGCCAAGGTATTCTCAATGAGGTTACTAGTTTAGAACTATTGGACTAGAGCATTGACCAAATCTTCACAACTAGTGATGGAATGAGATTTGAGTTGGTTATACCAATCTAAATCATCACTTGTGATATTATATGATAATATCTTGGTATCAATAAAGTTATTTAACTTGACCCAATCTTTATATAGATTTCTAAATGTTTTTAAGAGAAGAGGAGGTTTAGTAGACCCATTATAAGTAATGGTAGGAGTGATACCTCCTATATTTATATTATCAATTTGAGATGTAAGAGGATCATTTTAAAGATGGTTGATTGTTTTTTTAATAATAATATGTTGAGGGATAATATTATCATGGGAATCGTGAAGAGGTGGGGGAACATTTTGATGATGCATGCCCCATGGAATCTAGTGAGGGTGGGTTTGAATATAGATAAGATAATTTTGTATTTGCATCATTTGATTTGCATTATAAACTTTTAAATAATTCATTTTATTAGGATATTTTAATATAAGTTTATGGGTTTAAGTTGTATTTTTGGTATTGTTTGAATCATTGGAATTGGTAGTAGTGGCTTGGGTACCACTACGGGTGTTAGTAGTAGCTTGAGAAAAATTGTTGGTGAGTAAGGAACCAGTGGAATACTTTGATTATATGGTAAAATATGTACTAGTATAGGGATGATAATAATTAGAACTAGAGGCATGATTACCATGGGTAACAAATTATGCACTAGTGAAAGAATTGAGAAGAGTAGGTATGGGAAGAGGTCCACTAGATGTAGAACCTACCATGTTAGTATAAATACTAGGCATGGAGGTGGATGAAATAAAAGAGGAAGATGGAATGGTATGATAATTGGTAAAAATAGAGGGAAAATGATGAGAATAAAAGAATCTAATATCTCTAAATTTGTGTGAGAATGTGAAAGAAGGTGAATGGGGCTCCTCGACTTGACCACTTATCATGAGATGGTAAATAGTAGAAGGATCATTTCCTTGATCTTGAGGAAACTCATTGATGAAAAATAGCATATATGTGGTATAATATAGTCCAATTTGATATTTAACTGAGAATATATGATTATGAAGCAAAGAGGAATGAGTATGGGTCCCATAGTTTGAGTGCAAGTGGTTATATTCACATTACTTTCATCTAGGGTAGGAACTATAAGCTACTTATGGGAGAAACTATTAGGGTTAGTATGACTCATAATATTTGTTGAATTCATCTTAGTTTTGTATTCAAATATCAATTTCATGATGAAGGATAGAGACTAGGGAAGACAAAGATGATGCAAATCAAAAAGATAGGGAAGATATAGATAAGAGCAGAGTTGAAGATGTTAACCTAGTACTGCTAGATAGAAGGTAGAAGAGTAAAAAGTTAACTAGGTAAAATTAATAATATAAATAGGAAAATAGATGGTATAATAGGAATATAAAGTTGACTAGGTTGACTCAGTACTATAACCTAATAGGTATAAATGAGTATTGGGTTGACTAGGTCAACTCAATACTATAGTTAGAGAAAAAGATAGTCTATAAGAGACTATGTTGAATAGAATGGTAGTGTACTAAAAAATAGGGAAAAAAATTACAATTTAATTTAAATTTATAAATGGAAGTAAAAACACAAATAATTGGGTCAATGAGAATGATCCAATTGGCACACAATACAAAACCTTGCACCAACACTAGCTAATGCAAGTTTTTGCAATATAATGAGAAAAGAGAAAACACTCAATTGAAAATTGAATGATAAATAAGTGGTCATCATAAATGTTTTTATAGTATTATAAAGTGTTATTTCAAGTGTGATAGGGAATTTGGTTGAAATTAGGGAACTGTAAAAAAAAATCTATGGATGGTTTTTGGACATTTAGGTTGAAATGGATATGTTCTGGCAATGGGATTAGCTTGGTATTGGGTCCTACCCCTCACATCATAATATCACATTGATAAGTTTGTTTCATGATTTTATAATATATACTATTAACCATATGTTTATACTTAGCAAAAAATCTAAGTCAGCTTCCCCTTGGTGATGAAATCGAAGTAGGTAAGCCTTGGGTAGATAAATGTTTAAATTCATTTAGAAATTATGTGATTTAGTACTATGTGAAAAGAGATAAAAATAGTTCATATAAATGGTATTTTTGAAAACCACCTAATTAGACTATGTGAGCTACTCTTAGCATGCAAAAAGCTAAAAATGAAAGTGCAAACTAATTACTAGTATATAGTTGTTAATTACCAAATTAAGAATGGTATAGAGTCAGTTTAGATGACACTATTTACAAAGATTATATAATAGAGTTGATATTTTATTGTAGAATCAAGAGTCCTTAAGAACTCAAGTCAACTAGGCCAACTTAATATTTTAGATTGAAGATAGACTACATAACTAGGTCGACTAGGTCGACCTAGTTTACTGTAGGATTGTAGTTTTAAAGACTAAAAACTTGTACAAAATGGAACTATAATGAATAACTAAATTTAAAGAGAGATAAATAAAGGAGCCTTGGTGGGTTGAAATATGTTTAGGACTATGAAATTTCCTTTGAAGTGCCTTGAGTGTTGTTTACAAGTTCTAACAATTGTGTCGACTAAGTCGACCTAGTTCTATGAAAGCCCTATTTACTAAATCCTATTAAGATGATTGAGTTAAACTAGTCAAATTAGTTTGTTATTTGGATGCTATTTGGAATACTAAGTCAACCTATATGACTTATTTTTTTATTATGGATGATGTCTGAGAGACTAATTCAACTTATTCAACAAAGTCTATTATTTATAACTGAAAAAGAGTATTATGTCAACCTATTTGATTTAGTAACTTGTATCTGATGAAGACCTTCATATAAAGAACAAAGTCATTTTGATGTGGTTATGTGTTAAAATTACGCATAGAATTTATAACTATACCAACATGGTTAACCTAATATCAAAAATTTAGAAAAATAATAAAATGATAGAAATAAAAAGCATGAAATAAAACCTATAAGGGTTAGATTCATGTCAGATTCACCAAAATGTATATAATGAGAAATGTAGCATATCTACAATTCAATCCTATCTCAAATAAGATAGATCTTACTTATACTTCTAATTGGGTATACGTTAGATAATTGAGGTCATGACTAATATGGATCTATTATACCTAATTAAGGGATCTCTTACCATAATAATATCACCAGGGAGCGTCTCAAAGCCTCTAGTGAAGCAAAACTACATAATAAACCTAAATAGGTCCTATGTTTTCATATTAACTAAACTAATAACAAGTAAAGTAAAATTCTAATCTAGTGCTCACCAAAGCTTGGGGCACAAAGTGAGGGTAATAAGCACTAAAATTAAACATGCATATAATACATATACTCATGTCAATGTATACAAAATAATAATGCATGAATAGAAATAAAAATGTTAGAGGTATAATCACTAAGAGGGGGGGTTGAATTAGTGAGCCCAGATATTCCAATTATAATTTTAGTCCTTTCAAACTATTAAAAAATCATCATATATCAACTTGATCAAGCAACATTAACAAGATAACTCATTCATTCAATGAATACAAAAGATCAAATACATAATGCATAGTTCCTATGGGAAACCCTCATGGGGAATAAAACCCACTCTCAAGATTGTAACACATGAACTACTATCCTATAATAAATTACAAATAAGAGACTAGTCAAATCTTGTAAACTATCAAACCTTGATCATGTCTTCCTGGCCAAAGTCTTTTAATGAAACACCTATTTCAATAGGAGCAATTACCCATAAGGAAGATCAGTCATTTAGACCCTCTTTTGAACACCTCCACCTCAGAACTAATGTCTTCAACACTTCATGATGGATCTCTATTTTATAACCCCTACATAAACTCTCTGTCTATCTCATACATGCCTCTCACATAGGCATGTGACAATCTCTCTCCTTCACTCAAGCTATCCTCATATACACACTTAGACCTCTTCACATATCCTCAACTTATAAGACCACTATTTAGACATTAGAAATATGACCTATAGGTCACACAAATAGTCCTCAATCTTATCTACTCATCAATTCATTAACTGAGCTCTCTACCTCTCCTTTATTCCATAAATCTCACATACACCTTGTACTTGTCTCTCTTTCAAGTCTTTCACAAGTCTAAAAACCAACACATTTAGTTTTACCATTTATATAGAAATCATGAATGAAAAATATCACAATCTTTCCTTTTTGGCCATAATACATGCCTTCACCTTTAAGGCATCTCACATGGGTCACACTTAAGCACAATCCACTTTCAAATAGGCCTAAGTCACTTTTAGGTCCTATGGAGACCCATTTATATCTTTGATACTTATTTGAGAAAATTAAGAACATAAAAACACTTTCCAAATGTATGGAACCATTCCACATGATCTATAAGTCCTCCTTAAGTACCAACAATCATCATAGTACCCTTCTACTTAAGCATAGTTCACTCAAACAATATTTTGTGCACACAGTCACCATGAACGAATACATAGTTGACTTGTAAACCTTTTTTCATATTTCATATAATTTATCACACCTAAAAATCCACACATAACATCCTTATGGATTCTAAAATAATCTCCAATATCTAATTTAGCACTGATTACCCTTCTTAGGTTACTTGTAGAACATGTACTAGCATATAGTCCACTTTTAACCTCAATATATTTTAATATATAAACTTTTAGATATTTAAATATATATTTACAGATGTGCCTTGTAGTTCTCTACAAATTCTCTTTTTACATTATGGTCAAATTCTACATTGATTGAAAGTTATGGCTCAAAAACTAGACATTGGTCTTTCCTTTGTTAAATTCAAATATTTGAATTAAAACGGTCATAGTTAAACATCGAACACATTGCTTGCATATCATGTCCTCACATCTTCAAATTGATCATGCACAATTGATCTTCTTTGAAATTTAACTAATAGTTCACCAATTACCAAATGTTAAACTTTGAATCAGTTGACCTCATCTTAATGCAATGTAGTAACTTTGACTCAATGTGTATCATCGATCTTTTGTACATAGCTCGGTCTTTAATAATGTTGAACAACAATCACTTTGACCTTTTGAATTTAATGTATACCATTTATTTTGATTAGTATGAACACTTTTGTCACCATTTATCCTTGGAAGAATCTCATTCTTTATCTCTACTCAGTGTTAAAATTTGAACACTTTAACCTATTTGACTTGTTGGGCACCCTAAATATAGATGTATGAACTCCTACACACCATCGATCTCTATGAATTAGCTAGGTCATTATCACACAAAATGAAAAATTAGATCAATATATATGATCACCTATGAGAATTTATATCTCCATTTGATCTTGGTCTTTACCCTTGCTCAAAAATGACTATGGGAACCTTTGTAATCTGTTTGTAAGGCCAACTTTGTACCTCCATATCTTTTACTTCATTCAAGGGAATGCTATAAAATTTGGACCATATGATCTCCTTACATTATATAATCCAACCATCTATTAATGTTTATTATAACCCTCACATGTTTGAGATATAATTACATTAAAATTCCCCCTTAGATTTATGTATCATAGAGGTAACAATGTCAAGAACTATTTGGAAAGGCCAACTTTGCACATGCATATCTTTTATCATGCTTCATCGTATGACATAAAATTTAGTGAATATCAACTAGAAAAAAACTAAATAAACCCATATGATCAAATTCTCCTAAAACATCCACACATGCAATATATGCCATCATAAAATTGATTATTCGACTATTTATTGCCTCATGCAAATTTGGCTAAGTATGGGAAAACATTGTCAAAATGCTTGAGAGCCCAAATTTTCACCCACATATCTTTGACTATGCTTATGTACATGACATGAGATTTAGTTCATAGTAACTAGGGACTAATGTGATCACAACCATGTAACCAACTCCCCTTGACTCATCCACATGTGGTAATGGTGACATCAACAAACTACCTACTCAAAATTTTTGCCACTAGATGCAACATGTCTAAATGAAAATAATGGAACACTAGATGATTTACACTCATTCACATAGCACTAAAATATTATAAAACCTCTTAAATTACCCCTTTTACATGCTCAAATCACCATACTCATCCTTGACCATCTCTAACCACATCAAAACTGAAGATCAACCAAGCCTCCTTCAATCATACTAGGATAAACACATTACACACTTTGTCATTATCACTTAGACTATCAAGGAACTCCATACACTCACTATGACACCTCCATGACATCACCATGACATCATTAACAACTCTCTAATAATCCCCCCTCTTGTTGTTGATGTCAACACACATCATACAACTCACCTTCCTTCTCTCTCTTCAAGTACTCATACAATATGAACTTTCTCCCCCTTTAACACAATGAAAAAGTGGGCACCACCTGATCTTGAGGACCTAAAAATACCATCAAATAGGATAACTTCCCCTTACCATGAGCCTACATCTTCTTACCTTGATAACTTCTTCTTACTCCATACCAACACTCTCTTTAACCAAGCACTATAACCAATTAAGAAAGAACATGAAAAACACTAAATTTAAGATAACTCACCAAGAAACATCTAAGAGGGACTCCCACCTAAGATATTTGATCCATTTCACCTCTTTGAGCATCTTCAGATCTCCACACACCATGAGGAACCACCATATAGGCTTACTAGCCTTCTCTCTCAAACCACCTCAAGGACCACCAAAAAAACTTCATGCCACACACAAAATAGGAAACATTATCTAAAATAACCTAAGAACTCACCTTAAAAAAACTCATCCCTTGCTCTTTTGGAAAAATTGAACAAAAAGCACAACTTCAAGACTAGGACTGTTTAAACTCCTTGTAGCCCTACTTAAAACTTGTAGAGCCCAACAAATTTCAATAAACACACTATCAAGACCTGAAACCTTATATATGGAACACTCTCATATGTACCTTCAAGAACACTAATTTTCAATACCTAACTCATCCTATGCAATATACATCTTTGACAAACCTACTAGCTAATTAGGCCTCCATCTTGACAAAAACATGAATAACTTGAAAAACATAAACCTTCATATATATGTGAGAACCCATTTGACCCATTAAAATTATTAAGAAACCTTAGATATCAAATCATAAGGTAGACCATTTTTCTAACAACGCCCAATACCCTAGAATCTCAAAACAAATAGAGTCAACAAACCTCCTTCTGGTCAATTTCCACCTCTAAATCTTCTTATACACCTAGAGACAACCATTAAATACTTCTAGACCAATATTTGAGCATCCACATATTTGGTAACCCATACATCTTATAACCCATTTTAAGACCTATAACTTTTAAACATAAACAAAGAAACCTGAGAGCAAACAAAAATATTCAATTTGACTTCAACATACATTCAAACCATAAAACCACCTGGAGCATGATATAATAAGGTCAACAAACCTTTATATACAAATGTATTATCTTGAAAAAACACAAATCCTCTTTTTCCACTTGAAAACCTTTAATCTAACCCTATAGACTGACCAAATATAGCTATGACATCACTCTGACATCATCACAACAATCTTCCACTTGGACATACTTACTCCAACTAAAAACACTCATCTCTAGCCTTATAAAACCATCTGAAGAACATCATAGTAGCACTTGATTTTCCACTGAAAGGATTCTTTCAAGAAGCATAGACAAAGACATCCTTTACACCATAATGCTATAAAATAAAGTGAAGCCAGGAGTGGCCCACATCTCCTCTATAACCACTACAATAATCTTATAGTTATAAGGATTATTGCTCTTATTCTTCTTCTTCTTAGTCTAAACTATGAAAATTAGTTCCTTTTCTATATCACTCTCCTTCTCTTCTAAGATATAATTGACAACATATGGAGAAACTATGGAATCTTCACATACCTTTTCATTTGAGGAATCAACCTTGTAGTTCTAAACCTCATCACTAGGCACTAAAAATTGATGTTCTTTGAATAAAACTTGCTCAAAAATAGAAATATGTTAAATTAGATCTATACTTACCTCAAAATTAGCCTCAGCTAGTATCTTGATCTTCTCCTTGAGCTTGGTCTCTTCATTCTCAACATGAGTAGACAATGAGACCCGTTGGCACTCTTCTCATTTTTTAGCATTCTCCACCATAGAAAATGAATTACTTGGATGTGCAGACTCATCATGACTCACCTTTGGTTTCCATGAGCTAACTTACCTTTTTATTTGCACTCTTAGAGCCTAATTGAAATTACTTTGACTTAATTGCCTTTACTTGTAGAATCTAACAATCTGACCTTTCTATTCATAGTTATAGTAAACCATACTCCTTAATGGAAACTTAGATTGTCATACCTTATTTGGACAATAACTATCAATGTGTCCAATATCATGAAAACTAAAATAAATTACTCTTTTTGAAAAAGACTTCCCTTTCCTTTTCTTATTTGGATAATGCTTAGCAAAGTGTCCATTAAGACAGTTGAAGCACTTAACTTTATCACTCCTTTTTATTTATAGCCTCCATCATAGTCCCATGCATACTCATTTTTAATAGGTCTTCAACATTATCTATCTCTATGCCCAAATTGATTACAAGTATAGCAATAACCATTGAAATTTGCATACCTCATGGCATTTGGTTATTTGATCTAATTTGTCTTTGTTATGATAGTACCTTCATTCCCAATCTGATATTTGTGTTTAAAGGCTGATCCACCTTTCTCTCATTAGTATTCATGTCAAATTAAGAAGCAAATTTAGGCTTTTCATTAAAACCCAATCCAAATTTATCACTAACTTTTGAATTTTTAAGAGATCATCTAGATCATTATAAATTTTATCAAACTTGACAAATTATTTCACCTTGCTTGTAGACTTATTTAAATCATATTTCAAAAACAAAATCTTGGAAGCATACCTTGAAAATTCATATTTTTATCTTTCAAGCCTATAGACAAGACTTCTAATTGACAACTAAGACTCTTGACTATATCTTCATAACCTATGTCATTTTCATCTATTCTTACCTCAAACACACTAAATTTCTCCTCAAAATCCTTGAGATTAGATTTCATCTTCTTATTGATCTTCTTCTCAATCTTCAGTTCTTCATGAGATTTTGTCAATGTAGTCTCATAGTCCATCTCATCTTGATCATCATTTTAATCGCACTAGGTAAACTCTTTTTGATGTGAGTAACTACCTTCCTTAGCCATGAATAGGGATTCATCTTCAGTAAGTCCATCATCTTCATGATCATAATTTGATTCACTGACTTCACTCTCTTTTGATGAGTTGTAATCTTTTTTGTTCTAAAGACTCTTTTTGTCCTTGAAGTACTCCTTGTTATCAAACCTTATGAATCCCTTTTTTGATTTTATCAGACCTCAATTATCTCTTGCCATCATCATGAACTTCATCATGCTCTTCATCATCATCCTTCTTATACTTATGATGGAAATTATTAGCCGAATGTCCTATGTCACTGTAATTAAATCATTTGAGGGGTATTTTACCTTTATACTTACATGAACCTATTATAAATTTCCTTGAAATCAAAGCAATCAATTCATCCTCATCTATATTATAAATGTCATCCTCTTTAGGTTTCTTACCTTAGAACTTCTTCTTTGGATTCATTTCTATCTTGATTTTACTTCTTTCTTTGGTGGTATATCATCATTCTTCCTGATCTCATAGACAATAAATATGCCATGTAATTGATCCATCTTCAATTGAGCAAGATCATGAATTTCTTTTATGGTAGATAATTTTGGATCAAACTTGGGGGATAGAGACCTTAATACATTTTGAACAATAGTATCCTATTAAAGGTTATCTCCAATACCTCTGATGATGTTCACAATCTCATCAACTCTCTACAAAAAAGATGACACATAATCTTCTTCATTCATCTTGAGACTTTCAAATTGCCTTCTGTGAGTCTACAACTTAGCAAGCTTAACATTTAAATCTCATTCATAAATAACATGCATTTTTCCCTATATTTATTTAGAATATTTACAATGTATTACCTTAGTGTTTTTAGTCTCTAAAAGACCACAAGTGATAGCTTTCATTGCCTTGGAATTGTTCTCAAATAACTTCTTGTATGTAGCACTAGATGGAAGAGTAGTAAGAGCAACATAACCATCCAAAATAGATTTCCATACATCAAACCTTAGGGACATAATGTATTTCCTCATCCTTGCACTCTAAAAATCATAATTGGTTTTATTTAACATTGGTGCTTGCTTAGTAAATAAATCCCCTTGATGACTACCCATATTATACCTCAGATCACCTTTAAGTTGTTAAGCCTTTATCAAACAACCTGATCTAATACCAATTGTTAGAGGTACAATCACTAAGAATATAGGGGGTGAATTAGTGAGCCTAGATATTTCAATTACAATTGTAGTCCTTTCAAACTATTAAACAATCTACATATATCAACATGATCAAGCAACATTAACAAGAGAGCTCATTCATTAAATGCATACACAAGATTAAATACATAACACATAGTTCATATAGAAAACCCTCATGGTGAATAAGAACCACTCTCAATCCTAACACATGGACCAGTTTCCTATAAGAAATTACAAACAAGAAACTGGTCAAGTCTTTTAGACTAGCAAACCTTGATAATGTCCTCCTAACCAAAGGCCTTTAGTGAAGCACTTATTTCACAAGTATTAATTTCCCCTAAGGAATATCAAGTCATTTAGACCCTCATTTAAATAAATCCACCTTAGATCTAATGCCTTCAACACTTGATGATGGATATTTATTTTTAACCCCTACACAAACTCTCTCTCTATCTCTTACAAGCCTCTCACATATGCATGCCACTATCTCTCTCCTTCACTCAAACTATCCTCATATTCACATTCAAACCTCATCAAATATCCTCAACCTATAAGAGAACTATTTGGAAATAAAAAATATGACCTATAGGTCATACACATAGTCCTTAATCTACTTTACTCATTAATTCATCAACTAGGCACTCTACCTCTCCTTCATTTCACAACTCTCACATACACCTTACACTTATCTCTCTTTCAAGTCTTCCACAAGTCTAGAAACCAACACATTTGATTTCACCATTTATAAATAAATCATGAATTAACAATATGAAAATATTTCTTTGTCAGCCACAATACATGCCTTCATGTTTAAGGCATCTCACATGGGTCACACTTAAGCACACTCCACTTTCAAATAGTCCTAGGTCACTTTTAGGTCCTATGGAGACACATTCAGCTCTTTGACACTTCTCTAAGAAAATTAAGAACATAGAAATAATTTCCAAATGCATGGACCCATTCCACATGATCTATAGGTCTTCCTTAAGTGTCATTAACCATCATAATATCCTTTTACTTAAGCATAATTCACTCAAACAACAATTTGTGTACACAGTCACCAAGAATGAATACATAGTTGACTTGTAAACCTTTATTCATATTAAATACAATTGATCACACCTAAAAAATCTATATATATCATCCTTATGGATTATAAAACACTCTCCAATAACTAATTCAACATGAGATATCAAAACAACATAAAAAAACTCAATTATGCTTCTCAGGTTACTTACAGAACATTCACAAACACATAGTCAACTTTGAACTTTAGTATCTTTAAATATATACACTTTTAGATCTTCAAATATATATTTACATATGATCCTCAATATTATATTTTTACACCATGGTAAAATTTTTCATCAATCAAAATATATGGCTCAAAAACTAGACACTAGTCTTTCCTTTGTTAAATTCAAATATTTAAATTCAAACAGTCACATTTAAACATCAAACACATTGATTTCATCTTGTGTCCTCATGTCTTAAAAATGATCACACACCATTTATCTTATTCAAACTTTAATTCATAGTGCACTAATGCCCAAACATTGAACTTTGAATTAGTTGACCTCATCTCGTGTAATCTGGTAACTTTGACTCAATGTGCACTATTAATCTTCTATACGTAGCTTGATCTTTAAAAATGTTGAAAAACTATCACTTTGACCTCTTGAATTTAATGTGAACTATTTATCTCAATAAATATAAACACACATCTCACCATTGATCCTTGTAATAAGCTCAATCTTTATCTTTTCTTAACATTAAACTTCAAACACTTTGACCTCTTTTACTTGCTATGCACCATAGATCTAGATGTACAAACTCCTCCATATTGTCAATTTGTATAGATCAGATAGGTCCTTAGCATGCATTACACACCATTTGATCAATCTATATGATTTCCCATAAGCTGTAGGATCTTCATTTGGTCCTAAACTTTACCCTTACTAAAAAAAGACTAAGTTTGAGAACCTTTGCAATCTATTTATAAGGCCAACTTTTCACCTCCATATATTTTTCTTTGCTCAAGAACATGTTATGAAATTTGGGCCATATGATTTAGTTACATAGGATAATCCAAATATTTTTCAATCTTCTCTTAAAACCCTCACATGCATTATATATAATGACATTAAAATGCATCGTCAGATTTAGTTGTCACAGAGCCAACTATGCTAAGAACTATCTAGAAAGGCCAATTTTGTACATGCATATATTCTGTTGTAATTCATTGCATGACCTAAACTTTAGTTTATATCAATTAGGAAAAATAATAAACAAACTTATATGATTAAATTATCTTTAAACATCCACATGTGTAAGATGTTCCATCACAAAACTGCTTCCTTGGCTCTTTCTTGCCTCATGCAAATTTGGCTATGGGAAACACTATCAAAATGCCTGAGAGCCCAAATTTGCACCCAAATATATTTTTTTACACTTATCTTCATGACCTAATATCTATTTCATAGAAACTAGGGACTAAATTGATCATAAATCCCCTTGACTCATCCACACATTGTAATGGTGATGTTAGCAAACTATCTACTCAGATTTTCTACCACTAGACCCAACATATATAAATGAAAACAATGAACTACCAAATTAATTCCACTCATGAAAATAATCACTCAAAGCTTATGAAACCTCTTCTATGACCCCTTACACATTCTCAAATCACCATACTCATCCTTTACCATCTCTAACCGTGTCAAAATTAAAGATCAACCAAGCCTCCTTCAAACATACTAGTACAAGAAAATTGTACACTTTGTCATTATCACTTAGACTATAAAGGCACTCAATCCACTCACCAAAAAAACTCAATGACATCACCATGACATCATTTAAAACTCTCAAACAATAAATGTATATTTATCTACTCTTACAAAGGAGGAACAAATCTAGGAATACTTACCTTTGAAGATGAACCCATCGAGCCTTAATCTCTCCCTTGGCTAAGGTTATTTGCAAGAGGTTATTTTCATATGTAAAGATGATAAAGATAAATCCTCTAAGATATACAACCTATCAATGCATCCAAAATCCTTCTCCATAAGATAAGATCTGTATATCCAAAAAAAGTATGAAACCCTAAGTTTGATCTTCAAGTAGAATGGTAGATCAGTAAATGCACATTATATCTTACTTCTTCTTCTATTATTTTATAAATGGATTTTTTTTTAAATATGCAGATCTAACCTTAAACCCTTCCAAAAATTTTGGCCAACAAGGTTGACCTAGTCGACCTAGTATTATTATTGATAAAAAATCACTAGGTCATGAACTAGCTCAGCCAGGGGCTGACCTAGACACTTAATAAATTTTATCAATAAGAGTACAAGATTGACATAGCCAAAATAGTCATGTAAAATATAAAAAATGGGTTTAGGTTAGGAAAAGGGATAATTAAGGTGGTATAAGACTAGACGAGTGTGCAAAGTAGAAGGCAAAGCTTAGGGGAATGGTTTTTAGAAGATAAATGTGTAGATAATAAGTGGCAAAATGGAAAACAATCCTAAATATCACCAATTGTATACCCACCCATTTCTTAGTGCAGCCCTTAATGCATGCACTCAGAGAGATTAAGACTCAATGGGTTCTTGAAAGTTAGAGAGTGTCAGTAATTGATAAAAAGTTTGAAAATATTATTTGTATACATAGTTCTCCTAAAAACCATGATAATAATAATGGAAATGTTAATACATAAGGAAAAATTTAGAAAATAATAAAAGGGAATGGCATATCAAAATGGTGATAGTTTGTAAATAGTTATCTCACAAAATGGTGAGAGCATCGGCTAGTAAGAGTGATAGATGTTGGTAAGAATGGCCAAGCTAACCAGAGATGCCCCATGCATTGAAGTGTTGCCTATATATTCAAATGGACCTTAGGCTAATGTAATTCTCTCAAAAAATTTAGGATAATGGAGAAAAGGTACTATTTAATTGAAATTAACATGGAAAGATATACAAAAAGATTTGGTAGCTTTATATACCTTATGGAGATTATAATCTTGTTTTTTGTTTTGTTTAATTTTTTGAAAGTTTTCAAGTGTTTTTGGGTTTTTGAAAATGTTTAGGATTTTGGAATAATATACTTACAAGAATAATTTTGAAAGGATAATGCACAAAGGGATGTAAAAAAATGTAAAATGGAATCATCTAGCAAAGGAAAAAACAACCTTATATAAGGGTTCAAAAAATTGACTCACAAAATAGTGAGAGCATGGAAATTGCTATCAAAATAGAAAGGATATGGCTTATATTGATTTAAAAATAGTGAGATCATGGAATAGGGGTGACCAATCTGACCTCTAAAATTGACCACTACTTACATAGTCCAAATAGACTTCATGTTAATGTAGTTAAACTTGTAGTGAGAGATAATAGTAATTAATAGTAGGCTAAGGTAGGATAATGGCAAGGCAATATTAATGGGACAAGATTTGTAAAAAAATAAAATATATAGTTTCATGTACCATATAATATAAAAATCATGTCAAATTACTCTAAGATACTTCATGGATGTGTTGATGATGACCAAATATATAGTCTCTACTGAATCTATTTATGAATTAAACATCTAAATTTATCTATTGTACCTGTAAACCATAATCAAGATCAAGATGGTAATAGGATATGTGAATGAAATGGACTAACACAATAATGAAAATAACATGAATTGAAAATGAAAAGACCTGTTTCCAAGCAAGGGTCCTCATAGACAATGTTCAATCAAATAAAGCATAAAATCACTTGAGATGTATAATATTCATGGGCTCATCAAGCTATTACCCATTTGGTGTAGCTAACCTATATGTTTTAGATCCATAGTTGTAATAATGAATGGTCCTAATAAATTAGTCTCTAATTTATCCTTATTTTCACATGTTGCATTAGTATTTCTATGATTCTCTTTCAACACAAGATCATCGAGTGCAAACTCTATGGCTTCATATATGTGATATAGTTATGACAAGATATTCTAATATTATTGAAGATTATTAAAATTAAAAATCCATTTTTCATAAATTAGTTCCACTTATTAAAATTAAGATACTATGTACTCTTCATAGTCAATGATATCCTTTAGTTAAATGTGTAAGGAAGGCAAATTGATCTCGATAGGGATAATATCTTTAGTGACATAAAATGGGTAATATGGTGTGGTTCCTATTAGGGTTTACTTATTGGTATGGTAAACCTAGATGATGGGAAATACTTTTAAGTTTCAATCACATATAATAACATTAATAATATTTTTATGTACTTAGACTAGTGTATTGTTAGATGCCTCAACTTGGCCATTATTTTGAGAAAAATAAGAAGTGGAAAATTTTTATTTGGCACAAAGGGTTTTGATGTTATTATTTTTAAATGATAAATCATTATCATAAATGATGTTATATGGAATGCGAAAGTGATAGAAAAAGTGATATATAATGAACTTGGAAATTTACTTACTAGTTACATAAGTGAGGGGAATGTATTCAACCAAATTAGTAAAATAATCAATGGAAGTGAAATGTGTTTATGGCCTCTAAATAAGTATGATTTATTTTTCCTACAAGATTGAATACCCATGTGGAAAATTGCCAAGAAGTAGTAATTGGCTACATTACTCATGCTGGAACATGAATGAGATCGTCATGCTTCTAACAAAGCATAGACTTATTAAAATAGTCACATGCATTTACTTCCTTGGTGGGCTAATAATACCATGTATACAAGAGTTTATTATCAAGGACCATTTTACAAATGTGGGTCCCACAAATCCCTTCATGTACTTCTTTAAGTGTTAAGATAGATTCTGCCATAGTTAAATAATGAAGTAGAGTTCCATCATATCCTCTACAATAGAGTGTAACACTGAATAAGGTATAATGAGAGGCATTATGAATAAAATATCTTTATTTTTTATGGGAAAGGTTATTCGGAAGAATGTGGTCATGAAGATAGTCATAAAAGTTATGGTATCAAGGTGAGCTAGGAGTAACAATATCACATACCATTTTATACGTTGAACATTCATGATCTTGTTTCAAAATATGTTCAATAAGGAATTGGAAATCTAGAACATGATCTACAATCACTATCAATGAGCCAATTATTGCCATTACATTTGTAGTCCTATTGATCTCTCTTGATATCTACTCAAATTGGATATGTTTAAATATCTACTTGAGACTATCCACCATGCATTTGTAAGGTATAAGCGTATCATATTTGGTATGGTATTGCTTTGTCACATAGTCGATGATTAACTAGGAATACCATGAACATGTAATTGTTTAATATTCCACTATATTAATAGGTGAAGCATTAAAATAAGTGTTTTATACTCTATTGTATTATTAGTATAATTAAAACCAATGTGTAAATATTTTGGAATAATATCCCCATGAAGTGTTATGAAAAAAATACTAGACCCAAACCCACGAGATATGTAGGAACCATAAAAGTAAATTTTCTAGTGATATGATTGAGATAAGATTTCATCCATAGTCAAGATGGACTCATTAGGGAAACTGAAAGTGAGTTGTTTGGTATCTAATAAGGGTTATTTGAAAAGTTGATATACAATTAAGTTTCCCTTAATTGATTTTTTTATGTACATATTCAATCTTAAACTCACTTAAGAGAATGACCCATTTGGCCATGCGACCTATTAAAGATTCCTTAGAAAGTAGATATTTGAGTGGGTCTACTATGGAAATAACAATGGTTTTGTTATTGATCATGTAATTTCACAATGTTTGACCTATGAACACTATTGATAGGCATGCTTTTTCAATTTACATATAGTTGTGTTTATAGGCAACCAATGTTATTCCTAAATAATACTATAATCACCTAAAAATGGTATTTGGATGCTAAGATTGTTACTTGAGACAACCTATTCCTAGCTTAGCCTAAGACCTATCATATATCCTTTATCAAACTTTTCTAACAATTATGTAGACCACAGATGTCTATAGTCAGCACAAATATAGTCCCATAATTGCATTCTCAGATCCCAACCCATTGTTCCTAGTAGTTTACTAGCTTAACACTAGTGCCACATTAAGGACACTAGAGACACATGGTGCTAGTGTCCCCATCTTAGTGATAGTGTCCCTTACCCTAACTCTCCTAAATAGATACTTTTAAAAAATGTATGCCCCTCCTAAGGCTAGCCTAATACATTTTATTATCTGCACAAACTATGGATCACTATAAATACAAGACTATTAGACCTCTATCCATTAGATGGAAAATATAAGCAAAAATACTATTAAAATAAGAAATAAGTTGAAAAAAATCAAGGTTATTAATCCATATTCTAACCTACTTATAAATACTACCATCTACAACTACCTTGAGTCTAGATTTCAAATATGTTCAATCTCAAGCACAGAGTAAGTGCATGGAGTTGGGGGATATTTCCATGGACATTACAGTAACATGATCACATTAATTAATAATGTGATTGTGTTATTTAATTAACATGATCACATTATTTAAATCCAAGGTTGATATTTTTGAGCCATAACATGATCACATTATATAATAATTTGATTTCATTATATTAAACAATAACATGATCACGTTTTTAATGTGGTTATGTTATTATCATTTCCAATAACGTGATCACATTAATAACATGGTCACATTACCTGTGTGTCAAAAAAAATAAAAAGATAAATGCAAATGCAAAATCCTCATTTTTCATTCAAGTTCCCTCACTCTCTCATAACTTCTATGATAATGTTTTGCATAGAATATTATAGAGATTACCAGGAAGCTCCCAGATTCATCTCATGGACATGTTGATCGATGATGCCCTAATGAAGGAGAGGTAAGTGATTGAAATCTTCACTATTTAACCCTAATTTTTCATAATTTTCCTTGTTTAACCCTATTTTTTAATTGTAATTTAGTTTTTTAACAGCTCATCCTGCTAACCCTCCCAACCCTCCATAGAACCCTCTAGTTGCTATTCTTCTTAATACCCCACAAAACCATCTTATTACTCTTATCCCTCCACCTAACCCTCCTAAATTTCCCCAAACCCCCTAGTAGTTAGGAGGTTTTTATTGACAACATTATGGGAAATAAACTTGAAATTGAAGAGTTAGTTGACAAAATGAAGGATCCCACTTTGACCAACCCCCACCGTACTTCACTATGCAATTACATAAAGACCTTATTAGATCAATTTAAATCTATAATAATTCAAATTGACTAATAGACCTCATACAGGGATACTTGTAGAGCATATCATGCTAACAATTTATTATCCCTTTAGGCCAAAAATAAATAAATTTAAAAAGCATCCATTTGCACCCTATTCATCGACCCAGCTAGTAATGCCCCATTTCTCATAAATGCTAAATGTTTTCCTATCCATTACTATGTACATAACTTAATCATGACCAATTTCTAGGATATATGGTGGATGGTCATTGACTATCCACCATATAATAACCATGAGGTCTAATTATATTTTTTGGAGGAACCTCTATTGTGAGTTTGTCTTCAACAAGATACCTAATTATTTTGATTTTAGTGAGTTTTAGGGCTAAGGAAAAGTCTCTAAACAAGATCAACTAGGTGCACATTATGATCTATTAATTTGACTTAAGAGAGGATGGTTATTATGGTGTTATTTCCAAAATGAAAATAAAGTGAAATAAACACACTAATATCATAACATCTCTAGGCCTAGACACTAGGGAGAGCCTAGTTAACAAAAGCAAATGATAAACACAACTAAAAAGCAACAAATCAAACACAATAATTCATTCACCTTCCTTGAATGCTCTAAATGTTTTTGCAGTAGTGGCTTGCTCGGCTTGTGATCATGAAGTCCTTGGCAATGAAAGCTTGTCTACCTCCACCTCTCCTTGGCACCTTTGGCTTGTAGCTTGGAATCAATTTGGCATTATCAAGTCCTTTTAATATATTTTAGCATAATAAATTTACACCAAAATAGCTTAGAAATGATGTTGTGAGGCCTCCTATTTATAGATTTTTTGATTTGATCATAATCAACCTCAACCATCCATCTCAAGATTGAGATGTGTCGTTGAGGATTAATTCAATTTTTGGAATTATGTTTACAATTATCTTCATCATGAAATTAGAATAAGGGTAAATTAAGAGTCATAGAGGGCATCATGGAGGGCATTGATGAGGCATGGGAGGCATGAATCTTAATATTTATGGCATTTATGGCTTAGGGATGTCTTCCCAAGAAATGAGGTCACTTGATGATGAAGATATTCAATATTAATTTTCAAAAAAAAGTATTCAACAAGTTTTAATGGAATTATTAATTAGGCCTTGATTTAGGTTAATTATCTCAAGCATGATTAAGCACATTATTCAAAAATTACCCAAATTGATTAGAATGCCTTGTTATTGGTCCAAAATTTGATTGGATTGGAATTAGAAGGTGTTGTTAGATGTGTTGGAACCATATTCCCATTCAGCACATTGCCAACAAAAAATATCAACGGCATGAGTCTTGTGTAAATTATTTGATAAGAAAGAGTAGTCCAGAGCATGTGGGTGTAAAATTAGCATTTTGACTCAAAATAAATTGATCAAAGTTAGATGACTCATAAATTACATTACCCCATTTAGTGATACCTTGGCCAAAAGCAAAACTTGAATATGTAAGTTTCACATCATTTATCATGTTTTAATGTTTTTAGGCCAAATTGTAATTTTGGGTGGAAATTGGCCAAAACCCTGGTTGGAGGTTATCAATGGCTAGTTTTAGGTGTCTACAATTTGCCCCTATTTGGGAAGATGTAAACCATAGGCAAAGAAATGTATTCTTAAATAATGAGAAATGCCCTGTATGCCAAAAATAAGATGATGGTTAAAGAAAAAAAACTCTAAATGGTTTTGGGAAGCCTATGATGATGCCCCCTTGAGGGAGTGGTCATCACATTGGTTGATGGATGGTCACTCAAAAGGAAGCAAGAAAAGGTAGAATTAACCCATGGTTGAGATTAATCCAAATGATAAAATGCTTGCATGCATTGATGTAAAAAGGATGTTGATTTTCCCAAAGGTGGTTATAATTAGAAATAAAAGTCAAAATAATGATTTACCCATAGGTGGTTATAATCATTAAGTAGACCTAAACTGGTTAAAAATGATGGTGCCCCATTTAGGATTGATTAATAAGCATAACTCAAGGATATAACCTATAATATAGATTAAAGATGATTATGTACAAAATGATGAAAGAGAATTATAGAGGAATAAGATTGATCATTAGAAATGATTTAGTTTTACCTGCTAATGAGGAGATGCACGTCTTAATTAATAATGATACAACTAGAATGGTCATTGGGTTGATTTAATCAAGGGTGAGATGGAAGGATTTGCCAAGGCACGAAGGAGAAAATTCTATAGCTCCATTGATTGTAGACCTTCCTAAACCTAAGTTTTATTGTAACATGTGATGGTAGGCTTCATGATAGAACACCATGAAGACTTGGCCAAAATATGAATAAGGACTAACTCTCGATCCAATAAACACTTGAAAATAATCTACCAATGATAAAAAACCATGATGACAATGTTGGCATATGAATATGGATGGACTCAAGAATAGTGTGCTTGAGGATTCACCTAATGTACACATATAGACTGAGTCAAGGCAATAGTGCTGAAAATAAATAAATAGGCAAGTGAATAAACAAAAAAAATAAAAAATAAACAAATAACTTAAAATAAACAAATAAATAAAAACCCTAAAAATAAAAGCAAAAGAAAGTATCATAACAACGGCAATGCCCTAGTAAGGTGAATCAAGGATAACTGACTAAACTTAGACAAGACAAATGTTTTTGGAATTTTGAGGTATCTTAGCTCATTAGAGAATGATAAGATACCTACTCATAAAAATAGAGAGAGTGTATGGAAAGGGGGATTGAGGTGACCTTAACATGAATTGAGCATGAGCCACATTGTTCTAAAATAACCTCAATTAATATTAATTCCATCCACACAAAAGGTGGGGAAAAACCAACTAGGTCCCAACAAGTTCTCAAATCTAAAAAATGGCTAGTCAAATGAAAATAGTAATGGTAAGGTGATGTAACAATGCATGATAAACAAGTGTTTCCCCTAGTTTGCCCATAGGTGGTTATAACTAAGATACAATGGCATAGGTCAATGATACTAATTTGCCCATAGGTGGTTAGAATTAGTAGCAATACTGGAGAGACACTAATTTACCATAGGAGGTTATAATCAAGAGTAAAAGTCAAAATAATGATTTACCCATAGGTGGTTATAATCATTAAGTAGACCTAGATTGGCTAAAAATGATTGTGCCCTACTTAGGTTTGATTAGCAAGTATAACTAAAGGATATAACATGGAATATAGATTAAAGATGATTGAGTGAAAAGTGATGAAAGAGATGGATAGAGGAATAAGATTGATAATTATAAATGATTTAGTTGTACTTGTTAACAAGGAGATGCATGTCCTGATTAACAATGATACAACTAAAATGGTCATTAGGTTGATTTGATCAAGGGTGAGATGGATGGATTTGCCAAGGTACCAAGGAGAAAATTATATGGATCCATTGATTGTAGACCTTCATAAAGCTAAGGTTTGTTGTAGCATGTGATGGTAGGCTTCATGATAGAACACCATAAAGATGGCCAAAATATGCATAAGGACTAACTCATGATCCAATAAACATTTGAAAACAATTCACCAATGATAAAAACCATTATGGCAATGTTAATGTATGAATATGTATAGACTCAAGAATAATGTTCTCGATGAATCACCCAACAAACACATATAGACTGAGTTAAAGCAATAGTGCTAAAAACAAACAAACATGCAAGTAAATAAACAAAAAAACAAACAAACAACCTAAAATTAATAAAAAAAATAGAAAACCTGAAAACAAAAGTAAAAGAAATCATCCTAACAATGACAATTCCCTAGTAAGGTGAATCAAGGATAACTGACTAGGCTTAGATAGGATAAATGTTTTTAAATTTTTGAAATGTTATGAATATTTTTGAAATTTTGAGGTATCTTAACTTATAAGAGAATGACAAGATACCTACTCACAAAAATAATGAGAGTGTATGGAAAGGGGGACTGAGGTAACCTCAACATGAATTGAGAATGAGCCACATAATCTTAAAATGACCTTAAGTTAGTAATTCCATCCACATAAAAGGTGGGGGAAAACCAACTAGGTCCCAACAAGTTCTAAAATCTGACAAATGGCTAGTCAAATGAAAATAGTAATGACAAGGTGATGTGATAATGAATAAGAAACAAGTGTTGCCCCTAGTTTTACCATAGGTGGTTATAGATAAGATACAATGCATAGGTCAATGATACTAATTTTCCCATAAGTAGTTATAATTAGTATAAGGACTGGTGAGACACTAATTTACCCATAAGATATTATAATCAAGCTCACATAAACAAACTTGATAGGATGAAAGATATCTTAACAAATCAACTATCACACTACTTTCATAGACTATCATTATAAACATGTATTGGATTGATTATTGAAAATTAATTAGAATCCTCTCACAAAAAGTGCAAGAAGAACCAAAGTAGCTAAGATCAAAATAGGATTGGGTAGGATGACTAAAAATAGGCTTTGGTCTAGATAGGAATTAAATGATAGGATGGTATGGTCTTGCTAAGGATAATGATGGTTTGATAATTGGGTAAAAATGGTAGGAGGGTTACCCCCAAGTGATGGGGTGAATGGTTGGGTACTTCAACAATGGCAAATGGATATGCAATAATGGCAATGACATGGTACATGTTTTTGGCCTAGGTGTGGTTGTTGATTCTATTATTTTTGTTGATGGGGAGATGCACATCCTAATCAATAAATGATACAAATAGAATATTTGATTATGTTAATTTCTAGCCCACACCTTGTTAGAATAACTACTTTATCAATAATGGATTGCATATTTGGTTGTTGAGAATGCTTTTGTGATCTTCATTGGTCATTGATTCTGATTCCTTAAAACATCAAGAAAAGGTTTTTTTATAGCCTCTATAAAGGAAAGTGTAACCATGGATGGTAAATAGGGACAAATAATGGATGGTAGGTTTGACTTTGAAATGGAATGGTAGATGATAATGGAATGTATAATGGTGGGGAAAAAAATGAAGATTAGGACTTTTAGTCACACATAATGTTGTTGATGTCAAATTCGACATAATTTTGGTTATGGTAGGGCTAAAGACTTGTTCTCTTGATAGGATCACCATATTTTTTTGTTTTTTGATATTGAGAGTAGGTACCAGCTAATTAGGCTATAGATAAGAAGCTATTTTGATTTGATCTTTGATTTTTTATTCAAGTAGTGAAGAACTCTTCTGCTCAACTATTGGTGTCTCAAGGACATTTTCACCAATGAATTTGTCTTGATTATCCCGTAGCACCCTTGAGAAGGTTTCACTAATGAACATTGGCTTTTGACTTTGATTATCTTCTAGCACATCTAAAAAAGCTTCACTAAAAGATGTTGAGTTTTGACTTGGATTATCCCCTAACACCTTTGAAAAGGTTTCACTAGGAGAGTGTTCTTCTGCTACATGAATGTTATTTTGGCCTCCTTTCTCTTCTTCAAATAATATGTCACATGGATGTAGTTTAATAAAGTGTGATTATGTCAATCCTAATCAGCACTTGTAGGAGATGAAATTTAAATAATATGGCTATTTTGGTTGATGGTAATGGCATGTGGAATAGTAATAAAATGGGGAGAGGTTGCATTATCCTTATAGAAGATACTAAGCTAAATTGTGTTAAAACTAAAGTACTAATCCTTAAAAACTATATAAGGATCATAAATGTATTCAAACTGATCTTCAACACATGCATAACCAATGTTATAATAGCCATAAACATATTATTCATCTGAATCTAATTTTGAGACTGATGTTGATTCTAATTCTGATGCTAAAATTGACGTCGATTCAAGAATAGAACCTGAATCTAACTTTGATTCTTCATCTAATGGGTATTCTATTATAATGATTTCTTGTTGAATATTTAGTATTAGATAAGTAACAACTTGTAATGGCATGATGGGCTCCATAAAGATTGGTTTGTCAAAGTGAGACTCTTCTATGATGGGAAAATGTTCAAAAGATAACTCTTTAGAGATTGGATTGTCAATAGGAGGCTCTTGAAAAATAGGCACATGGTCAAGGTAATTATTTTCCTAAAGGTGGTTATAATCATTAAGAAGTGACTCAGAAAAGACTCACTCATCAGAGTGAGACTCCTTGATAATTGGTATTGGATCAATAGGCAATTTATCATAGGTTTACTTGTCACAAGTGGTTGATTCAATAAAAACATATTGGATTGGTTAGTTCTCTTGGAATTGGTTTCCAATGAGTTAGAAAATACTAGTTCTAAACTCAACTTGGTCTTCAAAAGATTAGATCGATCAAGGTTTGGTTGGGATTGGTATTGGAGGAATAATGGCATATGGTTAGATAATGGTAGGGCCTTGGGGAGCATGATTACTCATATGAGCCAAAGGATAAAGTCCTAATATGGTAAGTATAGGTCATTATGTGGATTGATTACCTACATAAGCTAAAGGATTGGGTCCTAGAATGGTAATTTTATTCCTTAGATATTGCAGAGCTTGATAGCTCATATAATCCAAAGGAGGGTTAGGGGTAGTCGATGATTAGATAATAAAAGGATGTCCTAAAACTTAATTACTTGCATAAGCAAAATCATCTAAGTCTTCCTCATATACCATATCATCCTAGTCATGAGTTGGATCATAAGCTAGTTCTTAACTATGTTTCATGTACTAATTTTTAAAAAGAGGGTATGGATTCATATCCCGAAAAATATTATCTACAGTTGGGTCTTCAAAGTCATCTTCACAAGCCTCTTCATACCAATCAAGGTCTCGAGTTGGATCGTAAATTGCTTTATGTCTTTGTTCCCATGAATGATTAATATGAGGCAAATAGAAATCTATCTCACAAACCATATTAGCATCGTTAGGGTCTTGAAAAATACATAAAAATCATTCTATGTCACCATTATATCATAAGTCATATTTTAAGTGACTCCACCATAAGTGTAGCTAGACATAACTATGTAAATGATGAAAGCTCCAAAAACAAAAAGACTTAGAGTTGTACAAACTCTGAAAAACTATATCTAAAGGGCAAATGGTTCAAGCTTGGTCTAACTTGGTCAAAATGTAGAGTTGTATATCTAATAAATCTAAAAGTGGAGTTGTATCTCCAAAATTATTTATGTCAAGACTTGGAATAAAATAACCTAACATCAAATGTCTAACATTAAATGTCATATGTACAAAAGGTCAAGTGTCTGAATAAAAACTAAAAGGTCAAAGGTTAAGGTCAAAGTGTTCCAAACAAGGTCTAAAATAAGAAAGGGAAAATTTGAGTTTCCAATTTCCAAACTTGGAGTCAAAATCTAAGCTCAAATAAACATGCATGATGTGACTTGATTTAATATAACAAGTTTAGAAATAACTTTGACATAGACCCGACACACAGAATCAAACATAAACATGATCAATTGGCATAAGGCATAAGACAAAACAATCTTTGAGAAAGGTTATGTTCTCCAATTAAATACACAAACAATGATGAGGATAGGCATTAAACAAATAAACCATCAATAGTTTTCAAATTTGGGTAATCAATTAACTGAAGTGATGTAACCCAAAGGAGAAAGATCTATGTATCAACCCCATGAATTGAGGCCTAAAAAAAAATCAATCAATGTTTGAATCCAAAATTAACAAGGCTAATTGAAAACTTAACATTGAAAATTAGGATTTGACTAAATAGGCTAGACAAGATTGGATAGCATGATAGTACAAGATAAAGGTCCAAATGGTATACATGACATGGTTTGAAACAAATAGTTTTTGGCATAAGGTGAAATAAGTATTGAAACAAATTGATCATCCTAATTGTGTAAGCATGCTCTAATGATGAGATCAATGCTATGTTTCAAAGGACTCAAAGGAAAAATATTTTTCACATGATTCGGGTAACATAACACTACCCTCTGTAACTCAAATGACACACACACAAATAAGTTTAGAAAAAAATTCAAGGCATAAGTGTGGTGTAAAATGGCCAACATAACACCTCTTTGTAAAAAACAGTGATGTATAGACAAATTGGTTTTAACATAGCTTATACACAAACAAATAAGTTTTAGTCTCAAAAACATACCAAATGAGAAAATGATCAAAATACTCAAAGTATAACCATCTAAAATCCTAGCAAGTGTATGGAATTATGGGGTTGAATAAAACTAACAAGCTTTGAATTTTTCTAGGGGAATTAATTTCACAATAACTTTCATGTCAAATGATGCAAAAGACAAGCATAGAAATTTGGTGACCACAACATTGGCTAGTTGTAAAAAGGTCTAATCCTTTTTACAACCACTACATCCTACTATTCACTCAGTGTAGTGTGATGTCCAAATGTAGATACATCCCATGTGTAACTACAAAGTATCCAAATGAAGTCAATGTCAAGAAATGAAACCCCAAGTCAAAGCTTCCCTAAAGAACTTTTGGGAGGTTATGAAGTCCCCCTCGCAAGCCAAGATGCATAAAAACAAAGAAAGCATGAAAATATAAAGACTTTAGGGTCATTTTCAAGATCACCCAAACTTTGAAAAGTTTTTGGGGAGTGATTTAGATGACTTTCTGTCTAAGCCTTGGACTAGGCTATTTGCAATAGTAATTGTGTTTTTGATTCCAAAGGTTCCCTATAGGGGATAAATGGAAGAGCATACATGCACCATTCCTCTCTTTGCCAAACAAAATATAACTAGACAATTATTGAAAAAAAATTGACAAATGTGTTCAATTTAAAACCCAAATAAATTGTTTGGAGGTGTTCATTTGACCCCTTGGTCTTAAATGCAAACTTTGAAAACATTCACCAAAAACAACTAAATTATTTGTTAAACACCAAAACAAGGTTCCTAATTGATTTTTAAGCAAGCAAATGTGATTTAAACATGTTTTAAACAAATATCAAGCTTGGTCTTGTAGTAAAATTTTTACCTTGTCCTTTAGCTTTGAAGCTCTTTTGAGTTTGAAATAACAAACTTTGAAAAAGTAGGTCTCGAGTCTGTGTTTTTGGAAAAACACACTGACCAATGTCAGTTATTACAACTGACATTAGCTATTACCATTGATGTTGGTTACTTCCAAATAAGATCTAACTAATTTCAGTTCTATTGACTAACATTAGTTAAGCCAGGTAACTGATGTCAGTATTTTTTTGAACATCGGTTACTATGTAAAAACTGTGGCAACCAAAAATGGTAAAATAAAGTTGAAAAATCAATTTTTAAGATTTTTAAGAGCTCAAATAAATATTTTAAAGTTGAAAAAGGATATCCTTCATGTGTAAGATGTGTCTAGTCTCATTGGGCATGCCATTATGTGATCTAGGAATTTGATTCAAGAGAGGATGGTTATTATGGTGTTCATGCCAAAATGAAAACAAAGTGAAATAAACACACTAATAGAATAACATCTCTAGGCCTAGAAGCTTAGTTAACAAAAGTAAATTATAAACACAACTAAAAATCAAAGAATTAAACACCAATATTCCTTCACCTTCTTTAGATGCTCCAAATGTCTTTGTAGTAGTGGTTTGATCGGCTTGTGCTCATGAAGTCCTTGGAAATGGAAGCTTGTCTACCTCCACCTCTCCTTGGCACATTTGGCTTGTAGCTTAGCTTGGATTGGAATCAAATTGGCATTATCAAGTCATTTTAAGATATTTGAGCATAATAACTTTGCACTAAAATAGCTTAGAAATGATGTTGTGAGGCCTCCTATTTATTTACTTTTGAATTTGATCATAATCAACCTCAATCGTCCATCTCAAGATTGAGATGTGTGGTGGAGGATTAATTAAATTTTTGGAATTAAGTTTATAATTATCCTCATCATGACATTATAATAATGTGAAATTAATAAGCATGGAGGGAATTGATGAGGCATGGGAGGCATGAATCATGATATTTATGGCATTTATGGCCTAGGGATGTCTTCCCAAGAAATGAGGTCACTTGATGATGAAGATATTCAATATTAATTTCCAAAACAAAGTATTCAACAAGTTTCCATGGAATTTTTTATTAGGCATTGATTAAGGTTAATTATATTTTAAGCATGATTAAACACATTGTGCATAAATTACCCAAATTGATCAAAATATCTTGTTATTGGTCCAAGATTTAACTGGATTGGAATTAGAAGGCCCTATTAGATGTATTAAAACTATATTCCCATTTAGGATGTTTTAAATTAAAAATATAAAAGGCATGAGTCTTTTGTAAATTATTTGATAGGAAAGAGTAGTCCAGAGCATGTGGATGCAAAATTAGCATTTTGACTCGAAATGAATTGATCAAAGTTAACTAGCCCATAAATTGTATTACCCCATTTAGTGATACCCTAGGAAAAATCAACACTTGAATATGTCAATTTCACATCATTTAGAATGTTTTAATGTTTTTAGGCCAAATTGTACATTTTGGGTGGAAATTGGCCAAAATCTTGGTTGGAGGTTATCTGTGGCTAGTTTCAGGTGTCTACACACATCATACACCTAATCAGCCTACATGGATCCATATTCAAAAGCCTCTTAAGTTTGAGATCCCCTCTATAGTTCAATATTTCATGGAGATATACACTTCATACTCTTAGTTCACTCATCGTTACACTCATTTAGTATACAAGTAGGATTTCACAGAGTGATGCTATAGATATGCCACCTACCCAACCCCAACTTCACCCTTGTAGTTTATGTGGACATATATGCACAGGTCCTTCTAATGATAATGGCATCAGTGGTTCAGATGGCTTAGATCATATTCATAGGAATGATGAGTTTTTGGCATGCACATTTGATGTGTAGACATCAATCAACACATAGATACAAGGTATATTTTATATAAATGTTATGTTACATTTAAGTTATATTTGAAAATATAATTTAGCTAAAAATTAATTTACATATAAATTTAATATAATATATATGTCATTTTTATGTCATAGGAGGTTATGGTTCTTTCATTATCACATTCGGTATTTACAACATTTGATTTATCATGACTATTATTTACATATTAAAATCCCACTACTGGGCCATTCACTATTGCATCTGCCTCTATTAGGATGACACCTTTTACCTATATAGAGTTAAAATTTTGAGTTAATTTTATGCTCTATGTATATTTAGTCTATGTCTATATTTGCCTTGTAATTTTAAGTTAAATTTATCTTTCTCTAATTTCATACTTTGTTTTCATGCTCTCTCTCTCTCTCTCTCTCTCTCTCTCTCTCTCTCTCTCTCTCTCTCTCTCTCTCTCTCTCTCTCTCTCTCTCTCTCTCTCTCTCTCTCTCTCTCTCTCTCCCTGTTCTATTCTTTACAATAGTTGCAAGTTATGAGAATGGGCTCAATAGTATTTATATAACTGATTATGGAAAATCCCACAAAGATTCCATGAATAATCTCATTCAATATTAGATAAAGGTAGTTCATATTCCATGAAGATACTTATATAAAATGAATCTAACACTTATCTATGGGTCCTTCTAGGTAACACTATCTTGAAAATGAATTTGCTAAGCTCAATATAGTAATATTCTCATTTTGACTTATGTCACCATTACCATTCTACATAAATCCAGATGTTACCATTGAAAATAAGTTCTAATATCAAGGTAATTTATGGTAAAAGAGAAAAATAATGTATGGTAAAAGAGAAGAAATACACATCATTAACAATATACATAACAGAACAAACATATATGTTTTGCTCTTTGCATCTAATTTACTTCTCCTTTCAATAATTAATGAAAAAATAACACAATAAAAAGTATAAAATTCATGAATGGTCTTATGTTGGACCATACTTCATTGGAATTAACATCCTACAATTCTCTTATAAGGTCATTGATTAAGGATGTAGACATTGTAGTCATATCCTCTACCCATTACCCATATGGTACATTTTATCTTTCTATTACTTGAGGTCAACACACTATTTTACAAGAAATATATTACATGCTTCCAAGGATAGGACATTCTTTATGAAGAAAACATGAAGCACATTTTTCCATAAAATATTTGAAGCCTCCTTATGAATATACACCCATTTTCCTAGTGGAAGTTAGCTTGAAATTGATAATATCATATTAAATGGGTGTCTTGTTCATATACCTCTTTCCTAAAGACTTTCCTAATAATGAAAACTAAAATTCCTATGACCATATTTCATCTAAAACCATAAAGACACAAAATTAACATGACTTCACATGTAGCTTTTACTTCCTCATCTTTGATATGGGTAAACACAAACAATCCCTTTTCTCTCTTTCTCATCTATATTTGTGCACCCAACATTTATATAAGATGCATGTATATATAAATTTTATGGTAGGTGTGTGTAATAAATATCCCACACCAATCCACTTAAATACCCATCTCCAATAAATAATTAAGAACTACTATAATCGTCAATATCATGCCCAACACATACATCCTTGTCATTAGGCTAAGATTCAGTATGAGTGTCAAAACCCACCCACTAGTTGCCCAAATAATTTCTAAAAAAGGGGAAATACTTTTAAATCATGCCTATTCTTTATTTTCCTTCTTTCAAAGTGATAATAAGATTAAATGTCCTTTTAAGACCATATAAAAAGGAACTAATTACGAGGTTCCTACCTAGGTCAAACCCCTATTTTTAGACAAGTAATAAATCAATAACCAATATAGTCCAACATGTAATATACTACAAATTGAAGATCTTAACCCAAGTATATTTATATTTATCAATGAAAAAAATAAACTAGTATATTATATATTCCCTTTCACTAATCCTCAAATTTTGGTTTTGATACAAGGCTTCTACTCTAACACTTCAATAGATGGATTATCAATATAGATCTAAGTGTATTTAACATGCATGATTTTCCTCTTCTTTCCTATAATGTGTCATTGCATTCATGTACTTATATAGATAGATATTTTATATACAAGTGCTTATATTGATCAATTTGGTTTCCATATATAAGATTTGAAACTTTATATAAAACTAAGAAAGACCTTGTTTACATGGATAGTTGATGGCTAGAGTAGACACTCCTCCCTCTCTACAAGATGAGATAGACATAGGAATTATTACTAAAATATCATCTACAAAGGTGTTGAAAAAGGTAAATATTAGTTCTTGTAATTTTGAATTGTAAAAATAGACTTGTTTTAATAATTTTAGTACATGTAATTGGGGAAAATATAACTTATGTAAATGTATTGTGTATGCAAGGTTATCCTATGACAACTGATAGTCCTAGTTAGATGATGAGTAGGGAAAATTCTTATGTTCATCCCATATTTAAGATTCCTATTTGGCTAGCTGATCCTACCATTGACTTATTTGAGTGTGAAAAATAGATTGAGCAGGATCACGAACTTGTAGTAAGTGCATGTTTAAATTATTTTTATTATATTTTAAAATTAATATATTTACAATTATTTGAATGTATTTTATGTTAATTTCATAATAATTCTTGTATTTGAATAGGTCCAACTGTAAGCTAGCTATGAGTGTAGGACTCACAGTCAGACCTTGGAGATATCCAAGGCATTAAAGGGGTCTCCATCTACTAGTAGGGCATCCCAGGGAGAGTCTTCTTTAAAGAAGGAAAAGAGAGGGAGGATATTTGATGAATATTTAGTCTTACACATGACATGTACTTTTTTGTATGACTATATAATAACTGATGCATTTTTGGCATTATATATGTGCATATGACATTCAACCAACATTATATACTATGTTGGTAGATCCAATTTTTTGTATGTTTATCATTATAATATATGTATTATTTAAATTGGATACATGTGCCTATATTTTATGCCTATCATGGTAATCTATCTAATTTATATTTATTTTATATTACATTGTGTGTTATTGTATAATGTTGTTTTGATCTTCCAAATTATTATCTATCAGTTTTCTTATTTAATGTTGTACACACAAATGAGGATTAAAAATTTATTTTTTTAAATTCTATAAATCTTAGATCTCCCATGTTTTTTAAATTTCTTCTTCTATATATTGGAGACCTGTCACTTGAGAAGGATCTTCCACATTTGTAAGGCATAGCCCTAACAAAATTTCACCTGATGTGTAGTGGAAATGACTAATGACACTCTTATCACTTAGGATAAATGGCCTTATTCTCTTTTTAACTACTTTTTGTACACTTTGGAGACACTTTTTAGTGTCAATAGACCTATTACAAACCTATAACATTCATTATATACCTCATTTCATACATTCCATTCACAAACATCCTCTCAGTCTTTCATTATCTTCTCACTATGCCATCCTCTTAGGTTTCAAGCACCAAAACTTGATATAGGTCTCAAAGAGTCAGTCTTCTATCATAGATGTTATTAGATGCTCAAATCATATCTACCTTAACCTATTAAAATATCTCAAACACACTTTAACATTTAATTCCACATATAGGGCACAATAAGGCACCCTATACAACAAGGCACTCTATAGGCCTATGACAACATCATGGAGTATTAGTTCAATTTCAAATCTCTCATGGATCTTCTAAGAGATAATAAAAACCCCATTTTATAATGGGACCATCTTCTAAGTCCATATATTCAATGGAACACTTGACAAGATTAAGAAACAACTCTTACTTCCCTTTGAAATGTGACAATTAACCCAAAATAGGGTATAGAAAGGTTTATTTTTTCTATAGGATTGCATGTTGATTATTTACCATTATATTTTTTATAAAAAATAATTAAACTTCCACCTCAATGATCATTCTATATATATATATATATATATATATATATATATATATATATATATATATATCATTATCTACACTAAATTCATACTCCCTTCATGAGAAATAACCATTTACTTTCATATTGGACTATCATAGGCAAAGCATGGTATATGGGTATATGTCTTACTCATTTCTCTATAGGTCTATATAGGTTCAACACTTTCAAAACTAATATCATGATGAATCATAACTTACCAACCTAGTGGAATCACTCCAATCTTCGTTCCTTTATTGTGACGTACAATCAATTCTAGGTTACCACCTACAGTCATTCATCCACCTACAACCTTAGATAAATGACAACATATTCATGTCCTCAAGGACCTTTAAGGATAACATGAAAATAATGCAATCACATACATTAAATGGAGTATCCAAAGCAATTCACTATCTAGGCCAATAGGTAAATAGGTTAATTACTCAATACCACTAATAGGTCAATAGGTCAATTACCACCTAATAGGTCAATAGGTTAAACTTGTCAAAGTTGTCAAAATTGTCAAAGTGATTAAAGTTATCAAAGTTGTCAAAATTTTCAATTTTTTTAAAGTTTTCAAAATTTTCAAAGTTGTCAATAGGTCAATTACTCATTAAGTTTCTAGGTCTCTAGTTTAAGTTGTCAAAACTATCAAAGTTATCAAAGTTGTAAAAGTTTAAATTGTGGTTACAAAACTCTAGTTTTGATTCTTCCTAAGTGAAAATTGAAATCAAAAACACATCCAAGGGAGTGGATAATGTCTAGGAATAGGTTCTTGGCCTCCTAGTAGGCCTATTTGACAAACCCACCACCCATTCTAGCCTCAAGAACACCCTTCCCAATACATGAAAAATGCAATTTTTTAGCCTAAGTTCAAACATGCATAAAATTAAAAATATAAATCACTACCTCAAAATATCAGATCCTTATAATACCTATTTAATCCATTTAATCATTCCCTAAAGCACTTATGTGGAATCTTTGATATAAATTTGTTAGACAAGTTACAATGATAGGTCCAAAAATGCAAGTTTTTATCGATGAATAAGTAAATTATTGAGCTCTAATTGGCATTTCTACCTCTGGGACCTCCACCAAAAAATATATCACTTTTATCATTTCCAAATAGGAATATTACTTTTTATTACATTTCCATGATGTTTGAATCCACCTAAAAGTGCATTTTCACTACCATTTTAGAGATCGGAAATACTAACAACAAATGTTATCAAAGTTCAAGTTATAGCTATAGAACTGTGATTATGATGTTTCTTAAGTGAAAATTGACACTAAAAACACATTTTGGGTGGTAGATAATATCTATTACCAAGTTATTGGCCTCTTGTCAGGCATTATCAACAAACCCACTACCCATTTTAGCCTCAAGAACACCCTTCCCAATAAAAGAAAAATGTATTTTTTAGCCTATGTTTAAACACACATAAGATTAAAAATATAATTCATTTATGTGAGCCATAAAATCCATATTATACATATTTAATCCTTTTAATAACACCCCAAAGTGCTTAGGTGGAAGCTTTGATTTTAATATGTTGGATAAGTTATAGTGACAGGTCCAAAAATGTAAGTTTTTGTCAATGATCAAGCAACTTATTGAGCTCTAACTGGCATTTATACCTTAAAAAATTCCACCTATGATTATATCACTTTGATCACATCCATATAGGTAAATTACATGTTATCACACTACCATGATGTTCTAATCCACCCAAAAGTGCATTTTCACTACTATTCTAGAGAGCAAAAACACTGACAATAAATGTTGTCAAAGTTCAAGTTGTGGTTTTAGAACTTTGGTTGTGATGCTTCCTGAGTAAAAATTAACACCACCAATACATTCATGGGGGTGGATAATGTATAATACTAGGTTCTTGGCCTCCCATCAAGCTCGATTGACAAACACACCACCCATTCTAGCCTCCAAATCACCCTTCCCAATATAAGATGCATATTTTTATCCTAATTTCAAATACTCATAAAAATTAAGCTTGTCTTAGTTTCAAGAATATAGAATTATTTACTGATAGTGCCAAACATGTGAAGGTGAAAGATTATTTGGTCCTACTAACCTACAAAAAATTGTTAGTAAGTAATTAAAAATGAAATATATATATGTACTACCTAGAAAATAAAAAACATTTGGTAAAATTGATTAAATCTACATTTGAAAAGCTAATATACCTCTATATTTCAATCCAATGAACCACTAGGATCTGCTCTAACCTTGATAGTATCAAGAATATCTTCATGGTTTGACTCTTGAACTTTCCATACTTTCTTATTTAATGACATCCCATGATATTTTTGTAATTGAATATTCATTGGAAGAATCAAGTTCAAATAATGTAATATCTACCTATGCATTTCAAACTCTTCAAATAACCATTAATCTATTTTTTTAGGATATCATTAAAACCAAGTTATAATGAGAAACACTAACCTAGTGGGATAATCAATGTTTTCTCCATCTATAACTAGGGAAGTCAATTTTTTCTCTCTTTACACACTGACACAAGTAGTAATCAGTGCCTTGTTCATTATCCTCATCTAAAATTATTGTAAAAAAATTCCCTATATCAAAAAAAAATCATTTTTAGTGATAATATGAAGATATATTCAATGAGATTAAATTGTACATAATCAAAAATATACTACCTAGTTGCTCTAGATCAGATACATGGTCAAAGTCATCTGATGATGTCATATTTGTAAGTTGCAATGTTGTTGGAACTTGATATGTTTTGATTGGAATTAAAGGTTTAAAACTTAAACCATCCACCCACTCTTGTAACTCACACTCATTCCAAATAGAGTCCATGCATATATAAAGAAACATGCCAAGTGTCTCATAGGAACAATCCAAGAACTTTCACTTGAGCTACGAAATGAGTGGAGGTCCCTTAAACATGTTAAAATCATACAATTCTTATACTTTACCAAGTGTTCTTCCTCCATTAACCATAAATGTCTAAAAATAGTAGAATTTAGTTGATCACCATGAAACATGTTCTAATTATTCCATTCAACCATAGTTTTTACATCTATTAAATGAATACCCTCTTCAAATTTCAACTCCTCCCTTGTAGTAACTCTTTCTACACATGCTCTAACACCATCATGCTCCTTTTTTCCATGGCTAGCCTTGGTAAAAATCCAAATGTGTTCTAAACTAGTGGTAATGTGCATCCTTATAAACCAATAAAATATCCATGTATTTTGAATTGTGATGTGTAATTGTCTAACCAAATGTAATGTTGATTGAAAGTAATGTTCCTTTGACTGAACTATTCCTATAACTTCTAAAAACAACCTTGCACATAATTTGATCAATGCGATCTATCATCATTGATATAGAAATGGTACTTAATTAATATTTTCCATTATTTCTTTGTACTATTAGGTAAATTCATAAATGATATATGCACAAATATGGTAACTTGTGATGAGTTGTAATACTACGATTGAACTTTCATTTTGGGTTTGAATGTGTAATTTTTAGAAAAATCAACTACTAAAATAATGGAACCAAGTGGAAATGTATCCTTTATTATCTTGAAATGCTCACCCAACCATCTAGCCTTGTGTGTGTGCCTTGCATACTCATAAACAATATTCTCCCTAAATTTGACCAAAAATTTAGAAACAAGTATCTTTTTTGTAACAAGCTCACACCTTTTAGATTCTTTTCCATCTTTTACTTGATAAGTCACTAATTTATATTTGCATAAACCAATAAATTCCTATCCAATTACACTTGTAATATCCTCATGGATACATTTTTTGAAATTTGGAAATCCACCATAAATTCTATAATTTCCATTTAAACATGAATTATTGTAAAATAATTATTCATCCAATCTTTTGTAGAAGACAATTGAAATAAATTCCCTGGCTAATTTTGGTGGAAATTCAATTCCAAACTCTTTCAAAATTTTAGTATGCAAATTACAATGAATATGATGAAAAACATCATAGTTCATTGAAAATTCAACATGTTACCTACAACAAGAAGTGGTGCATGTGGGATCAATTTTAACATAAAAAGGTTTTGCCATCTCAAAATATCTTTAACAAATATAAATTTGTGGATGTTTTTCCAAAACTTTATAGTACAATTATGTTTGAGTCATATCCAATAATTTTTTTGGATGCAGTTGATAGTTATGAGAACCAACTCTTCTTTTCACAAAATCTCTTGCATTAGGTGAAACTCTTGTATTGTCTTTCCAAAATTGAGCAAGTAATTCCTTGAGAGTATCAATTATACCTTGTCATTTTTTAGAAGTCTACCAGAGAATACCTAGAGCTCATTGGTATTAGGTTCATTAATTATTTCACATTTTTCATTTACTTTTATTATTATTTTTCTATTTATATTAAGTGTTTGGCTTGTTTTTGAAACCATTCATTTTCGCCTATTTTATCATTTACTACACAAGTTATAAGTATACACCAAGAAAAAATATAATATTTGGTGTGTGATTTTGGGCCTACAGTATGATATGCATCATGTAGATTTTCAATAATTTCATCATTTTAATCATCCATGTTAGATGTTCTTAGTCCTAATGTGTACATTATAGGTCTCATCTTAATCAATTTTATCAATGAAACAAATAATTGACATATTTGACTATCATACCCCAAATTATGAAAGAAATTATCCAAATTTGTTGAGTCAGTCTTCTTGAATGGAAATTAGAGATTTTTTTATGCATTGGTTCTAAAATATTTTCATCAAATTTAATTAATCACTTTCCTTTTCTACGCATAGTTCTTGGAGGTGTTGGTAATAGTGGAATTTGTTGAGAGGGTGTTTCAAAACCATTATTAATTTCATTATTTAGAGGTGGGATGACATTTGATTCACTGTTAATTTCTTCATTATATGTTTCCAATAAATTATATTAATGGTTAATTTCATAATTATTTATTTCCATCAAATTTTCTTCATTCATGGGGGGTGAAACATCATACACAAACTCACCATCAACAAAATAAAAAACTTAGAACTTTGAATGTGAACTTCTAACATTAACTAATTCATTATTTTCAATTTCAGTATTATTCATTTAATTATGGTCAATTTCAACATTATTCAATTGATTATAGTTAATTTCATCATTTTTTAATTCATTATCATCAATTGGCTCATTATCTATGGTATTTAGTTCATCAAGATTAGGGTTTATACCTTATCTGCCATGAAGTTTTCACATTTGTAGCTTGTGTTTCTCTATATAATCTTCTAATTCCTCTGGTGTTTTTTTCTTCAATGTCTTCCTCTTCCTCTTATAACATGATCTGACACCCATCAAAAGGACCAATTAATAATTTTTCAAAGGTGAGGTCAAGTACACATGTACACAAATCTCATAGAAGTATGCAGAGAATGTTTATGGGGATATTTTTTTTGATTTGGGTTAAAAACAGTAATTTATAAGTGTGATCAATATAAAACAAGAATAATGTGATCACATTATTACATAAGGTGATCATGTTATGTGTTATCTAAGGTTCTCCACATCTAACCTATTGAGAAGCTTATATCGACAATAAAATGATCACGTTATTATCAATATAAGCTTTGAGGTTGGTAATTGGAAATGAGAATCAAGTGTTGCCTATGTTTTAAATAACATGATCATGTTATTAAATAACATGATCACATTATACTTAATATAGATAAGGGATTATGTAATAGGGATTAAGGCATTGGTGCATAGGGTTTATGGATTAGGGATTAGGGATTAAGGACTATAATTTATGTTTTAGGGTTTAGGCATTAAGGATTAGGGCATGTAGGGTTTAGGTTTAAGGGTGTATATAAGGTCTAATCACTCTATGTGATGTGAGAACCTAATTTTTACTACAAAAGATGTTAATTGGGACTAAATCAATTGGTAAACAAGGAAAGTTTTTGGTTTACAACTTAGGATATAGTGTTTAGGCTACACAAGGTCAATCACAAAGATAATTATTAGTCTAAATTATGTTAATTTGGGATAAAATGATTGGTTCAATGTTTAAAGAGTTTATATTTATGGTTTAGAGTTTAGGGATTAAGACCTGTAAGCATTAGGGCTTGGGGTATAGGTTTTAGGATATATAAGGTAAAATCATGTTGGTGATCAAGGAAAATTATAGTTGATCAACCCCCAAATCACATTTTATAGTCATGCAATTAGATTGAAGGGGCTTAAAATAGCCAAATTTTACTTTATATGCACAACTAGATTGGTACTCTAAAGGCTTTATCCATAAGTTTAAAAATGGTATCTCATGATAAAGTCAATTATATCATAAGGCATGTATGTTTTTGGCATGAAGTGGGCATTAGGAAATATGGCTTATAATTTATGTTTTAGGTATTAGGGATTAGGGCATGGGGTTTAGGTATAAGAACTTATATATTAATGTCTAATCTCTCTATGCCATGTGAACCTAATTCTTACTGAAAAAGATGTTAATTGGGATTAAATTGATTTGTAAATTGGGAAGGCTTATGGTTTGCAATTTAGGGTATAGTGTTTAGGGTTTATGGTTTATGACTTCTAGGTATATAGATATATATATGATTTAGGGTACATAGGGTCAATCACAAAGATAATTGAGGACAATTTGAATTAGTTGGACACATTTGTGATTATAAAATGTGTTTTTGGTTGTCATTATACCCTAAATGTCATCATGTGGATTGATTGAATTAGTAAAATGGGGTCATCAATCATGTGATTTAGGCCAAACTGAGCCCTGTGAACTTAATTTTTAGTCTACAAATGATGTTAATTTGGGCTAAATGATTGGGTCAAGGTTTAAATAGTTTATATTTATGGTTTAGAGTTCATGGATTAGGAAATTTAAGGATTAGGGCCTAGGGTATAGGTTTTAGGGTATATTTTTACAATCATGTAGGTAATTAGGGTAAATTTGGGAGCCTTGAACATATCTATGTGTAAAGAATGTGAATTTGGGATCAATTATCCCCACATCATCATATATTGAGCCTACAAAGTCAATTGTGGTAATGAGTGATGTAATATTAAACAAGTTCATCCTTTTCAACCTAATTCTTACTAAATATATAAAGGATATTAATTATGGATAAATTTATTGGTTTAGGGTTTAGTGTCTATAATTTAAAGGGTTTGGGATTTAAGGCTTATGGATTAGGGTTTAATATAAATAGTACAAGGTTTAGGGTTAAAGTTAAATGGTATAGGGTAACTTAGGGTTTAAGATATCAGATATAGGGTCCAATTACTAAGGTAATTAAATAACATTTGAGCTACTTGTGACACCTATTTATGACTTGATTACCTTCATGTTTTCATTTTTGATAAAAGTAGGGAAAATTATGCCATGTACATATTGCATACATGTTATCAGATTGATTTAGCCATAAATTTGGATTAGGGGCTCAATTTTTCTTGGATCATGCATGAAATTTCACAAATTGAATAATTGGATCAATTCATGATAGAATCAATTTTTTGATTTTGCCCCAAATCATATATTTCTATTGAAGGGGTTCATATTGGCCTCAAATGCCTCCTCAATTAAAAGAATTAACTAGCTCCTCATCTTTGGTTAATTAGTTAAAGGGGATCAAAATATCCCTAATTTAGTTTAGATGCACAACTAGATTGGTACTCCAAAGGCTTTAGACATAGGTTTAAAAAGTGCATTTTATGACATCACATGATAAAATTAGTTATATCATAAGGCATGTATGTTTGTGGCATGTAGTGGGAATTAGAGCATAGGGATTATAATTTATGTTTTAATTATTATGGAATAGGTTTTAGGTTTAAGGACATGTATATTAATGTCTAATCACTCTATGACATGTGTTCAACCCTGATTATTACTATAAAAGATGTTAATTGGGACTAAATTGAAGTTGGTAAATAGGGAAAGTTTAAGGTTTAAAATTTAGGGTATAATGTTTAGGGTTTATTGCTTATGGCTTCTAAGATTTAATGTATATGCATGGTTTAGGGTAAACAGGGTCAATCACAAAGATAATCAAGGATAATTTGAATCACTCAGACCCATTTGTGACTATAGAATGTGTTTTTGGTTTGTCATTATACCATGGATGTTATCATGTAGATTGAGTGAATTATTTAAATGGGGAAATAAATCATGTGATTTAGGCCAAAATAAGCCCTATAAACTTAATTATTAGTCTAAATGATGTTAATTTGGGTTAAAATGATTAGTTCAAGGTTTAAAGAGTTTATGTTTATGGTTTAGAGATTAAGGATTAGGAACTTTAGGGATTAAGGCTTAAGGTATAGGTTTTAGGGTATATAAGGTACAATTGTGATGGGAATTGGGTTAAATTTGAGCTCCTTGAACCTATATATGTGAGTAATGAATGTGAATTTGGGATTAATTATCCCACACATCATCACATATTGAACCTATGAAGTCAATTATGGTAATGATTGATGTAATTTTAACCAATTTCATCCCTATGAAACTAATTATTACTATATATAAAGGATGTTAATTGGGGATAAATTGATCATAGGGGCCTACTGAGCCTCAATCTAAGGAATTTCATCCATATGACATCAATTAGAGATCCAAGTTCTCACCATATTAAAAAATAAATGTTTTTTAATTTGATATGCAATTCCATCTAAAGAAGCCATGTGCAAGAAATTAAATTCATATATAATGGAAATTGGGTCTCACTTGGCCCTAATTACATACCATATTAAACCAATAAAGTATTTGGTTCTAGATGATACATAATTAAGGCCAGTCTAGGCTATCCAAGGAATTATGTTAACATAATTTCAATTAGGGCCTTAATTGCACACCTTATTCAAATAATTGAGTGTTTGATTCAATATGATATGAAATCAAGACCAAATGAGCCCTCTATAAGGAATTTCATCCATCTAATAACAATTGATATTCTGATGGCGCACCAAATTCAACTAAAAGAATATTTGGTTAAATATGATAATGAAATTTAGTCCAAACAAGCCTTGTGTAAGAAATTTCATCCTTTTAATATCAACAAGGAGATCTATTGGTCCCAAATACATAACATATTGAATCAACCTAGTATTTAGTTCAGTTGAATATGCAATTATGGCCAACCAAGGCTCATGCAAGTAATTGAATACATCTAATGTCAATTACAACTTCATTAGCCCCAATTATAAACTATATCCAGCTAATCATGTATTTGGTTTTATATTATATATAATTAGGGCCAACTAAGCCCCATGGAATTAATTTTGTCCATATAATGTTTCAATTGGGTCTTATTAGCCCCGATTGCACACCATATTAAACCAATTGAGTATTTAAGTTCAATATGATATATAATTGGGGACACTCAATCCCCAAGAAAGTAATTGCATCCATCTAATGTCATTTGGAGATCCAATTACACCATGTTAAATAAACTGATATTTTTTTCAATATTATACATAATTGAGGACAAACAAGTCATATGTAATTAACTACTTCCACCTAGAATATCAATCAAGGTATTTTTCACCCTATGTAATGAATTGTGTCCATATAATGTCCATTGTGAATATTTTTACCTCTTTTCACATCATAATTTTCTTCAATATAATATATAATTAAGATTAATTGGTCCCTATGCAACGTATTCCTTTAATATAATGTGAATTGGTGCTTTGATAACACACTATATTAAAATAATTGAATATTTAGTTCAATTTAATACACAATCGAGGTTAAATTAGCACTGAGAAAGGAATTATATCCATATGATGTCAATTGGGTCTCTAATTGCAAACCATATTATAAAAAATCAAGTATTTGGTTTAGTTTGATATGTAATTGGGGCCAACCAAGCTCCTTCCAAGGAAATATGTCCATCTAATGTCAATTTTGGATTTATTGGCCTAATTCCACACCATTTAGGATCAAAGAAACAATAAATTGATTCATATGTTAATACATCTCCAATTATTATTCAATGTTATCAATTTTTGATGATAAAATTAGTCCCAAAAAACAATCTTAATCAACCAATATTTAATCTTAAGACTACTAGGCCTAATGGTTTCTATTCAGGTTTTAGGGTATTGAGAATATATAATGTGATCGTATTTATAATGTATTTAATAATACAATTGTATTATTAACATGATCATTTTATTATTGAAATTATAATATTTTAATTTTAATTCAATTCCTATGCCGTTTGGCTCAGGAATGGCTTGGATTCCCAAGCCAAAGGCTTGGACTATCAATGTACAATCAATTTTTGAAAGGTATTCAAATAAACAACAAATTTCAACTTTGATTGCCAAATACACTAAGAATTTCAATGTGAAAATTCAAAAAATTGATACCATCATGATAAGCACACTGTCCTCTTTCCAAAAATATGATTTATATATTTTTTGGACTAATTTAAGGTTTTAAACTATGTTGATTTCTAACCATACCTTTTTTAGGCCACTACATACCGCAAACATACATGTTTATACATGTTCATGTAATTTTCCTTTTGTTTATCCAAGTGAAAAATAAGTTATATAGTGACCAAGTAGGCCTAATTCTACACATTCAAAATAAAATTATTTTCTATTTTTTATGTAGTTAGGCATGTTGCATAGATGGTTATCCATTTCTTTGTCAGTTTTTAGGATCTATTTACTTACAAAATTAATAAAAAAACTATTAATTTAAAAATTATTAAAAAATATAGGTGACCTAATATAATATCTTATCTAAATTTTCCCCAAAGGGTTATAAATAATATTAAATGCTACTCAAAAAATGGTGCATAGCACGACCATCTATCTACTATGTTTTATGGAAAAAATAGGAGTTCATATTCACATTTTAGATGTTTGAACTAGTTATTATTAGCAATTTTATTTTAAAAAATAGTGTTTTGGAAACTAGAATTGATATTGTACATTTCATTTTCTTACACCATCTTCAAATTTGGAGTGTACATATCTCAAATTATCTATAAAAGTTAAGATTTCTAAAATTTTAGGAAAATCATGTCCATGGATAGGCCACTTTTTGTCCCCCAAATTTGTGCACTTACCACACACTCAAGGCATTAAATAAAAATTATATCATTCACTTAAAATTTCACCAAAAACTAGGTTGGATAACTACATGGGGATTTATCCATCCTTGAAGTATTGATATGTAGGTAACTCTCTTTATAGTGGTGTTGAGGATGTCTAGCCTATCCTACTAATGAACACACAATTTCAACTCATGCCATACTTACAAGGAGGATTAGGGTTTGCATACTAAATAATATATTTTAGTCACAATATAAAGTTCCATATTTCATTCACGTAAGAACAGAACCTAAAAAAAGAGGCATATGTACTCTAATAAAATAGGATGTCCTACAAAGAGGACACTATTACGATTTTCAAGACACTAGAGTTGCATGATGCTACTATCCAATTATGGAGATACTATTAAGTGAATAGTTAGTCCTAAAGACACTATTTATGACATTCATATATATATATATATATATATATATATATATATATATATATATATATATATATATTTAACCTAGTTTTTAGCACCCAGATCTTCCATGATAGCCACTTTATAGAGAAGTCTCTATTTGTGCATATTATTTACTATTTTAAGAAAGTCAAATTTTGCAACAAATAAATTATTATTTATTGCATATTATTTCACTAATTTAAACAACTCAGACCTTTAATCTATCTTATGGTTTACATAGGTGAAACCGTAAAAGGTTAAAATATTTGGTTAACCTGACTTACTTTGAATATTACTCAAAACCCCAATTTGCATCTTCTAAACTTTTGTACAATAAATTAGGGCTAAAAACTTCTATTTTATAATTTTTAGCATAACCTAGATAATTAAATCAATTTCATAGTAGGTTTAAATTTATTTCAATGTAATTAAAAATTTTGTAAAAAAACCATAAATAAAAAAAACACTAACCCTAAATGTTCTTAGGGTTTGTATCCTTTTTTTTGCTAGTTTCATTAGTTGCTTTTAATTTTTTAGAGTTCATATATTATATTTTAACAACTCTATTACAATTTTTTTACTATATGCCATCTAAAAAATCTATATCTCTTCTATTAAGAAGTACTAGACTAGGTGTTAATCATATAGAGCATATTTAGATTCCTAATATCTTAGCATATAACATGGATAAGGAACCTATCATAACTCTAGCTATGCATCTTTCACACCTTGATTATGTGGATTTCAATGATAATGTTGTTAGTGTAGAATTTGCACCTTAATTAGGTTTTTACTACACTTGTATTATTCACTATGCTTAGGTGGATATTTGGTTACTTAGGATGATTTATGAGGTCATATATTTACACACCCACATGTGGAAATTATGGTCAAATGGGTTGGTGAGGATGCCTTGTCATTCACCAACCAATATTGACTTATCTCTAGCACATGGGTTACTATTCATTTATAAACTAACCCTTGTTCACATTGCCAAATGGTTTTGGATTCATGCCTCTTCTTATCCTATGTAATATCCTATTCTCCTTTGTATTGTGAGGTGTGTGAGAGCTATTATTCTTATATGAATTAATGCAAGTTTGGGTTTTGCTATTCTCAATTATATTTTACAATATTATTGCTCTATGATTTCATCTTCCTATAACTTCATTGTGATGTGCACTAGCTTTGTCTCATGTGATCACTTAACCATTACATTTGCATTATCTGGATTGGGATGAAAACTCTAATATGGTATTAGAGCCAATTTGGTACATTTTTGTCTAGTATTTCATTGCTGTTAACTTTTATTTAAAATCTAAGGTTTATTTACATGTATTTTAAGGTAATTTATGTGATGGTTTTAAAAAAATTCTTGGAGCTTTCAAAAAAATATCAAATTTTTGGGATTTTTGTAGAAGTATTTTTGGTGTAAATTTGACGCTACATAGGTCTTATTGGCATTTTAGGAAGAATGTTTTTATGTATGATGGTGTGCTCTTAGGAGTATATCTTTATCAAAGAAGACATTTGGCCTCTTGTTTATCTCTCATGGATTTCTCTTCTTAAGAGCTATTTACAAGATTCTCTACTTGTGGGTTTTATCTAAAAGTGTGAGTTTGTGACTGATAAAGGATTGATAGTATTGACATCTTTGTTCATTTGAGTGTGATTTGTATCAGCTATTTTTTTATGCTTGGGTGCCATTAATGTATTTCCAACAAAAAAATCACATTTTTTACATTGGGGCACCATTATTACTAGCTTAGATCTTTATTTTTTTGATTTGGGTACCATCATAGCTCCCTTCAGCAAAAATACAGAGCTAGGCATCAATATTTGTAGAAAAAAACACTTAGATTGAGTCTCCATTAAAAAAATAAACCTAAAACTACTATGGCATTTTAACTATGCTTTGAAATAATAGAGAGAGGAATTGAATGGTAGAGGAGAGGCATTAGAGGAGAGAAGGTGCAAATACATGGAGTTCACTAACTTTTTTGGACTAAGGTGCCACTTTGTTTTTGTCTTATACACTGGAAAATTAAAACAAAATTGTTGCATTGTTTTCCCCATGTGATCTACCTATAAGATCCATGTAAAAGGTTGTTTTTGAGGAGAGAAGGTGTCATTAGAATTCTTAGTCAAACTATTGTGTTGGAATGAGTCAAGCAAGCCATTTTTTACTTTTGCACCATTTATAGGGTTGCATTGCATTTTCCTTGAAGCTGAGTGTTGGAGTATCAATCTTGTCTTCTTCTTGAATGTAACTAAGATTAACACACATGTTCTTCACATACAATAGTAATTCATATTTTTTTCCCTAAAAAATATAGCTATAAATTCATTATTTCTCTTTATTATGTTGTATTTTTTAGAAAAAAGGAAGTAAAACTTATTTTCATGCATACCAAGGTAATTAGCTAAATGTTTTTTTCACTTTTGTTGATTTTTTTAAGTCTATGATGAAATTATATTTTTAAAAAGTGGTTTGAATTTATATTTTACATCACCCAAGGGTACTTTTTTTAAGTTTTAAAGTGCATGTTTTTAGTCATAATCTTATTTACGAGACATTGTTTTAGTAATATATTGCAAATGATAACTCAAAACCGAGTACCATCTTTTGAAAAAGTGTGTATTTTCTTATTTCCCATACATTGAGCCAATTTGTATTATAAAATACACTACTTTATAATGTCCCAAAAAAAAATTGGGGGGGGGGGGGTAGGGGGGTTGTACTGTGGTTGTGATTTTATTCTGAAATTCTCTTATTTTCTAAACATTTTATTTATACAACATCAAAAACAAACAAATTAATATTTATTATGCAATGGATATTATAATTTTTAATGAACTCATACCCTTCAACTACCAGGAATGGAAAAGTAAGATTATAATGGTTCTTAGAAGTAAAGGGTTGTTTTGGATAACTATGGGGATAGAAGTTGAGCCCACACTTGACGTAGATAAGATAAAATAGGTTAATAAATGTGATGAATCTTTTGTAATATTATATCTTTCAGTGTCATCATAACTCATATTTCACATAGATTCAGCCGAATCTCCTAAAGAAGTATGGGATACCATAGAAAAATTGTTTGGGAAAATTGACACCATGAGGGGTCATCAGCTGGAGATTAAGCTAATTAGTCTGAGCCCTAGAAACTTTGACACATTAGAATAATTATTCACTAGAATTAATTCACTTATATTTTAGTTAAAATATCGTGGAAGTAATAATAAATATGAGTAATTAGTTCTTTCTATGCTTGCAAAATTAGAACCTAATTACTCTATATTTATTTCTACCTTTTATGCGACCAAGAGAGCCATAGGATCTAATTAGACAATGCCATCCTTAGATTAATTTATTATATATTTAACTAAAGAACATGATAAATTAATTTAAATGGGAACCCTCAAGTCTTCCAAACCTTTGACCCTCATTGCTTGGAATGGGAAACAAAAAGCCTCTAGTAACAAGGATAAGAAATAGAAGAGCAAGGATCCTAAGAAAAAGAAAGAACATAAAATCACTACAAAAACAATAAATGAAACCTCCTCCTCTAAAGGAAAACCTAAGAGAGATAAGGTTAAGTGATCCTATTGTAATAACAATGGGTACAATGAGCATAAGTATATGAAGAAATAGATAGACCACCTTACACATCTCCTACAGAAAAATAATATAGGGGGTCCCTAAGTCTATCAAAAAATCATAATTAGCCAAAGAATCTTCTTAGGAAAAGGAAAATGGAAGGATAAACCTAAGGGAAAAGATCTAATTATATTGGCTTCCACATCTACTTCATCTTGGGTTATCAACTCTGGTGCTTCACACCATATGAGCTCATCAGAGGTTGAGTTTCTTGACTTAGAACCATATAGTATGTCATCTATCACTTTGGTTGATGACACTCTAGTATAAGTTACAAGAAAAGGGAATGTTGAATTCGAAGGTGTAATATTCACAAATGTTCTAGTTATACCTTCACTATCAACTAATCTTCTTTTAGTGTATCAGATTAACCACATAAGGTAGGGCATGAGAGTTGAGTTAACACTAGATTCCATTAAGATCAGAGATCTACACAATGAAACTATAGTTACATTAGGGAGGGATAATCACCATTCTAAGCTATACACCTCTGATTTTACTACATATGTTTCTCCAACTATATTTCTTACTCATTCAGATGGAGTTAAAATGCTATAGCATGAGTGGTTTGGCCACCTTAACTACCACTACCTTGAAAAACTTAGCAAGAATGACATGGTCATAAGCCTACCTCAAGTCCAATTCTCTAAGGGTTTTTGTGAGGGTTTCTCTCTTGGAAAGCACCCCAAAGCAAGATTTGATAAAGGAAAATATTTGAGGGCTTCACATGTATTAGATTTAGTTTACACTGATGTATATTGGGACTTTTCCCAATCTATCTTTTACAAGTGCTAAGTACATTCTCACTTTCGTTGATGATTTATCAAGATATACATGGGTCTAATTTCTTAAGAAAAATTATGAAGTGTTTGAATATTTTCAATACTTCAAGACACTTTTTGAAAAATAATCTGCGAAATCTATCAAGATCCTTCAAACTGATAATGGAGGTGAATATGTTAGTAGTATATTTGAGCAATTTTGCACCACAAAGGGAATTGATTTGCAGTAGATAATTTATTACAATCCTTCATAGAATGGAGTTATATAATGCAAAAATAGATACTCAACATAGATGGCTAGCTTTATGATTCACTCTATATCTTTGGCACCTCAATATTGGGTTGAAGTGATTAATTATGCTTGTTATATTCAAAATAGGGTTCCTCACAATGCTTTGAAATGTTTAACTCCCTTTGAAGCTTGGCATAGAAGGAAACTTGATGTTGAGCACTTTAGGGCTTTTAGATATCTAACTATGGCACATATACCAAAGAAGAAATGCAAAGCTATGAAACCTAAATCCAAGCCTTGCATCTTTGTAGGTTACCTAGATGGTGTCAAGGGATATCATCTTCTACATCCAACCACACATGAGTTGTTCATAGAGAGAAGTGTTCACTTTTAGGAGAGTCCCAAAGACTAAACACTTAACACTTCTTATATTTCATTGGATGTACTTAGACTTGATGAGTCTTCTTCTAACTCAAATCATCCAAAGTAGGTTCTTGAGATAGGGTCTTCTTCTTCTTCTTCTACTTCTTCTTCTTCAAGTTTTGATATTGAGGACAGTGATGAGGAGTCTTCTACATCTACCTATAGTCATGTTTCAAAGGATGAGGAATCAACACCTGACTCATCCACATCTAGGCCCTTTTGGGCTAGGCATTTACTTTAGAGTGTAGGGACTTAGGTAGGGGATCCAATAGATGATAGATGTACTTGGGAAGATTATCAAAGTGGTCCACATGCCTTCTTTATTTTAGCTTTGTATCTATAGACATTTTGAGAGGATTCAGGCATACCTGAGTGGGATAGTGCTATAAAAGAAGAATATTCTTCTTTGAAAAAAATCAAAATTGGGATTTGAATTCACTTCCTAAGGGAAGGAAGATGATTTTATGTAGGTGGATCTATCAGATTCAATTTACATTAGATGGGTTGATTGATAAAGATAAGGCATGATTGGTCACTAAGGGTTTTTCATAGGTAGTAGGTATTGACTACTCAGAGACTTTTACACTTGTTGCAAAGATGACTTTGATATGATTCACACTAGATATAGCTAAAACATGTGGATGGAATGTGCAATAAATAGATGTGAAGAGTGCCTTTCTTCATGGATACCTTGAGGAGGAGATCTACATGGAGCAACCACCTAGGTTTGTTCAAGATTCATCCTTAGTTTACAAACTTAGGAAATCCATCTATGGCCTTAAATAGGCCCCTAGAGCTTGGTATGAAAAATGGATTCATTTCTCCTTAATTTAGATTTTACTAGGTGTCATTTTAACCTCAATGTATACTTCTTATGATAGGATGATTCTTTACTGATATTGGTCCTCTATGTTGATGATATTTTGATCACTAAGAGCTCTTCGTCATCTACTGTGATGGTGAAGATAGATCTATAGGACATATTTGACATGACTAACTTGGGTCTTCTATATTATTTCCTCAACATTGAGATTTCATAGTTTGATTCATGGATTTCACTTTCACAACCCAAGTATGCTATTGATCTTTTGGCTTGGTTTCACATGGATGATTGTAAGCCATCTTCCACTCCCTTTCTATCAAGATTGAAGCTTGAGGATGATTGTTCTACACCTTTGGATGATGCCACTTAGTATTAATAGATTTTTAGTAGCCTCATTTATCTAACTCATACTAGGATTGACATTTTTTATGTAGTGGGGCTTATCTCTAGATTCATGTAAGAACCCCATGAGCTACACTAGAAAGTAGCTAAGAGGATCTTGCACTACATTCAGTGCTCTTATAAATTCAGTATTCAATATAGATTTGGCATATAGGTTAACTTGGTTTGGTTTTATAGATTTAGATTGGGCTAGTGATACTCATAATCATAAGTCTAGTTTGGGCTATAGTTTTTTTTGGGTTTTGGTCTTATCAGTTGGTCTAGCAAAAATTGGAATGCTATTTCTATATCTTGCATAGAGGTAGAGTACAAGGGAGATATTAATGTATCTATTGAGTCTATTTGGCTTCAATGGATTCTATCTAAGTTTGGCATTCCCATTAGATAGCCCACCATCATCTATTATGAAAACCAAAGTACTATATAGGTATGCAAGAATCCAATTCAACACCAACAAACCAAACATTTTGAGATTCACATGCATTTTATTCAAGAGCTTATTCATGGTTAGGTCATGAACTTGAGTTTTTGCCAGTCTTTAGAGTAGGTTATAGATATATTTACCAAACCCTTCATCAAGAGTGAGTTCATTCACCTATGAGATATTCTTGGGGTATGGTCTACATCAGTAGAAACATCATTTTTAGGGGGCCTTCTAGCCTCTTCTCTTCTTTTATGTCTCTTTTTTTGGGGGGAGTTTTTTTCCACTAGTTTTTCTCCTTTTTATCCACTTTATGAGAGATTACTCTGTACTTGGGTACCTAATTAGGCCTAGTTACCAAGACCTAATTCTACTACCCACCTAAGCTACACTTAATGGGGGGTGTTACTATAGATTGTTCACCTTACTTAGGATTTTAATACACTTGTATTATTCACTATGCTTAGGTGGATATTTGGTTATTTAGGATGATCTATGAGTTCATATATTTTCACACCCACATGTGGAAATTATGGTTAAATGGGTTTGTGAGGATGCCTTGTCATTCACTAACTAATGTTGAATTATATCTAGCACATGGGGTTACTATTCATTTGGAAACTAACTCTTGTTCACATTTCCAAATCATTGTGGATTCATGCCTCTTCTTAGCATATTTAATAGCCTATTCTCCTTTGTATTGTGAGGTGTGTGAGAGATATTATTCTTGCATGAATTAATGTAAGTATGGGTTTTACTCTTATCTATTATCTTTTTTAATATTATTGCTTTGTGATTTCATCTTACTAAAACTTAATTATGATGCACACTAGATTTGTCTCATGTGATCACTCAACCATTCCATTAACATTATTTGAACTAGGATCAAACTTTGATAGATACATCCAAAGATGAACAAGATAAAGATGATATACACATTGAGAATCAAGACACTCACCCTAAACTTAATAATTATGAACAAAGATGAGGTATTATAAAGCTTCAGAGATAGAATGTGAGAACAACCCATTGATCATGTAAAAATCCTACCAGTCATATTGAAAATCAATAATAAAAAAAATAATGGTCAATCTTTAACTCCCTTAGTTAATAATGTTGATACACCTCTAGTGGGGCCAACTCAACCAACTAATCTAGAATAACTTAAGATTGTAATTCAACAACCATCAATGAAAACTACACCTCTTGTGGCTAGTTATTCAACTCCAAATGTACAATCCATTATGTATGGGATTCATACTTTGCAATATAAGGTGTTACATATTGATAAAGGAGCCACTAGGACATCATATGGCTTGGATTATAACATTATATTATATAAAATCTTTACACATCACATAGTAGACACTCTCTTTCCATCTAGTTTTTTGGAACCCAAGCTTACATTATATGATGTCAAGGGTGACCTAGAGTCTCATCTCAAATTTTTTTCATGTAGTATGCTTGGATTATGTGTCCAATGATTGGCTTCTTATGAAGTTATTTCCATGAAATCTCAAGGATTATAACCTAAAATGGTTTTATGATTTACCAAATCAATATATCATGAAATTCAATCCTTTAGAGAACATGTTTCTAGCACACTTCTCTATCAAAATTAGTGATAAGATATCACATGCACAAGTGGGACAATTAAAGTAAAAGTTGAATGATCCTATCACATATTATGTCTTATGATACAAGATAATATTATCCAAATTTAATATTCCCATGGTAGAAATAGAGATTCAAACAATATTTAAACTAAGTCTTTTACTAGCATTACATGAAGCTAGCTTGTTCAACAAGTTTCCTACATTTACCGATTTATGCCACATAGTCAAGGAAAGAGAGATTAAGATCTTATCAAAGGGAAAAGTAAAGCAGACAAATGGATCAGAATAAATATTAAGATTTAAAAAAAACATCCATACAAGGTGAGGGCCATAGAGAATAAAAGTTATCAAAAGGCCACAATCAATACAACTTCAGAGCCATCTCCTAAATTGGTTTTGTCTGCTCCTCAACCCAAAGTCTCCAATAACTTTCTAGAGTCACTAGCATAGGTTTTAAAATGGCTCTTAAAATGTAATGTCATATCTCTTCCTCCCATTAAATAGGTTTATATGACACAACATTTTCCAAATAACTATGATTTAAATGCATTTTTCAAGTATCATAGGGCACTAAGCCACACAACAAATAGATGCATAAGCTTAAAGCACAAGATATAAGATCTAATTGAGGTTGATATTATTGATGTGGGAACATCCATAGAGGCACCAAAAGCACAAAAAATAGAGGCTATGGCACTGAATATATTTTTAGATCCATTCCCAAAGAAGCATATAATGAATTAGGTAGGGGAACATTAAGTGTTCATTACACATATCATGCACATCCACCACCAACTTCATATCACATAGTTATAGAATAGGGTCATCTATTGCATAACATTATTGGCATTTACTATACTAAAGTTCCACCTAGACCACTCATCACATTATTAGAGTAGGATATTGTGGATGATGATATATATCTATATGCACTCTTCATACGAGCATACATAGACCATCATCCTATCCATATTGTTATGGTTGACAAAGGGTCGAGCATTAACATGTACACTATGACACTCTTAAAAATTTTGGGCTACACATAATGGGATATATTCCCCATAAAATATGATCATTAGTGGTTTTAATGGACACATTCATAACTCTATCAGGGAGATTGTGATTTCATTATAGGTTAGACCAACACACATAGCCACTCAGTTATTAGTAGTACCTAGTGCCAGTGTATTTGATATATTATTAGGTAGGCCATAATTACATCAGATCTAAGGCATACTGTCTATATTAATTTGATGCTTTAAGTACATTTATTAAAATTAGGTGGTCAAAGTTAAGGGTATATCATATAAGTATCCTCTACCCATCCCACAATTATTTCTAGTGCAAGTACTAGTTACAATTTCAAAATAGACACTAATTCTATTTCTAATACTATTACCAAATATTAAAAATTTATCAGTCATAACTAATAATATATCTCCTATTCATACATCATAGATTTTATAAGAGCCATCAATGTAGGTGAGGTCTACTCTTATAGTATTGACACATACACATACTCTCCCACAAAGACCCTTCTTAGAGAGACCCCTATATTAGAGATATCTCAAAATTCTAAAAGACCTTCCTCTACTTATTTCATGCCAAGATTAGTAATATTATGTTTTATGGGTTCTCAACATAGGGAAATTATGTAACTTACAACTTCTTTTTCTACCAGATGGGTTATTAAGACGCCTACAATTCATAGAGCATCATTGTTAGTGTCACAGATTCATAGTATCACTATAAAGATAGATTCAGCCATAAACTACTCTGCACAATAGATTATGGTATAATAGTTACCCTTTCACATAACATGTATGATCATAGTTCCTTTATTCAACATAGGTCATGATGATAGTTAGTCTCCTATGAGACTCATTAATTAGTATGGTTCCTACCCTTTTGTACATACTTTATTCTCTCTTGATCCTACATAATTTATCTTTATTTTCTTGTACATAGCTTATACTCATAAAATTAAAAAACAATATAACATGTCAAACCACAAAAACATTCAAATATTACTCATAAAATACAAAATTTACAAATTGCATGCATTGATATGTTTACATTTATACTACTTTCCAGATATTACCTATGATATCTATCTTAGTATAATCAATTTCATCATACATATATGTTTCACTTGTTCTTATTGAGTGCTTGTAAATTACATATAGGATTCTGATCCATTACATTAATCTAGAATTGTTATCATTTACCCATTCAGGGTATATACACTAATCCAAGTTTGTTCATTTGATACATAAGTCCACTCGTGGGCATCTTATACATAGATTCTACTACCAAGTTCTATCCTTACATATTATACATTTGAGTTTATGAATTGATATAACTTAATAATGATCATTTCTACTTAAACTTAGTTTTTTTTTTACTATCACTAGTTTAGACTCAACATATGTACATCCTATAATTTACACAAATTTATACTACATTATTATACATGCTTTCATTTCTAACTTTCATAGTTTAGACTTGATTGTGTTCCTATGTTTCTTCCATTTCAAGGGCATTTGAATATTCCATTTTTATTTGGCTCTATGTCACTTCTATGTATGTATATATGCCTTGGACATGTGCCCATGTCCCTTATGTGTGATTTATTGATTATATATGTGGACATTTTAACATGTTCTTGCATGTATACTATGCTCAAATTTAGTGGTATGCGCTCATGTCCCTTATATTGTGGCCCCTTAACCTACTTTATCTTGCTTCATGTTTTTTGTATGTGATATTTCTTATATGCATCTTCACCATGACACTTGTATTTTCTTGTTACACACAACAATTTTTGATGCCATGAGGGACCTCATGCATCTACCCTTCCTAATTGGGTGTTATGATGGACATCATTCCCCATCCTAGGTAGTTACTCAATTTTACTATTATGCATAGTAATTGCATCTATCTGGACACCCTTGTGTAATTATAGACATAACATACATCTCACACTAAATACTTATGCTCAGATTATTTTACATTATGATGTTATGTTTACACAGTGTATTGGAATATCTTGTAGATATCATATACCATAATAGAGAAGGAGAAGTGGAAAGGAGGAAAGCTAGTCAAGAAAAGGTAGAAGTTAGAGTTGTGAGGATTTAAAGGAAGAAACAAATTATAGAATCCATCCATAGCATCGGTAATAGGAATAGGGACATGGAAAAGCATAAAGAAATCACTAAAACTAGTAAGCTAGTGATTTATTTGGAGACAGAGGACTCAGACTCTTAACCTCCTAGATTTTGGTTTTTTGTTATCTTTTTTTTTAGGTTTTTGGTGGAGGCTTGTTGGTGGTAGTACCTTATTATTATTTGGTTGAGCCTAGGGCATATGTTTAGTTTTTATCATGTCTACTATTCTTGTCTATCTTTTGATTTAGCTTTTGTAATAGACACGAGTCTGTTAACCTATTTGTTTACCCCATATAATAAAAAAAATGCTCTAGCTAACAAATTTTCCAAAGATATTTTATTTTGAGGATAGTTATTACACATGTCAAAAAATACCCTAAAAAAATGGGCATTCATAGGGGTTTATCATAGAGATCAGAGTCCTACATTTCTATTCATGGATCATTTTTATCACATAGGCTTAGTTTCAAAAATTAGACATAGATAAAAATAGGGATTCAAAAAGTAGTTTAATTTCCTAGATTTCAAACTAGACAAACATTAGCACCCATATTGGGAAACTAGCACCATAAGGTGATATTTTCCACTACATGGTGCTACTATCTATTATCCCCATCTTTAGGATAGTCTAGATTATCTAGAATAATACACTAGGTATAGTACAAAGTTTCACATATGCAATCATAGGTTTGATAATTATGTTTAGATTTTTTTTAGACACACTAACTTCAACTCAGATTAATACTAGCTACTTAGATTGGGGGTATCATGCATGATATGATCACTAAAAAATTTAGTTTAGATACATAGATAAAAACTTATTACATACTTGGTTTAGAATCAATATAATCAAATATCAGATTAGGGGCATGTGCATGGCACATAATTTCCATATGCCCAATTACACATAGGTTGATCAGATGGGATGACAATCCTCATGTCCTTATCTATGATTTATACACTCTATATCATATTATAGGTTGTCACTAGTTTCATGCCTTACTCCATCTACAATGGTTATCATTCTCTAGTGGCCAAGAGTTACCTAATGTACCTGAGTGGCCATAGAGCTGACATACAGAGGTAGATATACACAATTAGATACTTTTTAGAATTTTACACAATTATGTTTTATATGCATATAATACACACAAGTGGAAAATGATGGAGTCATATCCTACTTGAGTTCTTGATCCATCCATATGAGAGGGTTAGACACACTTACAGTCTTATCCAAGCTATTCATAGGTTATGATCCACCAAGAAAGGGTGGACAATGATGGATTCAAAACTAGATTGAGTTATTGAGCCACCCACATATGAGGATTGAATAAGATATCATCTTAGTCCAATATTTTCAATGATATGATCACTATAGACATTAACACGCATGTTTTTACTAGGTTCATGCATTAGTTCACATACCTAATGTGGTGTATTAATTCATTTCCTCTTTCCTATCTCTCTACTTAGCTTTACTCAGTTACTTTATTTAGTATAGTCTTTTGATTTTGACATCTCTTAAGGATTAGTTTATGCACATTTTATTTTAGTTCATTGCTTTGGATCATGATTTGCATATGCAAACCCATCTTCACATACTCAAACTTAGCCACAAAGGCTTCACTTCCTAGTTAAGTCTAGGTACACTTATTTGTCCTTTATATTAGTCATTTTTCTTTGTCACAGTTTTAGCATAAAGGGGAGGGTGAAAATGTAATCACCTAAAAGTGGTATTTGGATGCTAAAAGTGATACTTTAGATAACCTTTTCCTAGCTTATCCCTATACCTATCCTAGATCTATTATCAGACTTTTCCAGCCATTGTGCAAATTACAAACACCTATAGTCACCTCAAACATAGTCCCATAACTACATTTCTAGATCCCAACCCATTATTCCCAGTAGTTTTCTAGTTGGACACTAGTACCGTATTAAGGAAACTAGAACCACATGGTACTAGTGTCCCCAACTTGGTGCTAGTGTCCCTTATCCTAAATCTCTCGAATGGATATATTTTAAAACATATACCTTTCCTAAGGTTGACTTAAATATATTTTATAATCTTTACAAGATATAGATCATTATAAATACAAAACTATTAGACACATATCCACTAGATGGAAAATAGATGCAAAATGCCTATACAAATAAGAAACAAGTTGAAGAAAATCAAGGTTATTAATCCTTATTCTACCCTAGTTCTATATACTACCATCTACAACTAACCTAGGCCTCCATTTCATATATTTTAAATCTCAATCACACTCAAGGCATTCAATACCACTATCATTCTAGCATTCCCTTGCACTTGCACCAAACACTAGGTGAGAGAACTACATTAGGCTTGATCCCTCTTCGGAGTATTGGTATGTATGAAATTATCTTCATAGTGGGGTGTTGAGGATGTCCAAACTATCATACTAATGAACACACCTTTTTAGTTCATGCCATACATGAAAGGAAGATTAGGGTTTAAAAAATAAATTAGATATTCTAGGCACAACATAAAGTTATAGATTTCATGTGCATAAGAGTATAACCCAAAAAAATAGGTATAGGTGCTCCCATAAAATATGAATAGTCTTGTAAAGAGGACACTAGCACCATTTTTAGGAAACTAGAGCTACATGGCGCTACTATTTAGGTGGAGAACTATTGTTCAGTGAAGAATCAGACCCAGGGACCCTATTGACAACACTCAAACCTATTTGTAACCTAATTTTTAGCACTGAGATCTTCTACGATAGTCACTTTATAGATAAGTATATATTTATAGACATTATTTACTATTTTTAAAAAACCAAATAAAGTCAAATTATATAAAAAATGAGTGGTTATTTATTGTATATTATTTTACTAATATAGACAACTTAGCCCTTTAATCTAGTTGAGGATTTACATAGGCAAAACCCCAAAAGATTAAAACAAACACACTACTCATTATGTCCTTTAATCATCATATTAGGAAAGGAGTGACTCCAAGGCATGCTCTATTGCTAAAATGTAGAGTAGTGGTTTCTTAGATATTGGTGGAGTTAAGATAGGTGGATTTTCTAAATATTCCTTCAAATTATCAAATGTTTGTTGATAGTTGTTGTTCCATGAAAAGGCAGTGCACTTATTCAAGATATAAGTGAAAGGATGGCATAAAAATTCCAATTATGAAATAAAATATCAAATATATTGAATTTTTCCCTATGAACTATAGAAATGATTTAGATTATATGGTGAAGGAATTTATGTGATAGCCTTAACCTTAGATATATCAAATTTGATGCCCATAAAAGAGATAATGAAGCCTATCAATTTTCCATAAGTGACATAAAATACAATTTTTTTATAATTAAGACTCACCTTGTATTCATGAAGCCTTTCAAAAATATGTCATAGCACTTATAGATGGCATACTCTAGTCATGGATTTTCCCATAATGTCCTCTACGTAAACTTATACAACATCATGAATCATGTCATGGAAGATGATAGTCATTTCACATTGATAAGTAGCATCAACATTATTAAATCCAATAGGTATCACTTGTTAATAGAATGTCTCCCATGGAATGGTGAATATTGTTTTTTCTAGTATTCAAGTTCTATTTTTATCTATTTATATATTGAAAAGCCATCCATGAGAGATATATCATACCCTACTATGGAATCTAAAATCATATCAATGTTTGGCAAAGGAAAACCATCATTTGGGCATGTTTTATTTATATCTTTTAAATATGTACATATGTAGATTCCTTGTTGGTTTTTCTTAACTAGGATAATATTTGATATCCATTATGAATAGTCAATGGGATGAATACATAATGACACTAATAATTTTTCTAATTCCTTTTAGATTAGTATGACAATGTGAGGATGTATATTTCTTATCTTTTATTTGATCAGCTTGACATTAGGGTGTACAACAAGATGATGTAAAAATAGATAAGGATCTAAGTTAGGAATATCTAAATAAGAATAGGAAAAAGTATCAATAAAGTCCCAAAGGAGTGAAATAATAAGTTCCCCTTCCTATTCAATGACAAATGCTCCAAGATTGATCTATTTAGGATTATTTGTGGTTCTAAGGTTGACTTCTGTGGTGTCTTCCATAAGTAGTGTGGAACCATCATCTAGAATAGTGTACAATGAGGTGAATTGATCTTATTCATAATCTTATGGATCAATAATTTCATCAATATCTCCCATGTATTAATAATATGAATCACCAAACATAGGTAGAGAAAACTCAACAAAGGCATGTGTGAAATATTTAATCAATTGGTCAAATAATTTTTGGTACTATAAACTAATGTTTGAATTTAATGAGATTCTATGACTAGAGACATGATATAATTAATTCAAACTAGTATGAAATACCATCTTCTATGGTACTTAAAATAGGTTTTCACCACGGGAATCATCTTTTTCTTCACTATTTTCTGTAGACACCTAAAACTGGCCACCGATAACCTTCAATTAGGCTTTTGAAAAACACTAAAACATGATAAATGATGTGAAACTAAAATATTCAAGTGCTGATTTTGGCCAAGGTATCCTTAAATGGGGAAATGCAATTTATGGGCTAGCTAACTTTGATCACATCATTTTGAGTCAAAATGTTAATTTTGCATCTAGGTGATCTAGATTGCTCTTTCTTATCAAATATCTTACACAAGACACATGCCTTTATTATTTTCTATTGGTAATATTTTAAATGGGATTATGGTTATAATGCATCTAACATCACCTTCCAATTCTAATCCAGTCAAATTTTGGACCAATAACAAGGCATTATGATCAATTTAGGCAATTTGTGCAAAAGTGCTTAATCAAGCTTAAGAGATAATTAACCCAAATCAAGGCCTAATTAAGAATTTCATGGAAACTTATTGAAAAAATATTTTTGTAAATGAATATTTAATATCTACATCATTAGGTGACCTCATTTCTTGAGAAGACATCCCTAGGCCATAAATGCCACAAATATCAGGATTTATGCCCTCCATGCCTCATCAATGCCTTCCATGATGCCCTCCATGTCTCTTAATTGCTCATTTTTCTAATGTCATGATGAGGAAAATTATAAAATTAATTCCAAAAATTAAATTAATCTTCAACCACACATCTTAATCTTAGGATGGATGGTTTGAGTTGATTTTGATCAATCTCAAAAATCTATATATAGTAGGCCTCACCATATAGATTTTAAGTCTTGATTATGGAAATTTATAATGCATAATTGATTACAAAAGCTATTTTGGTGTAAATTTATAATGCACAAATGATTCCAAAATCCATTTCAATTAGTGTTACCATGCCAAATTAAATCTAAGACAAGCTAAGCTAAAGCCATCAGGGGCCAAGGAGAGATGGAGGTAGCCAAGTTTCCATTGCCAAAGACTTCAAGAGCACAAGTTGATCAAGCCACTACTACAAAGGCATTTGGAACATCCAAATAAGGTGAAGGAATTTGTGTGTTCTATTCCTTAATTTTTAGTTATGCTTGTCATTTGTTTTTGTTACCAAGCTCTCTCTAGTGTCTAGGTCTAGAGATGATATGTTATTAGTGTGTTTCTTTCATTTTGTTTTCATTTTGAAACTAACACCATACTAACCATCCTCTCTTGAGTCAAATTCATAGATCACATATGGCACACCTGGTGGGACAAGACACATCTCACACCTGAAGAAGATCATTTTTCAACATTAAAATATTCATTTGGACTCTTAAAAATTTTACAAATTGATTTTATAACTTTATTTTGCCATTTTTGTTTGCCACGATTTTACATAGTAACCAACGTCAGCTAGTAAGATTGACATCAGTTAGAAAGTGTAACTATTGTCAGTTGTATAAATCAACATCGATCACTGTGTTTTTCTTAAAATAGAAACCTAAGAGTTCTTTTCCTAATGTTCATTGTTTCAAAAATAAAAAGAGATTCAAATATAAAGGACATGCTAACATTTTTACTATAGGGCCAAGCTTGACATTTGCTAAAAACATGTTTTAAATCACCTTTTGCATGTTTAAAAATCAATTAGGAATTTTGTTTTGGTGTTTAATGAAGAATTTAGATACTTAGATGAATGTTTTCAAAGTTCACAATCTTAAGACCAAGGGGTCAAATGAACACCACCAAATCTTTAATTTGGCCTTAAAATTGAATACACTTGTCAATTTTTGTTTTCAATAGTTGTTTAATTAGATTTTGTTTGGAAAAAGAGGAATGTTGCATGTATGCTCTTCCATTTGTCCCCTTTAGGGAACCCTTAGAATCAAAAGTGCCATTCCTATTGCAAATGGCCTAGTCCAAGGCTTAGAAAGGAAGTCATCTAAATTAATTCCTAAAAACTCATCAAAGTTTGGGTGACCTTGAAAATGACCCTAAAGTCTTTCTACTTTCATGATTTCTTTATTTTTATGCAAACTTTGCTTGTGAAGGGGAATTCATCACCTCCCATGAGTTCTTTAGGGAAGCTTTCACCCAAGATTTCATATCATGGAATTGAATTCATTTGGATCCTTATTAGAGTTACACATGGGACATAGTGGCACTTTGGACATTGCACTACATTGAGTGAACAACAAGATGTAGTGGTTACAAAAAGGACTAGACTTTTTTACAACAATCCAAGTGATACAGACCCAAAATCCATGTTTTTATTTTTCATTGTTTGGCATGAAAGTCATTGTTCAATTGATTCCCATAGATCATTAAAAAACTTGTTAGATCTTAGATAAATCCCCACTTATCACAAAAGTATTGTTGGTGCAAGGTGCACCTCAAGGTCCATGTCACAGTACTATCATTTTAGAGAAGGGTGGGTGTAAAAACCCTACTATATAATGTGTATTTACTTTTGGATGAACACTTAAAATCCTCTCAAATGATGTATATTGAAAGATTCCAACAATCCCAAGAAACCTTGTCATTTTAGGATCTAAGAGTGGATAATTAGTTGGTCTTATCCTAGATAAAAGTCTTGTTTGAAGTCAAAACTTGGTGTAAACAGAAAAATACAAACCAAAAACATTGTTCAAATTTTCCTTTGAACAAAGAGGCATTATGTTGCCTACATGAGATCATCAATTTACCTTTTTCAAAGTTCATCAAAATCTTGAGAGTCATATCATCCATTTTGGCATAGTTATTCTCCCCAATTGAGTCTAGACCTTTACCAAAGTTGTTTAAGTCTTTCACCTATAATCTAAATTTGAAATTATAGCTTTATAAGTTCATAGAGTTGATGTGTTAAGTGGGTTTTCCATTTTCACTAAACTTGAAGGAACTTAGGTTTAATTTCCAGTTTAGTTTGAAGGCCATTTAAGACTCAATCATTTTCATCACTTGATAGAATTAAGCCATTTTATGCTAAACACTTTCTCTTTATGTCTATGCACCACACCATTTTGAGTCAAGAAAAGTAGTGTTATGCTATCAAAATTGTGGAAAAATATCTTTGCCTTAGAGAGTTTTTGAAACAAACCTTTTAGTCACACCTTTTAGATAGTATAGCATCGTTATGCTACCCAAATAATTTTGAATATTATTTCATAGACTCTCTTGCATAGAGTTCCAAATTTGTTCCTACATTATCAAACCAATCCAAGTGTACTTGTATGATCTTTTATCTAAAATAGTTGTATTGTTCACTTTTGTCTAGTTTGTTTGTCAAAAGCACCAAGTTTTATACCATTTTTTGTGAGAAAATAAACTATTTATAAAATTGCCTTTTGTTTCATACCTTATACCTAATTTATCAAGTTCATGTCCAAGAATCAAATGTTGAGTGTTTGTTTTAGATTAAGGTAAAAGCAAGTTTTGAAGGGACCCCAAAACCCTTTAACAAAATCAAGAAAGATAAAGCATTAACATCCACCAGGAAAAGCATTCCTAAATCCTACTGAAGAGGAGTAACAAAATCAAGTTTTACAAGGACCTAAAACCACAAACATAGACTAATAAAAGCACCCAGGTTTGACAAGGACTTGAAACCTAAACAAAACCAGGTTTTACGACCTGAAACAAGTACCTAGGTTTTATAAGGACCTATAACCTAAAAAAACTTACAACATATGGTAAAGAATGCTAATATATATATATATATATATATATATATATATATATATATATATATATATATATATATTTAGCATTCTACCCTAGCCAACAATGTAGGTTGCCATTGCAATAATGACACACAAGAATTTTTTGTGACAATCAAAAAACACAAAATACCTTTGGTTTCTTTATCACTAAGATTGATGAAGACACTGTCAGATCTAGCAATAATGATGGCCATAGCCAAAACTCATTGTCTGCAACCATGGCATCCTTAAATCTATAGCACTGCTCATCCCAGTCAAAGATCTAAGGGCCTAGGCTATATGAAAGACCATTGGGATTCCTCTCCACTTCTAGATCCTTAGGCTCCTCCTCTTCTTCTACAACAACTGTGACCATTGCATTCACATTGCTATCAACAGTCGTGGCAGCCTCCATGAGCACCCTGTGCATCTCCCCATGGCATTTAATGATGAGATGCCTACAAAACATAGCTATATCTTAGCCTAGCTCCCCGTGATAGCCGCCATGAACACCCTATGTAGCTCCCCTGTGGGGATTTCCCCCATCCATTCACTATTTCCTTCACAAACAAGATTGGGATGGCAGTCCACCTTAGACTGGAAATTTAGCCCAGGTTCCATCTGCAATACAGAAATATGAAGCAAAAATAAAGTTCCATGCAATAATATATCTCACATTAAAATGAGCCACGTAGAATAGGTAGGGTTTAAGGGGGCCACACAGATGCGAGCCCCCTCTTCAAGCCCATTTTCCCTGAGCATGGCACTATCGCAGCTTAGGGTTTTTTCCATTTTTTCCTTGAACAGGGCACCACAGTGGCCTCACCCTTGTGAGAGTGTAAATTACTCCTTGTTGAGTGTTTGTTAGAAGTGTTTCAAATCCATTAGATTAAAATTTTCATTTATTTTCAAAGTCTAGCTTTTGATGCCATTTGGCCAAGAGTCTTACTGCATGCCTTATTTGAGCCTAGCTTTTTATGTCATGTTTGGCCAAAAGACCAAGCAAATTTTAAATTTTTGGATTAGACTGTTTTGAAACACTTTTCCCTTAGAGTTTGTCATTTTGATTTTTGGTCTTTTTACTTGCTTACCTTTATGTAAATAGTGAAACATTAGATACTTCACACTAACTTGTTTCCTCACAAATATTTGCATAAACCTTTTGATCCTTTTGGTGAATCTAGACCAAGTTGGTACATCATCTATTTTAAACATTACCCTTTTTAGAGTTTATATAACCCTTTAACCTTTTATCTCAAAGCATTAACTATGGATCCCAACATGTATTCCTACACTCGTAGTGGACTCATGTACAATCTAGGGATTAGTAATGTATTTGCATAAGAAGAAATGGTATAAGACCCCTATGTGAATAATATTGCTTATGAGATGGATTTTTATCCCTCTTATAATACTCAATCATGAGTATAAATCCAAGATCTATTGGCTAACTATCTAGTTAACACACCACCTTATTCAGAACAAGACCAAGAATAAACCACAAAATACCTAGCCACAATACCCACAATGGATGAGTTAGTTCTTCAACAGTCATATTTTACTAATACAACTTCCACGTATGATCCATTTTTATTTTAGTGACATTTATTAGAGAAAAAAGATGAGATTTTTGTTAGAGCCATAAAGGTAGGGGCCAAGTTTCTAGCAGACTTTCCCCATGAAAATTTACCAATTCTAGTAAGAGTGCCCCATAATATCATTTATGATCAATAGGCTTCTTCTAGTAACATTATGGCTCTAGTCCAAACAATGTACCAAGATCCTAATATATGTAATTGAGGCAAAAACATCATGGAAGATAACTTTAACTAAATATAAATAGCATATCAAACTTACTTGAATCTAGCACATGATTTCAATTATATGAACATGGTAAGTAATCCTCTTATTAACCTAGTTCTTCAATAAAAGTATTGATAGAGTTAATTAGACAAGAGAATCTAAGTTCTAACCCATTTATAAAAACCACTTCGATAGATAACTTGATGCATAAGCCTATTATTAAAGAAGTGTCTTCAACCTCTACATAAAATAGTGAGCCAAACTTAGTAGATAATGTGCAAACAACATCCAATTCCAATCAAAGTGGCATTAATGCACAAACAATTAGATAACAATATGTGCCTATAGTTAATCCTATGAATAGGTAATCTTACCAGATAATAGGATTTTCTAAACCCTAAACTCAATCAATTGGTTCCTCAAGTATACAACCTATGGGATTAGGTAATAAAACAATAGCTACTGTCACACCTTAATGATAGAATGTGACGAATCCTATTCCTCCTTCTAAGCAATGAGTAGTATTCCACAATAACAAGCATAGTCTAGTGTATTAATGTAATAAAGGAAAAATACATTTCCACCTCAATCAGGGGCAATGAATGTCCCACCTCACTAGGTAATGATAAACATACCTCTTTAGTCATAGACTAATATGCCAATTCAAAACCAAGTAATGCCTAGTCAACAATGTGAAAATATTAGTCAGTAATAGATGCCAAATATGTAACCTGCTTTCACTTCCCCATAGGGATTCATAAATAATGAGGCTCCCATGTTTCTCAAGTACCTACTAGACAACCCTTTGTTCAAAATGTGCCAAAAATCTAGAGAAAGGGTCTTAGACCACAAGTTCCCACTCAACAACAAGGTTTGATTAGTTGGACGCATGTCCCTTTTCAACAACAATAAGCATAGTATAGTTATATCCCTCCATACCAACCACAAATTCCTCTAAGTCAAACCTTTATCACCAACCCAAACTAGAATTTCACACAACTAAGTGTGCAATTTCAAGTACATCCTAATCCATATATGCATATTCCTAGTCCATTCCCCAACTAAACCAATGTACCCAAATAGGTATTTCCATCATACCCTTGTCAAAGTGTCCCACTTGTGACCTCCCAACCATCTATCCAAACCAATATTCTCCCTTAAACCAATATTCCTTCCAATTTCCTATCCCAAGAATTACAATAAATGAAGGATGTAATTGCTACCATTCAAGTTGGTAAATAAACTAAAAAGTTCAAATTAGATGACATATGTTCCTATCCATTCAACATGGATTATTTAAAGATACCATTTCCTTTAGGATACGAACCAATAAAATTTGACAAATACAAAGGGAAATGTGACCGTAAGGCTCATTTGACCAAATTATTTATCGCATGCCAACCAATGGCATATAATGACATATACCTTTTGTTGTTGTTTCCATGGAGCTTGGCCAGACAAGCCTTGAAGTAGTTTTTGAAGTTGCCCAAAAATTTAGTGATAGATTTTGATGATCTTTTTGATAAGTTTGTGTAACACTTTTCCTATAATATCGAGCATGAGATTTCATTAGTGGACTTAACACAAGCAAAGTAAAAATTTGATGAGAGTTTTTCAAGTTACGTATAGTGATGGAGAGCCCTTGCAAGATGTTTCACCCATAATTTACTAGATAAACAATTAGCCACTATGTTTACTAAAAATTTGTACAATGAGATAGCTTACCATCTAGAATTGCAATGTGCATATATGTTCAATGAAATCATCAACAAAGGCTTGTTGATTGAGTGAATGCTCATAAATAAAAGAGTTATCAAGCTTAATTTAACTAATCAAAATCTAGGTACCAATGAGGGAAATGGCCAACATCAATATCCCATTCAAATGATAGTATCAAAACCAATACATGCTAATAGTCATGAAAGACTAAAGCAATTCAATCGTAATAGGAATGTCGTGGGAAATGGAGTAACCAAATCTCATCATGTCATAATGGTTTAAATATCATTTTCATGACATTTTCAGCTGACTCCTACCTATCAACCTCTCCAACCAATAATTCAAGCACAACAACCAAGACTTATACAATAAATATAATAGCCTTTACCATTGCAAACCCCTCTTCCTAGGATAAATATGCCTACATTATGTATATTTAGTGACCTAGGAAAACCTATTGAGTTTGTATTTCACAAGCTTGTTGTCACTAATCTGATTAGTTGGCCTATACTAAAGTATTATCCACAAGGCATTCCTTACCCTGATTGGTATCATGAAAACTAATTCTATGACTATCATCACGTCAATGGGTATAATCTATGAAGATGTGTCCAAATCAAGCATTTAATTGAGAATATGTTGAAAAATGGGGAGATAACATTAGATAATGGTGATTCCACTTCCAATAAAACTCTTGGGATTTATCAAAACCCCTTTCCCTGACATAACAATTAGTAGTAGAAAAATAATCAGCAACAATAATAATAATGGCTAGTGTAATAATAAAATCAACAGTATCAAAATCAAAGGCTAAACCAATAGAATCAAAAAAATTAGAAATAAAACCAATAATGATATAACAATGGATAAAAGCAAGTTTAGAATGGTAATAACCAATAAACCTACCATGCATTTGTACATGACTATAATAGGGTTATAGGTTATATTACAGGGGGTATTGTTAATACCATCTCCATTAATCCTAAACTAAGTACTGATTAGCCTAAACCATTACTAAATAACAACATTCAACCAAATTACATGGATAATCCTTATTTGACTTGGGAATGCATATAGTCAAACCAAAAAACTAGGACTTCTCCTTTTGGACCTTATATTGACAACTCATCCTTGCCACATGACCACATGCGAGTGCACTGGCAACTGAGACTTGTCCTATCTAGTCCCACACCATTCCCAACATTGATTAGAAATAATGGTATAATATTTAATCCTAATTATTTAATCACAACTTAGAGGTTGAAGATTCCTATCCTAGGGCCATAACCATCCACCACTATGCCTATCATCCAACCAACTATTCAACCTTAGAATAAACCATTCACTACTGACCAAGATAAGAAATTTGATATTGTAGAATAATTATAGAAGATACCAACACAAATTTCTATTTTATATTTGCTAAAAATTTAAATAATACACAAGAACATCATGAATGAATTTTTGACCCAATCCACTATTGATAGTGATATATCCCCTAATTGATCTGGAGTTCATTTTGGAAAAAGTTTCCAAATCATGATGAAACCAATTTCACAGTGTAGATATAATCAAGAGCTTTTTGACACTTTTTGCGGTTTGCAAAATGGACACCATATGCAAAAGTTATAAGCTACTTAATTTTTGGTTTGACAGGGAAAAATTTGGTGTCGTAAGATGAAGTGGCACAATGAGGGCATGCCAAGTGGACCAATAGCCATTTGACACATGGAAAAATAATTAGGTGCAAAAAATTTGGGTTTGGTTTTTTTATTTCACATGTTATTTGAGAAATTTTCAAATGTTTATCACTTTGAAACAAGGTGCCAAAGGCCAACTTGCACAAGCTGCCACATCACCCCAAAAATCATGCAATGACCAAGTCTAAATGGTGACCTAAGTTAGTACCTAAGTCTTGGCATTGGAAAAAAGAGGTGCATACCTATTTTAATCATTTAAAACTATCATTCCCAACAAATGTGGGATAAATATGAGCCAAAATGTGCCAAAGGAGGAGGCTAATGATTTCCAAAGTGCCAAAAAAGGAGGGAGAAAATTTCAAATTCATGCCTAAGCACCAAAAGAGGGCTTATGGTTTTGAACCCTTGACCTACCACCCAAAAGGGATAAGCCTTGAACACTTGTGCTATGGAGGTTGAAGTGTTATTAAGGCATGAATTTATATTTGAAGATATCAATTCTAGACTATGTTTTTATATTTAAGAGGCCAAGACTTTGTAAAAATCTTGGGAAAGCTTATGTAATGGATTTTTATCCATCTTCTAGCCATAATACATAGTATTAATACTCTATTTTATCCAATTTTCATATTTGAGGAGAATATTTCAACCCATAGAGGAGATTTTTAGGACTTTTGAAGCAACTTTGTAGGTGTTATAAAGACTCATAGAATTCGAAGGTGTCGGGCTTGATTTCAGTCATAGTGAAGGTGAATTCTTGCATTGAGATATCAGCTTGCAGGAAAGTTGTTTATTGTTTCCAGGTGTTTGAATTGCCCTTAATGGAAATAGTCCACTCCTTTGGAGAACTCAGAGATGTAGGCATCAATTATTGAGCCAAACTCTGTTATCACATTTCAGTTTTGGTAAATTGTCATTTTGATGCATGATTTTGTTTCAGTTTGCTGATTTGATTTTAACTAGTAAATGAACTCATGCAAGTAATCTACAATTCAAAAATTATAACACAACATTATTAAAAATAGATTTAATTGGTAAATGGAAGTATAAAGTCTTTTGAAAATTCTTTTCCAACTCAACAATCGAGAAAGTTTTTGCCAAACATTTTGTAAGTTCTTTTGAGTTTTTCAAGAATTTGTTAAGTTTGAGAAAATTTAGTATTCATACTTAAAACTTCACTTTGAGTTTATCAATGTAGTTAGAAAGTTGGGTTAGCTTCTGATTGAGTTTTGATAGTTGCTTTCAGTTATTGGTTTTCAATATCGCTTGATTAGATTGTAGTGTGTAGTTGTGGAATCAGTGTGTCTATAGGAAAACATGGGCAAATTATAACACAAAGCCAAGATGGAAGATCTTGAAGCCATCAACACTCAGATTTAGGATGAGAATGTTTTTCTAAGATCTCTATTGTACTCCTTGGATGAGGAGATTGCAAGATTTAAATTTGAGCTTGAATTTAAGGATGAGCTATTGATCAAATTATAGTGTGGTGAACCAAAGAAGGCCATACCTTCCACTTCAGATGTAGAAATTATGACTGAGTGCACTGTAATTTATTCACCACATAATTCATCTTCTTCTTTCCATTTAGATGTAGATTCAAGTAATGATGCTTTTGGTAGTTTTGAACAACACACTAAGGGTATAGGATCCAAATTGTTGAAGAAAATGGGATTTAATGGAAGAGGACTTGGTAGAGATAGCCAAGGTATTACTAACCCAATACAAGTAGAGCATAGATCTCTTCATGCAGGTTTGGGTTACACTAGTGAGCAAGTGGAAATTGGAGAAACTTCCTCCATGGATAAAGGAAGACAAGCTTCTAATAGAAAAGGACCAAGGCCACTAGTAGAGCATGTACGGTGTAAGAAGCAAGGTGGAAGAGGTATTGAGATTTCACCTCCTAGTTCCTACACTAGAGTTAGCACTAAATCTTTTGATCCACTTTTTATGTTTGAGAAATTTGGATTTAACATTCAGAAGATAATGCAATCATTTCCTTACACTTTTTGTGGGATGCATAACCACAGTGTTGCATTTTGTTGGAAGAGACATGATTTGCTTAAGCAGATTACATGTGTTAAGAACCATTCTCATCATGGCAAAGCGAGAAGAGGTAAAAGGGAGACCTCACCTAAGAAGGTTGTTTGCACTCATTTCCATATGAGTGGACATTGGATTGATCATTGTTTTAAACTTAAATCATCTTCTCATTATATAAATGGTAAAATTAAGTTGATTTATCAACCTATTAATAAGGTCAATGAATTTAAATCAATCCATAATGATGTTAAGGAATCCACTAAGACAATCAATTTCACTAGGAAGAAAGAAATGGTTAAGTGGATTATCACTACATTCTTTTTGCAAAGCATGGTTATGAATTCACCTAAGGGAATGAATAAGCTATGATAGATGTAGATTAGATTTGGTGGGAACACTTCAAGACAAGTTTATCATATGAAGTTTTTCAATTCTCACTTTTTAATAACTCTAATTTTTTTTTGAATCTCCTATTTATGTTGTGTGAGTTGTCTAGAGGACTTGAACTCATTTGATCAGTTGGAGATAATAGTAGAATGCATGTTGTAGGTTGAGTTAATTCCTTACAAAATTTATTTGACTGTTATTTTGAATGAATCTATTTTTGGCACATGGATGTATAGATGCATTGTTAAGACCCTATGGGTATGTTTGGATGTTAGACAATATACACTTTGTGTTGTTTGCATTTGCTTAGCATATAAGTCCCATACCAGGGCATTGTATTACAACATTTCATGTATTTTGTTGATAGTAACAAACTTTTTTTGTAGTTACATTGGGAATTGATTCAGTTTATTGACAGTTCACCACTTTATAGGATGTGACATGGGCAGAAAGTTTTGGTATGTTGTGATCAAGTTATTGGCAGTTGAAGATTCCTTTACTCATGCCATGTGTAGGCATTTTTAGTTGAGTTTTGAATCATTTATTTTTCCAATATTTATCTTTGCTATGATTGGGTTCTATTTTCATGGATGCAGTAGACTAGTTATAAGATTTTAGATGATAGTCGACTTTTGGAGACCAAAAGCCTCTTTTATAGGGAGGTGTGATCTAGAGTTCATTTCAAAAAAAATTCCAAATCATGATGAAACCAATTTCATAGCATAGATATCATTGAGATATTTTTGACACTTTTTGTGGTTTGCAAAACAAACACCATATGCAAAAGTTATAGGCCACTAAAGTTTTGGTTCGACAGGGAAAAATTTGGTGTCATAAGATAACATGGTGCAATGAGGGCACACCAAGTGGACCAATAGCCATTTGACACATGGAAAAATAATTAGGTGCAAAATAATTTGGGTTTGGTGTTTTTATTTCACATGTTATTTGAGAAATTTTCAAATGGTTATCACATTGAAACAAGGTGCCAAAGGCTAACTTGCACAAGCTGCCATGACACCCCACAAATCATGCAATGACCAAGTCTAAATGGTGACCTGAGTTAGCACCTAAGTCTTGGAATTTAAAAAAGGAGGTGCATACCTATTTTAAGCATGCAAAACTATCATTCTCAACAAATGTGGGATAAAGATGACCCAAAATGTGCCAAAGGAGGAGTCCGACAATTTTTAAAGCGCTAAAAAAGGAGGGAGAAAATTTTGAATTCATGCCTAAGCACCAAAAGAGGGTTGATAGTTTTGAACCCCTGACCTGTTGCCCAAAAGGGATAAGCCTTGACCACTTGTGCTATGGATGTCGAAGTGCTATCAAAGACATGAATTTATATTTGAAGATATCAATTTTGGACTGTGTTTTTATTTTTAAGAGGCTGAGACTTTGTAAAAAGCTTGGGAAAGCTTATGTAATGGATTTTTATCCATCTTTCAGCCATAATACACAATATTAATACTCTATTTTATCTAATTTGCATATTAGAGGAGTATATTTCAACCCATAGAGGAGATTTTTAGGACTTTTGAAGCAATTTTGCAGGTGTTATGAAGACTCATGGAATTCGAAGGTGTTAGGCTTGATTTCAGTCATGGTGAAGGTGAATTCTTGCATTGAGATATCAGCTTACAATAAATTTGTTTATTGTTTCCAAGTTTTTGAAGTGCCCTTAATGGAAATGGTCCACTCCTTTGGAGAACTCAGAGATGTAGGCATTAATTATTGAGCCAAACTCCATTATCACGTTTTGTGTTTTGGTAAATTCATTTTGATGCATGATTTTGTTTTAGTTTGCTGATTTGATTTTAATTAGTAAATGAACTCATGCAATTAATCTACAATTCGACAATTATAACACAACGTTATTAAAAACTAGTTTAATTGGTAAATGGAAGTAATAAGTCTTTTGACAATTCCTTTCCAACTCAACAATCGAGAACATTTTTGCCAAACATTTTGCAAGTTCTTTTGAGTTTTTCAAGAATTTATTAATTTTGAGAAAATTCAGTATTCATACTTAAAACTTCACTTTGAGTTTATTAATTTAGTTTACAGATCACTAATAAACTCCAAGCTTTGGTTGGACACCTAGCTCAAGCCCAAAAAGTCACATTCAACCAAAGTGATATGTCTTCCCTTGGCCCACTCCATAATAATCCATTATACATAGAAGTGTTTATATAAAATGACATAAAGTAAAATTTGTCTTTATAAATAATGGATCTAGCCTCAATATAGTGTCTCTCAAGCTCATCAAGCTTCTTGGGTACACAATGGTAGATGTCCAACTAAAAATAATAACTATCAAAGCCTATGATAATCAAGAAAGAGAATCACAAGGCACCATTAGTTTTCCAGTTATCATTAGGCCTTTGACCCGTTATACACTTTGCCATGTGCTTGATCTTGAGTTATCTTATGATATGCTTTTAGGTAGGCCTTGGTTACATGATATGCATACGATCCCATCAATGCTGCACCAATGTATCAAGTTTTACCACTTAGGGATGGAAGTATATATTCCAAGAGATTTACACCCATATGAACATTGTAAGCATCTCAAGGCTAAATTCCAAAGCTACAATTATTATTATGTCATGAATCCAAGTTTCAAATAGGATAAAGGAAAGGTTATACTTATTGATCCTTTACTAGATAATTGCATAGATCTTAATACCTTAGATTCCCTTTCTCACATGTCACCTCTTGAAGGTTATAATCATTTCACCATTTCAGATAATGGACCAGGAGAGTATGTTACCCATGATACATTTCATATTTCTCCTTGGAATCCAAAAACCTTTGGGTGACCTAAAGTCAGCCCGCATATGCATTGGCAATAAAAAAATGAAGATAAGGGACCTACCACATTTGTACTAGCATTTGGCCTAGAACTCGACCCTCTTGAAGGGGATGAATCATGGTCATACAATGACAACCAAGTTGATTGATATAAAAATAAAAAGTATCCTATTCCCAATAGGATCATGGAGCATCACAATTATGAAGGTAGAGGCCTCAAACCAAATCAGCAAGGAACCATCGAGCCAATTTCCATGACTAAGTATGAATGACCTTATGGACTTGGATTTAAACTACCTAGGGGTGACCCCACATATCTTATTCAAACTCCATCACTGATGACTAGTGATGATGATGTTGAAGTGAGGTAGAGTATGATCATCACCTCACCTTTGATGACCTAGCTAAAACCAACTTGTTTGATAACAATGCCATTTGTACCCTTACCATGGCCATTCATTATAACCCATTGCCATTATATTATCCCCAACTGATAGATTGGGACCAACAAGAATCTAGTCTACCAATTGATGAGTTCCAGAATATGGAGGCATTCTATGACTTTTTGGCCCTTAGAGACAATGTTGCATTGAAAAATCACAAATCTGGATTCTCAATCACATTGGATTTGGGGCCTATTTTGGGGAATGAGTGAACACCCTTAGCCAAAAATAAATAAGTAAAACATTAAGGTCCCAAAGTAAAAACCTCCGTGAGGCACTTTATAAGTAGGGAAAAAGTAAAGATAAAGGCCAATCTAGTGGCAAAAACCTATTTCAAGTGCCATTAGATAAGGGTGTTCATTCTTCTTCAAAATTAGACCAGAAAACCACCAATGATGAACTTACATGTGGATAGGAGTTCAGCTTTGAGAAATAATAAGTATTTGATCAAATTATTCAATAATTTCTAACTATTTTTATCACATGGTCAGATTTACCATTAGGGGACTCAGATTCATCATACCTAGGAGAGGTTGAAGAGCAAGTGATAACAGAGGATCCTGACATAATTCAACACTTCAAGTCATTGCCTATTATCCTAGAAGATGGTTTGACCCTTCTAGTTGAAGATATAATAGAGATAAATATTGGGACTCCATCAGACCTAAAATGGATAAAATTAGGCACATCCTTCATTGAGAAGGACAATGAAGTCTTTATAACTCTATTAAGAGAATTTATAGATATCTTTTCATGGGCCTATTCTGACATGCCAAGTTTAGACTCTGCCTTGGTTTTGCACCACATTATGGTTAATCCTAATTCCAAACTAGTAAAACAAAATTTATGTAAGATGCATCCTTACATTTTTGTATTGGCAAAGAAAGAGTTAGAAAAAATCTTAGAAGTAGGATGTATATGATCCATTGATTACTCAGACTAGATATCTAATGTGGTACCTATTAACAAAAAGCTTGAAAGAATAAGAATTTGTACTAATTTTTGAGACATCAACAGAGCTTTTCCTAAAGATTATTTTCCCTTGCCTAATATCGATATGATCATTGACTCCATGGTCAATCATGAAATGCTTTCACTCATGGATGACTTTTTATGATACAAATAGATCAAAATAACACCAGAAGACCAACATAAAAAATTGTTCACCACTCTATGGGGAACATTTTGTTATCAAGTAATCCCATTTGGCCTTAAGAATGCTATAAGTACATATCAAAGGGCCATGACTTTCATATTCCATGATATGATGCATGATATTGTTGAAGACTATGTTGATGACATATTAGGAAAATCCAAAAACTAGGGTTGACCATCCAACAGTGTTGCATAAGATATTTGAAAGATAACAAGAGTACAAAGTTAGACTCAATCTAAATAAATGTGTGTTCATTATAACTTTATGAAAATTACTTGGCTTCATCATGTCTTATAGAGGTATTGAAGTTGATCTAGTTAAATTCCATGCTATAACTGAGATGCCAATACCAACCAATTTAAAGCAAATCTATAGATTACAAGGTAAGATCCTATCAATCTGATGCTTCATCTCTCAGTTAGAAGACAACTATCATCCATTTACCAAACTTTTAAACAAAGGAGTTGTATTTCACTAGGATGATCACTGCCAAATAACTTTTTAACAAATCAAAGAATATCTAGTTAATCCATCTATTTTATTACCTCCTATGCCAAGAAAGTCATTCTTGTTATACATATTAGCTACTGACCATGCTTTAGGGTCACTCTTAGCTCAACATGATGACAATGAAAAAGAGCACACTATTTACTACCTAAGTCATACCTTGGTTACTTATGAACATAACTATGCACATATTGAAAAATCTTGTCTAGCCATGGTCTTCATAGCTCAAAAACTATGCCATTACATGTTAAATAATAAGACCATGGTCATTTCAAAAGTAGATCTTCTCAATTATCTACTATCTAAAACAACTTTTCAAGGTATAATGGCTAACAATATCATGATTCTCAGTGAGTTTGACATAGACTATGCAATCAAAAGGCAATCAAGGGACAAGTTCTTGTAGATCAATTTGTTGAAGCACCTGTCATAGGCACACAACCACTCACATTTCAATTTCTTGATGAATCCATCATGACCATCATTGACACACCCCTTGAAGAGCATCCTTAGAAGCTATATTTTGATGGTTCATTCACTACACATGGAACAAGGGTAGGCCTATTGTTTATTATACCATAGGGGGATCTAACCCCTAAATCATTTAGAATCATCTTTCCTTATACAAACAACATGGTTGAGTATGAATCATTTATTATAGGACTTAAAAAATCAATGCATTGGAATATATCTCATCTCCAAGTTGATGGTGATTCCAAATTAATCATCAATCAAGTCACAGATCATTTTTAGACCAAAGATGACAAACTGGTTCCATGTAAAGCCATGGTCGACACTCTTAAGCAATAGAACACCAATATTTAGCTTGAGCACATACTAATGGATGGTAATGAAACTTTAGATGCCATGGCTAATATTGGCTCTCTGATTTGACAAATATATAAAGCTAGAGAGTATTAGTTCCTCATCAAGAATTTGTCAGCACTAACTTATGAACCTTCAACCATTGCAATGATTTGTGATATTATTGGTCCTAATTCTATCTGGTACTTAGACCTTTACAACTACCTTCATGACCACATTATACCACCTAAACTATTTTGAAAATAAACCAAGCCCTTTATTCATCATTATACTTTTTATACTCTACTTAGATCCACCCTTTACCATCATAGTTTTAATGGAACTCTACTTTGTTGATTAACTTGGGTAGAGTCTATGCTAGAGTTAAGAGAAGTTCATGAAGTATGTGGATCTCATTCTAGTGGGGTAGTCCTATACAAAAATATCTTGTGTACTAGTTATTATTGGCCCATAATAGACATAGATGCCACTGCATATGTAAAAAAGTGTGACAAATGTCAACAATATGCTAATTTGATTCATGCCCCAAAAAAAACTCTAAAATCGATGTTGACACCATGACTATTTTCTACATGGGTACTTGACTTCATTGGGAATATCAACCCCACTTCATCTGATGGCCATAAACGTATCCTTACCACCACTAAGTATTTCACTAAGTGGGTTGAAGTTATACCCCTCATGTGATTGGAAATAAAAATTCCAAATTCATTTTCAACCATCTCATTTTCCATTACAATATCCCCTATGACATTATATCTAATAATGGAGGATCATTCAATAATAATGATGTAAACTAGTTATGTACTGAATACAACATCACACAACATTTTTCTATAGCATATTACCCTTAAGGTAATGATCAAGCCAAGGCATCTAACAAAACCATTTTCAATATTCTTAAAAAGATTGTCAATGATGCCAGTCATGATTGACACCTATAGATCTTTCTTGCCCTTTGGGCATATCATACCAATCATCATACTCCCATCATAGCCATTCCATACTCACTTATTTATTGCACCAAAGACATCCTTCCCATTAAGTTTGAGTTACCTTCACTACATATATCTTCCAAGCATGTCCTAGATGATCATGACTCTTGAGTAGCTCACTTGTAAGAGTTAGACCTACTTGATGAGAAATGCATAGCTATGCTCAACAATCTTCAAGCATATCAGAACTGACTCAAAGGCCAATATAATCTTTGTGTTAAGTATAGAAAATTTGAACTTGGTGATCTTGTTCTTAATGAAAATAAAAAGAATGTCATGGCTGAGAAGAAGCATAAAGGGAAATTCAAACCAAACTAGATAAGGCCTTTCATCATCACTGTAGATTATGGATCAAGAGCATACAAGCTCACCACACTAGATGAAGATCAACTTCCTAAGATGATGAATATTATTCATCTCAAGTGGTACTATGATTGAATGCTAAGGTGTATTATCTATAAGGACCATTTTAGTTATCCCATTTTATCACTATTTTTCTTTGTATAAATGCCATGCTTATCTGTCTCTTCATCATATCCATTTTACCATTTTGATCTATCGACCTAGTGTGTTCTAAAGCCTAGCTCATTTGACCTTGATTTTTTCCATTCATTACACATTTTTAGCATCAATTTATTTGATTAGTTTCATTATTTGGTTCAAGTACTTCAGATAGAGATCATATTTTGGGATAGTATGACACAAGTTTCAATAGTTTCATCCTTGATTTGTTATTCCTTTCTTACCATCAGTCTTGCTACTAATTATAGCCACCTTTAGGAAAATTAGTACCATTGATCTATGTCATTGTGTCTTAGTTATAACCACCTATGGGTAAACTAAGGGCAACATTAAGCCTTGACATACCAAATTTCCACTTCCTATACCACATTATGCCTTTTTACCAACTATGCTTATTTTATTTGAATTGACTGCTACACTAGTCAAATTCCTCCACTGTAGGGTGTAACTACAGTGACTTGAGGTCTTACTCTAAAACTATGTAGGTAGCACTCGATACTTATTGAGGTTAGCTTAGTCACCCTCTAGCCATGTTCTCACCATTTTGTGAGCAACTTAAGCCATGATCTAGCCATTTTGTTAGCAACCTAAGCCATGCTCTCACCCTTTTCCAAGCAATCAAAGACAAGATCTCACCATTTTATGAGCACCCTTAGCCATGCTCTCACCATTTTGTGATATTGAACCATTTAGTGTCTCATCATTCTCTATTGAGTTGAGATACTCCAAAATACCTCAAAAAACATTTGAATAATCATTAGAGAAGAACAAAAACATTGACCACTTTTTTGCCTTAAGGATTCTGGGAACCTTACTAAGTTACAATCAAATCACTTGTCATTTTGTTTCCCCATCCTTTTTGGCCTTTTCTCTCACACACTTGCCATTTTTCAAGACCATTCCTCTTCTTCTATCAAATCCATTCTATCTATTTTAATCAGTTATCATTTTCTTCCCATTCCTTGGGAGAACTACACTTAGCCTAAAGCTTTTTATTGGATATTATATCCATAAAATTATGTGGGCAATGTCCACTTGCATAGTGTATATGGAGATAGCTCGACCACCCCTTATTTTATTTTATTCCCCTATTTTGTTCATTTGTTAAGTTGTCACCTATTTTATAGGGGCAATGTTCATAGGGTTTCTATTGTGTTGTTTGTTTGTTTGTTTCTACTTATAGTATTTGTTTGCTTGCTTTCAACACTATTACCTTGATTTAGTTTATGTATGTTCATTGGGTGATTCCTTACCCACACTTATACTTTAATCCATCCATATTCATATGTTTACATTGTCATCATGGTTTGTATCATTGGTGCATTGTGTTCTATTGAGTATTAGATTTTAGGAGTCAGTCCTTATGCATATTTCAGCCAAGTCCTCATGATGTTATACCATGATGCCTATCGACACATACTACAACAAACCTTAGCTTCAAGAAGTCTACTCAACAATGGTGGTATCTTTTCATTAATAACATCCTAATTCAATCCCAAACATATCCCAAATAGAATAATTAACCACAAAATAATTTCAACCTTTATTAGTTCAAATGAGCATCTCCCTACTAGTAGGTTATTCCAATTCATCATTACCCTTTATGTTGAGTTTTCATCATCCTCAGCCAAATTCATCATGTTTTTCATAATCAAGGTCTAATGATTATAACTACCTTTGGGAAAATCATTTCACACCATCCCACCTACATTTCTCAATGATTATAACCACTTTTGGGCAAATCATTGTGTTGTCACCACTTTACTTTCTCTACCTATATAGGGGCATGTTATTCTCTTATTTTTTAATCTTAACTAAGGTAGCTCCATCTTCTCAATAATGATAACCACCTTTAGGCAAACCATTGTACACCATCCCACTTGTATTCTCAATGACTTTGACTACTTTTTTAATATCACTATGTTTTCACCCCACCATCTTTCTTTTCTTTTGTCCCCTCATTTTGCTTCTTTCTTTTTGAGGGACCATTTTTTGACTTGGTTATGTCAACCATTCCCTTAAGGGGACATCATACAGTTAATTTATCATCATTGTAGTTGTAGGCGTACATGAACTTTTAATTATTTGAGAAGATATTACTATGCCTATAGCTTGAAACACCTTACCAAATAAGGGCAAACTATAAACACCTAAAACTTTCCATCGATAACCTCCAATCAAGATTTTGGCCAATTTTCACCCAAAATGCATAATTTGGCCTAAAAACACTAAAACATGTTAAATGATGTGAAAATAACATATTCAAGTGTCGATTTTGGCCAGGGTATCCTTAAATGGGGTAATGTAAATTATGGGCCAGCTAACTTTGATCAAATCATTTTGAGTCAAAATACCAATTTTGTACCTAGGTGCTCTGGATTGCTCTTTCCTATCAAATATCTTGCATAAGACATGTGCCTTTTTTATTTTATATTGCTAAAATACTAAATGGGATTATGGTTACAATGCATTTGACATCACCTTCCAATTCTAATCTAGTTAAATTTTAGACCAAAAACAAAGTATTTTGATCAATTTAGGTAATTTGTGCACAAAGTGGTTAATCATGATTAAGAGATAATTAACCCAAATGAAGGCCTAATTAATAATTCCATGGAAACTTGTTAAAAAATTATTTTGAAAATGAATATTGAATATATGCATCATCAGGTGAACTCATTTCTTGGGAAGACATCCCTAGGCCATAAATGCCACAAACATTAGGATTCATTCCCTCTATGCCTAATCAATGCCTTCCATGATACCCTCCATGCATCTAAATTTCCCATTTTTACAATGTCATGATTAGGATAATTATAAACTTAATTACAAAAATTGAAATAATCTTCAACCACACATCTCAATCTCAAGATGGATGGTTCAGGTTGATTATGATCAATCTCAAAAATCTATAAATAGGAGGCCTCACTACATGGATTTTATGTCTTGATTATGCAAAGTTATAATGTAGAATTGATTAAAAAAGTTATTTTGGTGAAAAATTATAATTCACAAATGATTCCAAAATCCATTGAAATTAGTGTTACCATGCCAAATTGATTCCAAGCCAAGCCAAGCCAAAGCCACAAGGTGCCAAGAAGAGATGGAGGTAGCCAAGCTTCCATTACCAAGGACTTCATGAGCACAAGCCGATCAAGACAATACTACAAAGGCATTTGGAGAATCCAAGGAAGGTGAAGTAATTTTTGTGTTTTATTCCTTACTTTTTAGTTGTGCTTGTCATTTGTTTTTGTTACCAAACTCTCCCTAGTGTATAGGCCTAGAGATGTTAATCTTAGTGTGTTTCTTTCATTTTGTTTTTATTTTGAAACTACCACTATACTAACCATCTTCTCTTGAGTTAAATTCCTACATCACATTTTCCTAGTTTGAAAGTGCCTCAAAGACGTTTTCACTTTGGGACCCCAATGTTTCATTTTCATTTTTTATTTTTTACCAAGGAAGTTCACTTAATATATGAAATAAGTGATAGGGTCTAATTTAATATCAAATATTTGATTATGATCACCAAATATAAAACCATCTTAAAGGCCTATGAATTCAAAAATTATTTCATTATTTTGAAAATCGTCCAATGGTATATGTGCAACTTGTTAATCCCATTCAATTAATTTGGGGTGATAGAGAAAGAAAGGGATATTAGAGGGGCTAAGGGTAATGATACAAATGGTATTAGTATTAAAAATGTTGGTATCAAATAACTCATTTTAGATGTTATAATATAACTCTACATCATCATCAACATTATCATCATCATTATATAGTAAATTAGTATCACTCTTGAGATCTATGAGGGGTCACCCCAGGAAGTTTGTACCCAATACCTTGAGTTTCTTTGTGTATATTACCTATTTATAGCTCAATATAACATTTCTTATTTTACACTAGGACTTTTATTACATAATCTTGATTATCCATTATTCTATTGGGAATATAATATTTGTTGCTTTTGTATTAAGTAGCAAAGTCATCATTATACAACCATGAGTCATCATCACTTTTGATTTGTTCTTGTTATTATGTAATGGTTTTGAAAAAAATCAATAGGTACTTTTTGGTAAGATTTATATTTCTTATGCCATTCTATTCTAACACTCTTCAACTTGGGTTGGTCATGTGATTTAGGTGTTCTAGGTAATTTGGCTATATGAAAATTATTTCCAATTTGGTATTTACCATGCCCTTTGTCTGTTGTTGACCAAATTTGATGCTACAGGTCAAATTAGGACTAGTATAGGTAAAACATTGATTTTTAGATGTTTTAGGGGTCTAGTATTATGTAATATGGTGTATTAGAGGTCTTTTAATGTCATTTAATATTATGTTAGACTTAATCATGGTCTAATTAATCTATATGTCACTTTGAGTAATTTAGAAGGCTTTTAGGGGTTATAAGTAAAAGTGACATGGTTTTAAAGGTGAAAAAGTGTCCTTATTTCATTTAAAATGTCTAATAAGTCATATTCCCTATTATTAATGTTAGTCTCATCTAAAACTTGTAGGTTATCTAACTAAAGATCAAGAAATCAACTAAAAAAGAGGAGTTTGGCAGTTGTACGACCCATAAGGGAAGGTTACACATTAGATAAGGCCATGGAACATCTATTAATATTCCTTAAGTTAATTTACATTCTTTACATTCTTTTTAAGTGTCATTTTTGAGCTAAAACCATTTTTTCCTTTTTTGCCTTTCTAGACACACAAAAGTGGTAAGCAAGCTTGTGCTTGATACAAATAATTGAAGAAGTTTTACGTCAAATTTTTTTTAAGGTGTTATTACACTTAGATATAACCATTTACATAACAAGAGTTTGAATATTTGTCAACCATACTTTATGAACCATCTCTAAAAAGTTGATTATGTTTATCTTTCACTATTTCCTACACCCTATAGGTTTTTATCTATTTTTGGTAGGTCCGTATAATCCAATTAGTGATTTTGACTCAAAAATATGTTATATTTATTATAAAATAACCTACATTATTTTTTTTAAATTTTCATGGTGTTTTGGTGATCAAATCATCTAAGGTTGGCAGATTTGGTCTCATTTGGTATGACCGGTAGTTTTACACCATTCTCAAGATCTTCATGATTTTAAGGTGACTTAAATGAGTTTTTATAGGTTAAAAATAATTTATATATTATCTATTTAACCCCTTAAAATTTTAATCTCATTCTCTTAGCTATATTCCATGGGTACAATCAATGCACCATGCATATGTAGGCATCTCCTTGAATATACAAGTATCTTAAAAGGATGTCATGATATAAGGGGAGATATGATATATTTTTAAAATATTTTGGAGTGGTAATAGTTTATTTTTTCACTTTTTGAAGGTTTATAGTGAATCTTAAGCATATATATCTTATACACTACCTATACTACTATTCACTACCTAAACTCACAGTCTCTTACCACTAAAATGCACCTACAGGAGTTTTAAAACATTGAAACATGGTGTCTAAAATTTCCTAAAGATTTTTATATCATAATATATTATTTTATACCTTTTAAAGAGAATTAATTTTGTCATATGTTCTAATTCATGATATCACTACTCATACCATTTCACACATGTTGCCTGCATACAACTCAAAATGCACCTACAGGTATATTATGAGGACTAATCATGTTGGAAAAGATTTTTTTAGATTAATAAGGTATTTTAAGTGTGAGGATATAATTTGGAAGTATTGGGATTAATTTAGAGTCCATTTAAGGTAAAAATAATGCACACTACCCATCTTAATTTTCACTACTTGTAAACATGAGAATAACCACCTATAGGTGGTACTAACAAAGGTATATATGTCCTTGTGTGGGAGGTTAGAACATGAAAAAACCTTTAATAATAATATTTTTAGGTGTAATTAATCATAATATACATATTTTAATCATTAAATGGGTAGGATAAGGTGCAATCTACCTTTAAACACAAGATGTTTGAACTCAGGGATGGACCTTTTCCCTAAAACAAGAAAACAAAAGTCTAAGTACTTTTATCAAAAGAATACAATAGGGTTACAAGGAGTTTTTAAGCCTATAAATGTGTTTTTATTTAATTTCATACATAGGACAATATATATGTATATATATATATATATATATATATATATATATATATATATATATAATTTTAAGGTAAAATGACTAATGGAGGGTGGTTATTCAAAAACCTAAAGTTGCCATTTATGCACTAAACTTAGTCAATGACATCTACATGATTTCACCTTTGAAGTGACCTAACACCCAAGGTTGAAAAATAAATAATATAAACATATGTTAATTGTCCCAAATATTTTAAATAAAACTCATGGTATAATTTATAATTTAAATAGGATGATGTAATGTCTCTTGTTTCTCATAAACACCTACATGATTTCTAGGGTAATAGTGAATTGAAATAAGATGTCTAAGGGATGGTTTAGGATAGGTAGAGTGAAAAAATGGGTTAAATAAATTTTAAATGACTCAAAGGGATTATAAAAATATTTTATACATTATCTCAATCCTAAATTGAGCAAACATACACCTATAGAGCCCCACACAGTCAGTTGTAGCTAATTGTGAGGGGCAGAGAGCAAAGGAGTTAAGATCCTTGATGTAGACTTAACCCAAGTATGAAATGAATGAGTTAAAATAAATGATATATGGTAATGGAAATATTAAATTAGGATTTTTAAATTTATTCAAGACCTAAATTATGTAGGGTTATCTACAGGTGTCCTCCTCAAACAAGAAATACAATCAAAGTTATACACAGTCTTGACCAAGCAAGAAATATAAGGGATATGTGAGAGGTTGTAAGGATGAATGAAGGTTATAAAACCTTAATAAAAATTATAATAGCCTCATGAAACCATAATTATGTATATTTAATGTATAAAGTGGCTCAAATGATGCATTACATAGTCTGCATCCTTAAACCACCGTGCACAGTAACCCTTTTTGCATAGTCTATCTTAGGTTTTATTAAAGTTGGGGGGTATATTGATAATATAATGGGATAAAATTTGGTAGATGGAATACATATTAATTTATTAATCCCATAAATTATTCATTTGGTTTGTGGAAATAGGGGAAGTGCCCTCTATTTTGTCTCAAACAGAGAGCACTCACCTTAGGTGCAAATTCTACAATCTTTAAGAAAGGGGATGAAATGAGATGACCAGGGGATGTTTGAACTTTCAAGTAGGTATGATAAGTTTTAATACACCTAAAAAATCATGAATAACATTTTTTTATTATGGATAAGCTCAACAGGGTATCTTAGACCCTTAGGAATACAACTTAGGCTTGTTAAGCAAGGTTTAGGCCTAGTGTCCAAATGGGGAGTCATTCACACTTCTAGCATTAGATATGAATTGTAACCTATTAGGTAATAATTATTTGGGTATTACTAATGTTATAAGCTTATACATTGTATGTAAACCATAAATAAAGCCATTTTGGACTCAAAATCACATCAAGCCTATGCAAAACAAGGAGAAGAACTAGAGAGGTCGAATTAAAAATATCATAATTGTAAGATCTTGGTACATAGGAGATAAATAACTTGGTAATAATTTATAGGGGTCATGAGCTTCATTCTTGTGAATTTTTTTGAGACTTCAACTTCCCATTTTTATGAACAATGTCTAAGAAGGTAAAACAAGCTTAAACCCTTGAACTAAACCCTTGGAATGACTCGATGAAGGAAATAAGGATGGGAAGATGATATAATGGAATATTTTGATAATGAAAGTGATTATATGTTGTATAATACTCATTTATTCTCCCTACCATCAAGATTAATTGTATAAAATCTATATGAATGAGGTACAAAACTACTTATTTTGACTAATTTATGCATTATGTAGGTTTTAGGAGGTTTCAAAAGATGAAATCATATTTGGAAGAAATATTAGGACTTAAAATAACTCCCCATGTCCATTTAATTTATTTTAAAAAATAATAAGTTTTCACACAATAGTTCTCATCTTAATTAGTCAAACTTGGAATAGTGAACATGTTAGTGAGAAGGGTAAAAACTTCAAGTGGGGGTATTTTTAAAGTGTGCCTACTACCTATAAGGACATGGAGGGTATTTACAAGTTTCATCCACTCCATTTAATTAAAAAATTATGCCTTTTTGGAGGCCAAGTGTGTAACATGTGTGAAAAAAGAATTATTTTGACTGCAGATGGTGATAGCTCATTTTGGGAAGATTTTTGATGACTAGGACTATAACCAATGCATGGAAAGTCATGTATAAAACCATTACCTCTCATTAAAATCATTGGAAATATCTCTATTATGTTATGAGGAATTCATGAATCCCAAATAAGGAAGGAAAGTTTAGAGCCAACAAAAGGAATTTCATGCCACTTTTTAAGAATTTCATGACTTAGAAAGCCACTTGTGCTTCCTAAATTTTCATGATCATTTTCACACTATCTTCCTATGCAAAAGTAACTCATTTTATCAAATTTAAAAGTGTCCTTATGACCTTTGGACTTATTTCTTCTCTTATCTCTCTAAAGTTCTATAAGAACTAGCCATTTTGGCCTTTGTAAACTATACTCCACCTGAGTATGGTGAAGCCCTTCTCATTTGCATACCATGGATCAATAAATATTACTAATTTTTACCTATTTAATGACTATTCATAGTGTTTTTTACATTGATAATTTATGAATCTTGTTTCCCTATCTTGTTTCCTTATCATGTTGTCTTATTCTCTCACCTATTTGCATCTAAAAATCTTCTTCTTATAGGTCATATGAAGTGTTCTATTGATGTGTCAAGGTTGAGTGAGTTAGTATATTAAAATAGTGCCATATTAGGCCTCTTGTTTAGTCCTCATAGCCTAAAAATTTATTATAGCCTCATAATTAATTATTGATATGAGAATATGTAGGGTGGAGAAGTGTATGTTTGGTTAGTCCCTTATTCTCATGTGTAACATGTAGTTGCTTAATAGTCATCAAATAATTTGGTGTATCACCTCCTTTAGGATAGTTTAATTTCAATTTTCTCTCTCATTTCCCTCTAAAGGTGTAGGTGTAGTAGTGGTCTATAAGTGGTACATCAAGGGATATATCCCTATTTATATATTCACCTCATTCTTAGCCTACCCATAGCCTAGAAGTTTTTCAATTTTTCCAATTGGATGAGGAGAGCCGAGACATTTCCTCAAAGGGTATAAATTCAAGTGAAAATAGTTTTTGACACACTTTGTGGGAATATAACTCCAAAAATATGAAATATTTTTGGTGTTGTCATTTAACATATCAACCTTTAGGGAATCTATCCAATCATCAATGACAACATCATTTGGTCAAGCAACCCAAGTATTCCTTTTGAACATTAGTGATGATCATTCCTTATTTTCTTGCTTCCAAATGCAGTTTCATGGTTAATTTTGGTGTTGAGTATTATTTTACATAATTTATTGAGGTATCCAAAGCCTATGGCATTCCATATCATCCTTGTTATGATCCCTACCAATTCCAATATGATTCTTACTAGCTTTAATATGACCATTAATAGCCTTGTCATGAGTTATATCAGTCTTATAACCAACCTTCTCAATATATTTCTCCTATTAGTCAACCTAGTCACTCCTCAAGTTAGTCCATTTCAACCTTTAAGAAAACTCTCTTGGGATATGAGATATACATTATAGATATTGATTCACTAAGATGACATGGTCAAGAGGTTCCTAGTCATCTCATTCATAAGTTGAGATATGAATTAGAGCTAGTCAAAAGAGAGTGGGAATTTATTGAGAGATCCAATTGGTAAAGGCTCATAAATGAGATTATAGATATGAGTGGCTTAATTACATCCTTAGAGGATAGGCTAAGAATTAATGAAAATTAGCCTCACCAAACCTATTAGCCTTCATATCCACTTTCTCAAGATTTCTATTAGTCCTACATGATTCCTACTCATGAACCCAATCAATCTTATCAAAGTCATCCTTTCCCCAATCAACTAGAAGAGAGAGTTAGAAATACAAACTTAGTTTTTGAAGAAAATATTGATACGCAAATTGATTTAGCCAATAGGAAGTCCATATCATCAAAAAATGAAGTGGAATTTAATCCCTCATTACCCTCTCCCATTACATCCCCACCTCAAGAATAGACCTCTATATATGAGATTCCAAGTTGGATACAAGGTGGAGAATCCAAGCCTAAAGAGATCCCTGATTTATTTAACACTTCATCCACTCCTCAAATTTCATCACTACCTCAAAAAGAGACTCTTAATCCTAACATCCTAAGATAGAATAAGGTAGTGTAATCATGGGGAAAGAAAGAGGATAAAAGAATTGATAAAGAGTGTGAAGTTGAGAAAGAACTTGATCCTATGAAAGCCACCCACACCCTTCCTCAATAGACCTCTTGTCTTCCATGTCATCCCTCTTGTCTTCCATGTCATCCCTCTTGTATTCCTCATCCTCATGAATTTTTATATGAACTTCAAGAAAGACATTTCCAAGAGAAACTAGCCAAGCAAATTTAAGAGTTAGAGTCAAGGATGAAATTGCTAAGTCAAGGTGTGATGGAAGGTTTAGACCCAAAAGAAGATCATATGCCTAAACACACTTAATCTACCATTACTTAAGATATTCCTCAAGATAAATCAGATATCAATGAAGTCATTGTAAAATGGAAGGAATAAAACCAAGTTATTATAACCCAAGGTCTACCTCCCCTTCCTCAAAAGCTTCCAAAAAAATCCCCTACAATTCATTCTCAATCTAATTTTAATTCCTATGTTCCTCCTCCACCAACTAGTTCATTTTGTCCTCAACCCATTACCCTTTGCATTGATATACATATGGTATGGAAACATAAAGAGAAAAATTTGGTTGAGGAAAATTTAAAACTCTTTCTTGAAGAAAACATATCTCCTTGGCAGCCTCATTGGACTAAGTCACCTGATTTCAAGATGCCTTATCTTGGCATCACCAAAAAGTAGGAGATTGAAGATATTACAATATTTGGGGACTAAATTAATGATATGGAAGTTGAGATGTAACTTGAGATCCCTCAATAGGTCCTAAAAATTGAATAATAAGTGCTTTCTCGTGTTGAAACTTCTAATTGGGTTGATATGGAAAAATGTTTTCGTTTTGCCAAAGATGAAGAAATCATCATTGGTTCTTCCATAACTATCCAAGACATAATATATGGGTAAGATAAAGTCTCTAATCATCCTTTTAATGAGTTATTTTGCATTCATTGGAGTAGGATATACTCTTCTTCAAGGAGGCTATAATATAGTAAATAATGGAGAAGGCCGCCTTGACAATCAAGTGAGTATACAAAGAAGTAACTTTTTAACTTTGTCCTTTTAAGAAGCATATGCATTCCATGATGATATGTTTGAAATAATAAAAATGGGATATAAAGGATGTAACAAGCTCCTATTGGCCTTAATATTATAAGGAACAATAAACCACTCCTCTTGAAGCCATGCCTACAAAGAAGATGCAAGTTGATCATGGGATGAAGAGTGGGAAATAATATGAGGTATGTGTGCAAGTTTAAGAGGAATAAATCTACATTGGAGACATATTTAAGTATGACATACTTAAGAGTAGATCAAGTGAAGTGCTAAGGAATAGGTTTGATCTACAAAGCATCCAATCCAAGGAGAAACATGTTTGGCACTATGACTCATCTCATGAAGAAGAAGATTTAATAAAATTTCCTTTTGACCCTAGAAAGGAGGTATGATTAGTTTCTAGTTGTGCATAGTTGTTTTTTTTTTAAATTTTCCTAAGTACTATGAGCACATGTATGTGTCTTATTAGTTTATTTTCTTGGTTTTGTGTCTATCCTTTATTTTGTGTGGTTGATGTAGTCAAGTGGTCTTGTATTGATTAAAGCTTGTTGTCAATAGTCAAAGTCATCTTATTATGTTTTATACTTTAGATGACTCCTTAATCCCAATGGAATGATAAGGCTATTGGTCTAATTAGCATAACAAACATACTACCCCTATGAGTCACCAATTTATTGACCAAATTTGACCCTATAGATCAAATTGGGAACCCTATAGGTAAAAAAATTATTTTTAGATGTTTTAGGGGTCTAGTATTGTGTCATAGGGTGTATTATATGTATTTTTATGTTATTTAATTCTATGTTATCCTTGATCATGGTCTAATTAATCTATATGTCACTTTGAGTCATTTAGAAGGCTTTTAGGGGTCATAAATGCAAGTGACATGGTTTTAAATGTGCCCAAGTGTTCTTATTTCCTCTCAAATGTCTAAGAAGTCATATTTTGCATTAATAATGTTAGTCTCATCTAAAAATTTTAGGTTATCTAACTCAAGATTAAGTAATCAACTAAAAAAAGGGGAGTTTAGCACTTGTACAATCCATGAAAGAAGGTGAAACATTAAATAAGGCCATATAATGTCTCTTAATATTAATTAGGTTAATTTACACACTTTATATGTTTTGGGAGTGTTATTTTTGAGCTAAGACCATTCTGCTCCTTTACTTTTCTAGACACATAGAAGTGGTTAGCAAGTTTGTGCTTAATACAGATAATTGATGAGCTTTTAGGTCAAATAATTTTGAGAGGTGTTATTAAACTTAGATATATCCATTTACATAACAATATTTTGAATATTGGTCAACCTTGATTTATTAACCATCTCTAACAAGTTGATTGTGTTTTTTATTCACTATTTCCTACACCCTATAGGTTTTGCTCTATTTTTGGTAGGTCCATACAATCTAATTAGTGTTGTTAACTCTAAAATATGTTAGATTTATTATAAAGGGCCATACATGATTTTTTTTAGGTTTCATGGTGTTTTTGTGAGCAAAACATCTTAGGTAGTTTTCCACCATTCTCAAGATCTTCATGCTTTGATGGTGACTTCATTGTGTTTTGATAGGTTCATCCTCATGTTTATAATGATCTCTTAACCCCATTCACATTTTAGTCTCATTATCCAATAAATGTTTCATGGGTGCAGTTAATGTACTATGCATATGCAGGTAACTCCTTGAATATACAAGTATCTTAGAAGGATGTCATGATAGAAGGGGAGCTATGATAGGTGTTTCAAATATTTTGGAGTGGTAAAAGTTTATTTTTTAATTTGGTGAAGGTTTATAGTGAATCTTAAGCATATATCTCATATACACTACCTATACTATTATTCATTACCTAAACTCATAGTCCCCTACCATTAAAATGCACCTATAGGTGCCTACATGAGTTTTCAAAAATTGAAACATGGTGTATAAAATTTTCTAAATAATTTTATAGCATAGTATATTTATTTATCCCTTTGAAAGAGCATAGAGTTTTTCATAGGTTATAATTCATGATATCACTACTCATACCATTTCACACATGTTGCCTACGTACAACTCAAAATGTACCTATAGCTATATTATGAGGACCAGTCATGTTGGAAAATAGTGTTTGAGCGAAATAAGGTCTTTGAAGTATGAGGAGATAATTTAGAGGTACTAGGATGAATCTAGAGTCAATTTAAGGTCAAAATAATGCACACTAGCCATCTTCATTTTAACTACCTACAAACATGATAATAACCACCTAAAAGTAGTACTAACAGAGGTATATAAGTCCTTGTATGGTAGGTTGGAACATGACTAATCCTTTCCTTAAAATATTGGTAGGTGGAATTGATCATAATAGACCTATTTGAAGCATCAAATGGGTAGGATAAGGTGTAATCTACCTTTAATCACAAGATGACTAAACTCAGGGACCTTTTCCCTAAAATAGGGAAATAGAGGTCTGAGCACTTTTATCAAAAGCATATAATATGTTATAAGGAGTTTTGAAGCCTATAAATGTATTTGTATTGAATTTAATGTATAGGAACAGAGATCTACAAAATTTTAAGGGTAGATAATTGATGGAGAGTGGTTATTGAAAATCCTAAAGTTGCCCATTTATACAATAAACTTAGTCAATGACATCTATATGATTTCACCTTTAAAGTTACCTAGCACCCAAGGTTGCAAAAAAAATAATGCCACCATATGTGAATGGTTAAAAATGTCAGAAAAATTCATGATATAAGGGATAATTTAAATAGGATGATGTATTGTCTCTTTTTTCTCATAAACACCTACAAGACTTTATACAGTCAACTATAGGTGACTATAGGGTGACAGTGAACTAAGATAGGATGTTTAAGGGATGGCTCAAGCTAGGTAGGGTGAGAAAATGGGTTAAATAAATTTAAAATGACTCCAAGGGATTATAATTTTTTTAATACATTATCTTAATCCTAAATTGAGAAATCATACATGTACAAGGCCCCACATAGTCAGTTGTAGCTGACTGTGAGGGGTAGAGAGCAAACGAGTTAAGATCCTTGATGTAGACTTAACCCAAGTATGTAATAAATGAGTTTAAATAATTGATATATGGCCATGGAAATATTAAATTATTATTTTTAAATGTATTTAATGCCTCAATTATGTAGGTTCATCTACAAGGGTCCTCCTCAAATAAGAAATATAGTCAAGGTTATACATAGTCTTGACTAGGCAAGTAGTATGAGGGATATGTGAGAGGTTGGAGTGAGAGGTTAGAGATATGAATAAAGGTTATAAAACCTTAATCACAATTGTAACATCCTAATTACACCATAATTATGGATATTAAATAGATAAATGGGCTCAAATGATGCATTACATAGTCTGCATCCTTAAACCACTATGCACAGTACCCCTTTTTTGCATAGTTTGTCTTGGGTTTTATTGAAGTTGGGAGGTCTATTGATAAGATCAGGGGATAAAATTTGGTATGGAATATTTAGTAATTTAATAATCCCCTTAATCATTAATTTTTTCTAGGGAAATAGGGTAAGTGTCCTCTATTTTGTCTTAGATAGAAGACACTCCCCTTAACTGCAAATTCTACAATCTTTATGAAAGGGGATGAAATGAGATGACCAGGAGCTATTTTAACTTTCAAGGAGTGAGAAGTTTTAATACACCTAAAAAATCATGAATAACATTTCTAAGAAGGGATAAGATCAACAAGGTATCCCAGACCCTTAGGAATGCAATTTAGGCCTTTTAAGTAAGGTTTAGGCCTAGTGTCTAAATGGGGAGTTATTCACACTTCTAACATTAGATATGAGTTATAACATATTGGATAATAATTATGGTGGTGTTAAATATGTTTATAATATTATAAATTTTAGATAAATTACAAATAAATCCATTTTGGACTTAAAATCACGTCAAACCTATGCAAAACAAGGAGAAGAACTAGATAGGTCAAATTGAAGAGCTCATAACTACATGGTTTTGGTGCATGGGAGCTCAATAACTTGGGAAAGATTTATAGGGGTCATAAGCTTCATTCTTGTAATTTTTTTTATGAAACTTCAATGTCCCATTTTTATGAATAATGGATAATAGGCTAATATATTTTGTTGTTTTTTTTTTAACTTCAATGTCCCATTTTTATGATTAATGGCTAATAGGGTAAAATAGGCCTAAACCCTTGGAATGAAATGATGAAAGAAATAAGTATGGTAATATACTATAATGGCCTATTTTTATCATGAAAGTGATTATATGTTGTATAAGACTCAGTAAGGCTCCCTACCGTTAGGATTAGTTGTACAAAATCTATATGGATAAGGTACAAAATTACTTCTTTTGACTATTTTTTGCATTATGCAGGTTATAAGAGATTTAAAGAGATGAAATCATCTTTGGAATAAATATTAGGAATTAATATAACTCCTCATTTCCATTTCATGACTAGGAGAAACTCCTAAGTGTTCAAACAATAGTTCTCATCTCACCCATTCAAAATTGGCATAGAGAACATGATAGTGAGAAGGGTGAAAACTTCAAGCGAGAGTACTTTTAAGGTGTTCCTACTACCTATAAGGACATGGAGGGTATTTACAAGTGTCATCCACTCCATTATAATAATTTTCAAGGAAAAATAATGCATTTTTGGAGGCCAAGTGTGTAGGGTGTGTGAAATAAGATTTATTTTGACTGTAGATGGTGATAGCTCATTTTGGGAGGATTTCAGATGACCAAGAGTGTATCAAATGCATGGAGAGTAATTTTAAAAATTCTTACTTATCATTCCATTCATTGTAACTATCCCTAGATAGTTATGAGGCATTCAATAATCCCAAATGAGGAAGGTAGTTTTTTGAGCCAACAAAAGGAATTTCATGCCACTTTTCAAGAATTGCATGACTTGGAAAGAAACTTATGCTTCCTAAATTTGAATGATAAATTTCACATTCTCTTCCATTTCAAAATTAACACATTTTATTATCTTGATAAGTGTTTTTATGACTTTTAGACTTATTTTTTATCCTCTCTCTCAAGTTCTATAATAACTAACCATTTTGGCCTTTATAAACTATGATTCACCTGAGTATGGTGAAGCCCTACTCATTTGCATACCATGGATCAATAAAAACTACTGATTTTTACCTCTTAAATGAATTTTAATAGTTTATTTTACTTGGATGATTGATCTTACTTATTGATGACTCTTGTTTCCATAGCATGTTGTCTCATTCTCTCACGTATTTGTAGTTGGAAAGATTCTTCTTGTAGGTCATGTGAAGTGTTTCATTGATGCATCAAGGTTGAGTGAGTTAGTATATTCAAATAGTTCCATCTTATGACTCTTGTTTAGTTTTCCTAGCCTAAACATTTATCACAACCTCATAATGAAATATTGATGTGGGAAGATTCATGTTAGAGAAGTGTATGTTTGGTTAGTCCCTTGTTCTCATGTGTAACATGCAGCTAGTTAGTAGTCATCAAATAATTTACTGTATCACCTCATTTAGGATATTTTAATCTCAATTTTATCTCCCTTTTCCCTCATAAAGTTTAGGTGTAGTAGTGGTCTATAAGTGGTACATCAAGGGAGATATCCCTATCTAGAGATTCACCTCATTCTTAGGCTACCCATATCCTAGAGGTGTTTCAATTGTGCCACTTGGATGAGGAGAGCTAAGACATCTCCTTAAAGGGTGAAAATCTAAGTGACAATAAGTTTTGGCACACTTAGTAGGACTCTTAGTCAAAGAAGTTGAAACATTATTAGTGTTATTATTTAACATATCAACTTTTAGAGGCATCTATAAAAGAATAAATGATAACTCCAAATTTTCATCAATTATTCAAGCAACCCAGGTATTCCTTTTGAATATTTTTGATGATCATTCCTTATGTTCTTATTTCCTAATTAAGTTTCAAGGCTAATTTTGGTGTTGAGTACTATTTTACATAAGTTGGTAAGGTATCCAAAGCATTCCATATCAGCCTTGTTATGATCCATACCAATTCTAATATGACCATTACCATCCTTGTCATAAGTTTTACTAATCTTATAACCAACCTTCTTAATATCTAGCTCCTCTTAGTCAACCTAGTCACTTCTCAAGTTAGTCCATTTCAACCTTCAAGCAAACTCTCTTGGGATAAGAGAAGTACATGATAAAGCTTGATATGCTAAGATTACATGGTCAATATTTTCCTAGTCATCTCATTCATAATGTGAGAGATGTATTAGATCTGGTCAAAAGAGAGTGGACACCTATTGAGAGATCTAATTGGTAAAGGCTCATAAGTGAAATGCTAGATGTGAGTGGCTTGATTATATCCTTAGAGGATAGGCTAAGAATTAATGAAAATAATCCTAAAAAAACCTATCATCCTTCATATCCACATTCCCAAGATTTATATCAGTCTTACATGATTCCTACTCATGAACCCAATCAATCTTATCAAAGTCATCATTTTCCCAATCATATAGAAGAGAGAGTCAAAAAGACAAACCTAGTTTTTAAAGCAAATATTGATAGGTAGATTGAGTTAGCCAATAGGAATATGTATCATTACATATCATTAGTAAAGTAATTTAAATTTAATCCCTCATTTCCCTCTCTCATTACATCCCCACCTCAAGAAGAGACCTCTAGATATGAGATTCTAAGTTGGAGACAAGGTGGAGAATTCAAACCTAAAGAGATCCCAAGTTTCTTGACCACTTAATCCACTCCTCAAATTGTATCACTAAATAAAGAAGAGACTCCTAATCCTAAAATCCTAAGATGGAATAAGGTAGTGGAATCTTAGGGAAATAAAGAGGATAAAAGCATTGATGAAGAGTGTGAATTTGAGAAAGAACTTTGTCATATGCAAGCCCCTCCCATCCTTCCTTAAGAGACCTATTGTCTTATATGTCATCCCTCTTTTACTACTCATCCTCATGAATATTTATATGAAATTCAATAAATAATTTTACCAGAGAACCTATCCAAGCAAATTGAAGAGTTAGAGTCAAGGATGAAATTACTAAGTCAAGGTGTGATGGAAGGTTTAGACCAAAAAGAATATCCTATGCCTAAACACACCCCATCTACACTTCCTCAAGATATTCCTCAGGATAAATCATTTTTCAATGAATTAATTATCAAATTAAAGGAATAAAACCAAGATATTTTATCCCAAGGTCTACCTCCCCTTCCTCAAGAACTTCCAAAAGGATCCCCTACAATTCATTCTCAATTTGATTTTGATTCCTATGTTCCACCTCCACCAACTAGTTCATCTTGTTCTCACCCCATCACCCTTTGCCTTGATGGACATATGTTATGGGAAACTAAAGAGGAGAATTTTATTTAGGAAAATTCAAAACTCTTGCTTGAATAAAACATAGCTTCTTGGCAGCCTCATTGGTTTAAGTCACCTTGATTTCAAGATGCCTAGTCTTGGCATCACCAAGGAGAAGGAGATTGAAGATCTTGTAGTCATTGGGAAAAAAAATTCATGATATGGTAGTTAAGATGAAACTTTATATCCCTCAAGAGGTCTTAGATTCTGAAGAATAAGTGTTTTCTTATGTTGAAACTTTTGATTAAGTTGATATGGAATAATTTCTTACTTTTGCTAAGGAAGAAGAAATCATAATTGGTTCTTCCATTACTATCCAAGACATCATAAATCGGAAATAACAAGTATCTAATCAGCCTTTGGATGACTTATTTTTAGTCATTAGAGGAGGATATAATCTTATTTAAGGAGGCTATAATCTAGTAATTAATGGATAAGGCAATCTTGATAATCAAGTGAGTATACAAAGAAGAAGCAACTTTTCAACTTTGTCTTTTTAGGAGGCATATGCATTCCATGATGATATGTTTGAAAAAATAAAAATGGGATATCATCCTCTCAACCAATTTGGAGAAACACCTCATCTCTTGAAGGATGGAACAAGCTCCTATTGGCCTCAATCTTCTAAGAAACAAGAAACCACTCCTCTTGAATCCATGTCTACAAAGAAGATGCAAGTTGATCATGAGATGAAGAGTGGGCATAAGTATGAGGTATGTGTAAAAATTGAAGAGGAATATATATACACTAGAGACCTATTTAAGTATGATCTAATTTATATTAGATCATACTTAAATAGGTCTCTAGTGTATATATATTCCTCTTCAATTTTTACACATACCTCATACTTATGCCCACTCTTCATCTCATGATCAACTTGCATCTTCTATGACTCCAATCCATCCAATCCAATCCAATCCAAGGATAAAATTGGTTGGAACTATGACTCATCTCATGAATAAGAATATTCAAGAAACTTTCATTTTGATCCTAGAAATGAGGTATCTTTAGTCGCTAGTTGTGCATAGTTGTTTATTTTCTAATTTTCCTAAGTGCTTTGAGCATATGTGTCTGTCTTGTTAGTTTTTTTTATTGTTTTTGTGTATGTCCTTTGTTTTTGTGGTTGAGTTAGTCAATTGGTATTATATTTATTAAATCTTGTTGTCAATAGTCAATCCTCTTTTTGTTTTTTAGACTTCAGAGGACTCTCTAAGCCTAATGGACTGATAAGGCTATTATTATAGTTAGCATAACAAGCATGATACCCCTATGAGTCACCAATTTGTTGACAAAATTTGTCCCTATAGGTCAAATTGAGACCCTTATAGGTAAAAAATTGATTTTTATATGTTTTAGGGGTCTAGTATTATGTCACACAGTGTATCATAGGTCTTTTGATGCCATTTAATGTTATGTTAGCCTTGATCATGGTCTAATTAATCTATGTGTCACTTTGAGTCCTTTAGAAGGAGTTTAGGGGTCATAAATGCAAGTGAAAAAAATTTCAAGGTGTATAAGTATCCTTATTTCCTCTCAAACATCCAAGATGTTAGATTCCCTATCAATAATGTTAGTCTCATCTGAAACTTGTAGGTTATCTAATTAAAGATCAAGTAATCAACTGAAAAAAGGGTAGTTTGGCACTTGTACAGTTAATGAGGGAAGATGAAACATGGGATAAGGTAATTTAAAATATATTAATATTCCTCAACTTAATTTCCATGCTTGACATGCTCTGAAAGTTCCATTTTTGAGCTAAAACCATTATGCTCCTTCTTTACCTTTTTAGACACACAAAAGTGGTTAGCAAGTTTGTGCTTGGTATGGATAATTAAAGAGGTTTTAGGTAAAATTATTTTGGAGGAGGTAGTTCACTTAGATATATCCATTTAAATAAAAATAATTATAATATTATTCAACCATGCTTTATGAACCATCTCTAATAAGTTGACTATGTTTTTCTACTCACTATTTCTTGCACCCTATAGGTTTTGATCTATTTTAGGTAGGTGGATATAATTTAGTTGGTGATGTTGAATCCATAGGATTTTTTATTTGTCTAAAATTCCATCCATTATTTTTTTCAAGTTTCATGGTGTTTTGGTGAGCAAATCATCTTAGGTTGGCATATTAGTCTCATTTGGGATGGCAGGCAGTGTTCCACCATTCTCAGGATCTTCATGCTTTGATGGTGACTCCACTAAGTTTTGATAGGTTAATAATAATTTTTATAATTATATATTGACCCCATTCACATTTTAATCTCATTCTCCAATAAATGTTCCATGGGTGCAGTCAATGCACTATGCATATGGAGGTAGCTCCTAGAATATACAAGTATCTCAGAAGGATGCCATGATAAAAGGGGAGCTCTGATAGGTGTTTCAAATAATTTTGAGTGGTAAGAGTGTATTTTTTCAATTTTTTAAGGTTTATAGTGAATAACAATAATATATCTCATATACATTTCCTATACTACTATTCACTGCCTAAACTCACAGTCCCCTATCACTTAAATGCACAGATAGATGCCTACACATGTTTTCAAACATTGAAACATGGTGTAAAAACTTTCCTCAAGATTTTTATATCAACATATACTATTTTATCCCTTTTAAAGATAATGGATTTTGACATAGATTCTAATTCATGATATCATTGCTCATACCATTTCACACATGTTGTTTGCATACAACTCAATATATACCTATAAGTATATTTATTATGAGGACCAGTCATGTGAGAAAAGAGTGTTTGATCTGAATAAGGTATTTTAAGTGTGATTAGTTAATTTATATGTATTGGGATGAATCTAGAGTCCATTTAAGGTTAAAATAATGCACATTTCCCATCTTTATTTTCACTACTTGTAGACATGAGAATAACCACCTATAGGTGGCACTAGCAGAGGTATATATGTCATTTTATGGGAGGTTGAAACATAAAAAAACATTTACTTATAATTTTGGTAGGTTTAATTTATCATAAAATACCTATTTGAAGTAACAAATGGGTAGGATAAGGTGTAATCTACCTTTAAGCACAAGATGACTGAATGTAGGTACCTTTTCCCTAAAATAGGAAAATCGAGGTCTGAGAACTTTTATAAAAATCATAAAATAGGGTTATAAGGAGTTTTTAAACCTATAAATGTGTTTATATTTCATTTCCTACATATGACAATATCTATACAAAATTTTAAGGGTAGATGACTAATGGAGGGTGGTTATTGAAAAGCTTGAAGTTGCTCATTTATGCACTAAACTCAATCAATGACATCTACAGGATTTCACCTTTGAAGTGACATAGCACCCAAATTTGTAAAACATATCATGCCACCATATGTGACTAGTTCCAAATGTCAGAAATAATACTCATCATTTAAGGTATCATTTAAAGAGGATGATGTATTGTCTCTTTTTCTCATAAACACCTACAAGATTATGTATAGTCAATTGTAGATGATTGTAGGGTGATAGTAAACTGAGATAGGATTCCAAAGGGATTTTTTATGATAGTAAAGGTGATAAAATGGGTTTAGGAAATTTCAAATGACTCCAAGGGATTATAAAAAGGTTTTGGACATACACCTACAGGGACCCACACAATCAACTGTAATTCATTATGAGGGGCAGAGATCAAAGGAGTTAAGATCCTTGATGTATAGTTAACCCAAATATGAAATGAATGAGTTAAAATCACTGATAGATGTCCATGGGAAGATTAAATTAGGATTATGTAATGTATTCAATGCCTAAATTATGTAGGTTCATCTACAGGGGTCATCACAAGGGTACAGTCTTTAAGAAAGGGGATAAAATTTGGTAGATGGAATATTTATTACTTAACCCAACTATGAAATTAATTATTTCCAATATCATTCTCTCACCTATTTTCATTCAAAAAGATTCTTCTTCCAGGTCATGTGAAGTGTTCTATTGATGTGTCAAGGTTGAGTGAGTTAGTCTACTAAAATAGTACCATCATAAGCCTCTTATTTAATACTCCTAGCCTAAACATTCATGACAACCTCATAATTAAATATTTATATGAGAATATGCATATTGGAGAAGTGCATGTTTGGTTAGTCCCTTGTTCTAATTTGTAACATGCAACTAGTTGGTAATCATCAACTAATTCAGTGTATCAACTCCTTTAAGATAGTTTAATTTCAATTATCTCCATTTTCCCTCATAAATATTAGGTCTAGTAGTGGTATATAATTTATAAATAAAGGGATCTATCTCTATCTATAGATTCACCTCATTCTTAGGCTACTCATAGCCTAGAGGTATTTCAATTGTGTCACTTAGATGAGGAGAGCTAAGACATATCCTCAAAGGGTGAAAATCCAAGTGAAAAGATCTGTAATGGTAAATTTTTGAATCCCAATAAATGAGAGGGGGGTGAATCAGTTTCATAAAACTTTATTTTTAATTCCTCCTTAGCATTCATGAACCATCACATCAACATATAGATCAAAAAATGCATAAGTAATCACTATACAAGCATGAAACAAGATTACACAAGAAAACATATAATTTATGTGAGAAAACCTCAAGGGAAATAAAATAAAATAATCCTAAAAATGGAATATAGTCATATAATAAGAAATATCATAATTTAGTGAATAACCAACTTCACATGGAGTACCAACCACAACTAGCTAAGCACCAACTTAGCTAGGATTTAGCAAGCACCAACTTATAAGGAGGCTCTAACCCCTTAAATGATTCAAAACCAAATAAGACACTTGAAACCTTTTATAACCTTCATAACATATTATTACTCATACAACAAATTATGATCACCTTCTTTAGCTCTTCTCTCTTTTCTACCCCTCTCAAACTCTCTTTTAGGCTTCTTCACTAAACTAGGACTCTTCAATATAGATTAGGTAAAATATCCTTGATTTTCATACATATAAACTATATAATATATTCATCATGGTTTATATACAATATTAAAATGGTATAAAATAACTTCTACTTACTAATGTGTTATTTCATTTGGTTCCACACATCTTTTTCAAGAGGCCTAAAACTACCTTGTATTTATACTAGGCTCTTACTCATACACCTCTCGATTAGACACAGACACTTGAAAATTTATATTTTCCTAAAATAATGCCTTATGAAATTCCAAAAACATTAATAAATTATTAAATTAGGATGGACATATCTCAAATAGACCAAATCCTTCTTTAGGCTTGAAGGAGACCTAATTTAATTAGGCCTTCATTAGTACATGTTACCCGTTGATCATATTGGAAAAAATTTAAACTATATAAATGGAAGGAAAAATTAATATACCACTAAATTATACTCAAAATAAGATCATATTATGTACAAGACACTTTTTATCTACAACCACCACTTGAAGCACACCATTAGTACTATTTGCATTAGGCCTATGAGCCTACAAAAAGTTTGCCAAATAAAGCTAAAACATGTACACAATTTATTCACACAAATTAAAATAAATAACATGAAAAAAACTCCATTAAATAAAAAAAATCACCATGTTATTATAATTCACAACTCATGGCAAAAGGACTCAAATACTTCTTTGCAAATAGCCCACTTAGAACTCCCATAACACTCCAAAATCCAGTCATGAAACAATTTGATATTAAAAATATAAAAGAAAAATTACCATGACAAATTATACTTTAAAAATATTATTATACATATATATACCACTCTCATATACATAAATCACAAGGTCTAATGTAAAATATTGATCTTGTAGACCAATATTTTGACCTCACTACACACAGTCAAACTAGAACCAAATAAGCCATTTTGGTTTCAACTTTTCAGCCTCTTACACTAAATTTAAATATTTAAAAAGTCATTATATGAATTTAAAGTCACAAAAAACATCACTGTATTCATTATAATTCATTTCACATGGCATCGATCCTAAAAAACACTCTTGTAACTCACTCACTTAGAATTACCAGTTTTTCTCAAAGGCCAATCATGGTGACTCAAACCTCCAAAACTTATAAAGATAACTTAAATTAATTATGATGAATTTATATGATCTTATGAGATCATTATAACATTTTTATATATAAATATAATTTGTTCAAATGGAACAAATTGGTCTTGCAGACCAATCTCATGACCTTATATCTCACTCTCTCATCTGAACCAGACAAGTCAACTTATGAGAAACTTTTTCATTATAATCACTGACCTCAAAAAATTATACCAAAAATTAATATTTCTTAAAATTATTTAAAAACATCTCCATGTTCTTGGTTTTATCACTCTATCATGATAACACATTCCTAATCATCTTCTCATTATTATTTGTTTTTTTCACTATTTGCACTATTAGGCCTATTACTGACTGGCTAACTTGGATGACTAGTTTAAAAAACTTGAGGGATATAACCTATTTAAAACCTTTAATTTAAATTAAAAATGAGTTTTAATATTTATTCTCCATTAATTTTCATACTTTTATTTGGTCAACTCTGAATGCTTCGACAAATCTTTAAGAAATTAACACTTTACTGTAGGGTATACTCACACACTTGATAACTCAATCACACTTGGAGGTGCCTTAGAGAATTTAATAAAATATCCAATAGTTCAACTAAGAATAAAAATCCATTATGGGCACTTTTTATCAACATCTTTAACATTGGATCATTTTTAGGGTTTTAAGAGGGTTTAAACTTGTTTTTAGTCTTAACAATCATTCATAAAGCATAGCTCCTCAATCCAAAAACAAATGCCTAGAATTTTGATCTAGGACCATTAAAAATATACCATGAATATCATATGCTCCCATATATAGATTTGATGAGATAATGAACACAAGAATATCCTTCTTGGGCTAAGAACCCTTCATTTTATGCACTTGAGAGACCTCAAAGCACATTTTCATGCCTTTTCTTTCAAACCTTGACCTAAAACTTCATGTACATGATTAAAACAATTTTAATCACCTTTTCAAATTCTCCCTTACTCAAAATTGACTTGAAAATTTATTATTACCCCTCATCAAGCCACACTCTAACTCTTTGCTCTCTAGACCTTATTCTACAAACCACATCAAGCCTTAAAACTGACTTTCATGCCTCTTTTCATGTGTTATTCACTTCAATCACATATTAAAGAAACCTATCTCATGATTATACATAGCCAAACATAATTCACATGCCTTGAAAGTATACCATTATACCTCATTAGGATAGCTAAGGTCTAAAAGTGGTCTAATTGCATACTTAATCTATAGGCCCTACCCCTATAGGCTCACCTTAAAACTCTCCTTGATTCCTCTAAAAATTTATAGCATGCCTTACATTATCTTTAAATAATGTCATATTTATACACATACATCTTCATGCTCACCATGCACATGCTCATGATATGACTATGATTTCTATGACTAGGCTTCTCAAGACACCTTATACTCAAGAACTAGTACTCAAAAATTCTTAAATCAATTACATCAACCAAAAACACTCTAAATACATCACCTTTAATGTTCACTTTGACCATCATACCTCTTTGTGATAATACTGTCAACTTCAAGTTAACCTAAACCTTGAAATAAAAATTGAAATCAACCAACAAAAGATACATTATGCTACCTTCAAATTACCTCTTTTTACATTGCTTCCTTGTCACATTAATCACACAAGATCATATCTCAAAGACCACTCATCCTACATCTTTACCAGATGCAACTCGACATCAATGACATTAACCTTAACATTAATGACATCAATGAACACAATTATCAATAGTAAAATGGTTGGAAATTTGAGGAGGTGGTCTTGATGAATTATATGAAAGTCTACTTATATCCACATGGTTTATCTTAGAAGGTTAAATTAGATACATCTTTATCCTTTTTTAGGATATGCTCTAGGTTAACGTGATAATTATAGCTTTCACAATCTACTTCAAGATGCTTGAAATATTGGTATGACTATAAATATCTAGTTATGGTGATATATAAGCCTAAGCAAGGGAATTTGATACACTAATGTAGAGTAGAAATTACTACATGTACTTCATGTATCCAAGGTCACCCAAGGAGTAAGTTGCATGAAAATTCTAGGTCAAATAAATGACAAAGAGTATCATGGGTTAGAGGCCCAATGATAATATGTAAGAAAATAAATCCTTGTGATTCTCTCTCCTCATTATCATAGTCCTTGATGGTAATTTTATCTAGTTGTAGATCCACTATTATATAGCCCAAATGTTTGATCAACTCCAAAGTTACATCATTCAAACCTGAACCATTATCCATTAGGACACACTTAATCTTATGTCTATAAATAATTACCTCTATATAGAGTGATATATTATTTAGAGGACCAAGGGGTGACATATCACTTTGGTGAAATGTAAGCTATTGGCCATAGGCCAAATTACTCACAAGCATTTTGAATGTTTTAGGAGCAATGTTGTTTGGGACATTGGATTGGATTAAAATATCATTTAATATGTTCTTATGGAAATTAGAAGTACAAAGAAGATATAATATATAAATTTGTGCCAATGTATTTTTTAGTTGTTTTAAAATTTCATATGGCTTCTCATTGATAGAATTAGTTTGTTTAGGTTTTTAAAGTAGAGGACATTGAATAGGATCTTTAGATGAAGAAGGTGGGGTTACATAAATGGTAACCTTGGAATTTTAAGTTGCAATTATGAAATCCCAAATTCGTGAATGGTTACTATAATTATAATAAGGTCTTGGCATGGTAAATCTTAATCGTTGGCTAGAATTAATGTTATTTTGAACTGAAGGAAGATTACTAGCATCTGGAGAAGGAGGTCATAAGCTAGATGATGATGGAAATCATGTATTATTGGTCATTATCTTAGGATTGATTTTGATAGTAGTTATATTCCCACTAGTCATGTGATATTAAACATTATTTTAGTTTATGGTACATTATTATAGCTGACTTGGTTACATTAGGTCTCCTGACCTTAATTCATATTAATTTTTTGTTTTTATTATTGATTTTAATTGTTGGGATGCTTGGTTTGGTTCATATTATTGACTTTATGTTGATTCTAATGTAGGTTATTAGAGTCATTCTATGTAAAATGGTTTTTTAAGATACCTAAATTCTAATTATACATTGGAGAAACATTGTCCAACTCTATTTCACCATTTTCTATAAAATATTAAATGAAGTGGTGAAGTTTCACACATCTATGAATAAAATGACCTATAACCAAATGATAGTCATAAAAATCATGTTATTTTTACAAATTATGTTTAGGTTAGAATTATATAAATGGTTTTTAAACTAACCAAATGATCATGTTAGGTATAACCAACTTTCAAACAATGACCTCTATAGGTTCACCAAGATAACTAAAAATTAGGTTTTGATATTTACCTCTTCTTAGAGGTGGATATTTCAAATTAAGTGGTTGAATAGATGGGATTAATTTAGTAGGTAATGGTTTCACCATTTTCACATGTCTATATTTGATTTACCCATCTCCTATTTTTTTATTGCTATTGAATGGCTTAGGATTTTTATATGTACTTGCTTGAGCTGGTGCTAAATTTACCATTTGAACCTTGTTCTAAAATTGGTTTTGAGAATAAACTTTGATCAACCCTTTATCAATGAGATCATTTTCAATTTGTATTCCTTACATAATAATCTATTTAAATGTGTTTACATTATGAATTTATACTTTATAAGTGATATCTAATTATAGATTAGTAGTAAATATTGCAACCAACTATTTATTAGGGAGATTGTGTGGGAATCAAATAGATAATGTGCACCACCATTGTAATGAAATATAAACTTTTTATCTCCCTATATGTTTGGATTGATATAATTCAATCATAGCCACTTATTTCTCTAAATTATAAGAAAAGTGTTATAGGAACTTTTAAGATAAGTCATCAAAGTTATAAATATAATTTTTAGGTAGATGGAGAAACCACTCCAAAGCTTACAAAACCAAAATGCAAGGAAAAGAATGAATCAAGTATATGATATTATATGCGAATTATTGACATGAAATGAATAATTATTTTGATTATTACTTTGTATCACCCTTTCATTTATACTTTCAAATTTGGGCATCTCAAAATGATGTGGGAATGAGATCATAAGATAGCTCATATCAAAGGGATAAGAACATATGCCATCTAAATTAAAATTTTTTACCTTGATTCCCTACTTAGATGGTATAAATTACATCTTTTACCTCTTATAAGTCCTGAGAAGTGGGAACTTGTTGAAAGGGATTGGACACATCTTTTTCACTATCTAGGGGTGGATTACATAAACTTAGACGCAATGGAGATATGGTGTATTGAGGAATTTGTACCTAATTATTTTTACCAAGAATGTTAACCAATTGATTAGGGTTATATTTTTGATAGGGAACTTATTTTTTTAATGCACTTATTATTGAGTGCACTACTGATTTGGAGGGAATTATGTCATAAATGGAGGAATGGTTTGTTGGGGTTAAATGATATTTATTGGAAATGGAAGGAATTTTGTTATCTTATAAATATATATTATATCTATTTTTGGTTAGGTTAAAAAGGGTTTTGGTTTGAATAATTGTATTTTTGACTAGAAGTAGTATGTGGTTGACTAGTAATAACACATTGTTGGTTATACAAAGTCTGTTGAGGATTAGCTTCCATTTATTGAGGTAGGGGATTGGTCACCACCTATTGATGTCAAATATTTGTCATCACCTATTTATGTTGGGAGTTATTCACCACCTATTGAGATGGAGAATTGGTTGTCACGTGTTGAGGTAGGGAATTGGTATTATCAACTTGATGTTGGGGCTTAGGCATGTTTACAACTGGTGCTTGCAAAGTGTTAGGTGCATTAAAATAAATGATTTTATAGTGATTTAGATGAGTATTTTATTATATTTGGGATAACACCTGGTAAGGATTGGGAATCTTTGATTGATAATTATCAACCACCAACTAGGAAAAATCCACAAGGGAATTGAAAATACATTTAGACAACTGATTAATTTTGGTTATAGGTGTGTTAAACAAGTTTTTAAAATAAAATTATGCTAGGAAACATATCGACATTAGGTGTTGAGTGGACTAGAAAGTCTCTTATGGTTAGGTTGGTGAATTCAATTCTATAAGTGGTGGCTTATAAATATTGAGAGAAATTAGAATGTTAGCTAAATTATCCAAGACCTAAATAACCTACTATATTTGAGAGGTTATGAATTGGATTTGTAAAGGTGATTCTACTAGTTGACCTTTTCATTTACTATATATTATGAGGGATTGAATAGAAGCTAGTAAAACGGTCTAACTTTAGATTAATGTTGATTGATTATTTAGTAATGCAAGGGGTGCTTCTTTAGGAGTTCTAACCAAATAGTGTAAATTCTAAATGGGAAATCCTATAAGAAATTTAACACCCATTTATAACAACCTTAAAATATTTTATTAATTGTTATCAAAGAGGTGTCATGCAATTTGGTCATGTCCATGTTCCACACTAGGTGGTACACTCGAGAAATATTGTTGATTTTATCCATGTTCAATAATAGACAAGACATTTTGGAAAATCTATTGGTTTTGTCCTTGATTGGTATTATATGGTATATCTATGAGGTATTATTGATATATGTCTTCTTAAACATAATGGTCATATCTGTATAGATTTTAAATAACCTCCTAATCAAAATATGGATTATAAACAACTACATTAAGTGTAATTCAACATTTTTGGGTTTATGATAATCATATTAGAATAATCTTAGATGGTTTAAAGTTTTAGTTTTGATCAAAATAGGATGCCATATTTTAAAAAGTAACATGCCTTATTTATGTAATAAAAAATGTATCATATCTATAAATCAATCCTAACTCAGAGAAGATAGATCATACTTACACTTATGATTGGGGATACATTAGATAATTGGGAACATGACCAACGTGGTGATCCACTAGACCCAATTAGGGGATCTCTTATCATAATAAACCACATTAGTGAGGGTTATAAAGCCTCTAATTAAGCACAATCATGTAACAAACCTAAATAGGTCCTATGTTTTATATTCACAAAACTAATAACAAGTAAAGTAAAGTCAAATCTAGTGCTCACTAAATCTTATGGCATAAAGAGGGGGTAATAAACATTAAAAGTAAAAATGCATAAGATATATATACTCACATCAGTGTATATAAAATCCTAATGCATGGAAGATAAGTAAAAATGCACATATATATATATACTCTTATAAAGAAGGAACAAAGTTAGGAATACTTACATTTAAAGATGAAGCCATGAGCCTCAATATCTCCCTTAGCCAAGGTGATTCACAAGAGGTTATTGTGGTATGTAAGGATGGCAAGGATAAATCTGATCTAGGATACACAATCTATCAATGAATCTAAAAGACTTCTCTATAAGACAAGATCTATATCTCTAGAGAAAGTATGAAACACTAAACTTTCTCCTCAAGTAGAATGGTAGATAAGTAGATGCACAATAGATCTTACTTCTTATTTTCTCTAACTAATGGTGAAATGATCTTGTTTATATAGGTAGATTTAACCCTAATCCCTTCCAAAAATTTTGGTTGATAGGGTTCACCTAATCAACCTAGTACAATTATGGATAAAAATTCACTAGGTCATGGGCTAGGTTAGCCAAGAGCCAACCTAGACCCTAAATGAATTTTACCTAAAATATTACATGATTGACCCAGTTAACCTAATATAATGAACATTCAAAAGGGTCTTAAGGCTAAGAAAAGGGGGGAAAGGTAGGAAATGACTGAGGAGTGTAAATAGAGAAGAAAAAGCTTAGGGATATAGTTTTTAGGAGATAAATGTGTAGATAACAAATGGAAAAAGGGACAAAAATCCTAAGAATCACTAATGGTCTATCCACCCCTTTCTTGGTGCACCCCTTAAGGTGTGTACTCAGAGAGAGATTGAGACTTGATAGGTTCCTACAAGATAAATAATGTTAATAAGTGATTTTTAAAAAAAAATAATGTGTGTATACATATACCCCACTTGAATCTCATCACGTGTCACGTGAGTGTAACACAAGATGGTGCTTCAAGAATAGAACATCATAACACATAAAATTGATGCTAATTAAAATGTAGTAAGGAGCAAATAGGATAAATGAAAGGACAAAATTGAAAAACATATACTTTACTTACCTTAGTGTTGTAGATAAAGGAGACTGTGAGAGAAGTGAAGGCATATAATGTGAAGAACATTAGGTGAACATGCAGATATTAGTGAAATAAATAGAAAAAAATATTTTTTTTTGGAATATAGGAATATATTAGTGGAAAAGATTCTATTTGATGTCATGATTCCAGAACATTTTATAGTTTGAAAAATAGGTTAGTAAAAATAAAGACATGAGAAAATTAAGGAATCTAATGGTAAATATTTGAGAGGAAAGAATTTTGAAAAGTAAGTTTACATAGGCTAAAAAGAAAGTCATTTTCTATTGTTTGACTTATTTTCAGAGAAAAATAGAGCTATGAGAGACCAAATGAAAGGCAATAGAGCTAAGATGGCAAAGAGATGATAGTCAAGATGAAAAGGATTCCTAATAGTCATAGTGGGTACAATACAAGTAGGCTATTGAGAATTTCAAATTTATTTTTGAATATTTTATTGAAATTAAGTGTTTTATATAAATTTGTAATTTTAGAGAATTTTAGGAACCAAAATGAACCTAAGAAAGTTGCTAGGGGTAGTGGAAGCTAAAAGGGGAAACAGGTTGCAAGGAATTGGAGTAATAAATTTTGAAGGAAATTATTACAAGGAAAGGGGTCAATATTTAGAACCAACTAGGTCAACCCAATTGACCTATTAGGTTGAAAATGTGCAATCCACACTGTTAACTTAGTAGGTGTGTGTTGACTTAGTTTGTTTTGCATGTTGCCGACTTAATACCTCACTACCAACTTAGTAGAGTAATACACTCTACCAACTGAATACTAAGGGGGGAAAAGTAAAGGTTTGACTTAGTTGTTAAGTCAACCTAGTCAAAATGAGGAAAATTTAGTCAACCTAGTGTTTGACTAGGTGAAAAAAATAGTATAGAAATATGTGAAAGAGATTGAAATAGTGCTAAAAAGTCCCAAAATGGTCCACTAAGTATTAAAATGGCCAAGTAGGCTAATAATAGATCTAATTGGTTAAAAATGGATAGATTAAGGTAAATTAGGATTTTTTTAAAAAAAATTGAAAATAATGTATTTTGATTATAAGTGACATGGAGATCTAATACATCTTTTGTTGTTTGATGGTTGTAGGAGCATCCAAGATTTTATTGATTGGTGGACATGACATGGATCCTAGACCTTTTAGAGTGATTGATAATTAAGGACCAATCTTGGTTGGTTATGCTAGGCCTAGGAGGGATTATGGATATGTGTCGAGTCTCATTGAGTTTTCATCTCATAGTCATGTTCCTAAGAGCCTGGGAATGATTGACTAACACATTTAGATGGGAGGTGGATGGGGATAACATTGAGGTAGGTATCACCCTAGAGGATGTCCATGAAATTATTAGACTAGTGATAGGAGGTATGTCTATGCTAATAAGAGTACTAGATAGATAGGAGGAGAGGCAAGCCTTAACATGTGACCAATAGGCTCAAATAAGATATATATTAGGCTAAGGGTTAGCTTCTTTGACATGTATACATCTCAAATTATGGATATATAGAAGGTAGTTATAAGACATGCGACAACATGGGTGCTATATCAAAAGTTGAATGGTAAGGTGTTGTTATACATGATAGCCTTATACTAGTCCATTTTAGAGCACATGGAACTCTACGATTTAGGTTCTATCATATAGGTCCAAATTATGCATGACATGTATGAAATGTTATCCAAAGGGAAAAATACCATGGGGTTAATTATTTTTCTAAGTTATTAGATATATAAGAGGTAACTAATGTATCAACTAGCTTGGTTACCCCATGTGGTTGATGATTTGTTACCTCGAGTGCAGAGGTGGTGATAGGATCAAATAACACAGGTCATGCCCTACATGCTAGTGATATAGATAGTTACACAAGTAGACATTGTGTGGCAATTGTATGGTCACATTACTATAGTATGGTTGAGTTGGAGTATATTGGAATTCATATTGGTATGGGCATACATTATAGGCCACTATACCTGGTGGATAAAACCACATCTAGTGGTTCATATACTAGGATAGATGGGACTCCCTCATTCATTAGCATTGATATTGGTGCCCACATTTTAGGCTAGACATGCAAGAGAGCCAAGGGGGAGAGGAGGAGTAGGACCACCAGTGGCTAGAATAGAGATCAGACCATGACATGAGATACCATAGATAGGTCAAGCATAATATCCAATAGATAAAGAGGAGATAAAAGTAGATGTAGGAGTGCTAGAGGTACCATAGTTGATACTATAGTAGGAATATTAGTGACCACCTTGATCACACCATTGATGGAGACACTAAAATTAGGAGAGAATAGAGAGGGTGGTCATCCTAAATGACCCATCAAATGACCCAAGATTGAGTTGGGTGATAGAGGTACCACTTAGGCATAGCCTAAGATGGGCACAAGTGGTGATCCTAAGATTTGCATTTGGGTAACATCTTATAGATGAGGTACTCAGAGGATGGATGATGAGGAGATTATACTCGATGGTATTAGGAGACACTTAGGTAATAATAGATGGTTTGAAATTTTCTTAAGTTATTTTAAATAGATTATAGATAGATAGATTTTAAAATATATGGGTGATCTAATATCTATCTGGTTTGAATTTTGTATATCCTATAGAGGAGGAGACTATATGAGAATCCCAGGTGATGGGATCACTCCATGAGATCTTTGATGAGGTGCTGACACCATATGACCCTACGATAATAAAGGATCTTGTGATAGTATTTACCCTAGGGAGCTAGTTCAGATTGGTAGGAAAGGATATAAGGTGAGTATAGGCATGCAAATAAGAATCACAACCACCAAAAAGGGTGGGATCAGGAGAGGCATATGCATGGTAGGCCTTGGCTTAGGAAAGATCTATGCATATGGCTACCACGACCCAACTAGTGTAGGTATAGGCCTAGGTGGCCAGCCTACAAGGATAGGTGATAGGTCTAAGATCTCAAAAAACCTCTTTATAGTGTACTTTATAAGGGACTATCTAAGAATTTATGGGTAACATGGTTAAGCCATCATATAGACAAGGTAGAGCCCAACTATAGAGATGGAGTGATGTATTTTTGTACTTTGTATCAAAAACACATGATATATATAAATATCTCATTTTAGAAGTTAGATGTTGATCTTATGTGTTTGAATTATGGTGGAGGTTATATATGTTTGGATATATTTATTTCTTGCACATGTTTCCAGCTTTCATTGTATATGTTATAAGAAATATATGAGTTGTGGTTTATTTTCTAGCATTATTTAGGACACATACATGGATAAAAATAAATAGGCAAAAAATACCTTGGGTAAGTATAATTAATAAAAAACAAATGTACTACATAACTATTTCACATTCAGAAATGTGTAAAAATAAGAAAATGACTAAGAAACCAAAGAGTGGTAAATATTGTGGTCTTAATTTTCACCCATGGGGGGAGTTCTTTAGTCGCCCTCTAACTAAGCCACAAAATGGGAACAACCTCAAGATGTGGGTGTCCTATGGTGAGGTTGAGCCTCTAGAGAAGGCCAACTTCCTTTTGGATCTATCACCTACACTAATGTTTGACTTAGAAAAGGGAGAGAAAAGGACAAGAATACACCAATATTTTGAATACTTATGTCTATACAAGACACACTATGAGACACTTTCAATACTACTAAACATCACTTCATTCAATCTTTGATCAGCTTCCATATGAGTATTTCACTAGAAGGTAAGAGCTAGCTATAAATCTATCATGGGAGGGTAGTTTTCCACTTCCAAACTAACCAATAGATTATATATGCAATCAGAGTGACCTATGAGAGCTATCAAACACTGCATGAAGGTGAGGAAATTAAAATAGAGGCAAGGAAATCATAAATTCACTTAACCACATCAATGAATTTAAAGGACACACTTCAATTCAACTTTTAAATTGAGGAATTCAATCTTTATTGCATCAAATAGTTGTTACAACACAAATTTGGCATAGCCAAAACATAATAGTCTCTGCCTCTAAGAAAAATATCTAAACCATGAGAAAGAAAATGAAATATATAGGATAAGGGAGAGAGAAAGAGGGAATTGAGCATATAGCCCTTAATAAATGTGGCCGAACCACTTTTGATTGATCAACATTGATTTGAAGATGCTGAGTCATAATCCATCAAATAGGAATAAGTCCCTAAGGACATTGAAACAATAAATGCCCCACTATCTTCCTCAATCATTCTTGATGTTTTTCATGCTTTTAGGTAGTTACTTGAGCTCGCTCATTGATTTTCCTTTTGATATTCCTAGTGCGATCACCATTTTACCATTACTTCTAAATCCTGATTATAGATTCATTATGGATGAAAACCAATCACCCTATTAGTTTTCATATAGTCACGATTACAAATTTAGATCCATATGCTAGGTTTATTAAATTTGAATAAGATGTAAAACCTATGTCTAAAATAATTTTTAAAGTTTTTGTAGAGATTTAATGTCATTAGATGGCTTTACTAGGTCTGCTCCTAGTTATCTACATCATATTCTATCTTGTATTTATGTTTTTACCTATCTAGGGTAGCAAAATACTTTATTCAATGTTTTTTCCTTTATGGCATCCTATATTTCAACCTTAGTTGAATTTTCTCCCCATTTAAGTACTTTAGCTTTCAAATTTTAATATTTACCATTGATCATGATCTGGGCTCCCTATATTTTACCAATTGTTAGCTCCACATTCATCCTCATAATCATGCTATCAGGCCTTTGACTCCTTGACCTCATGCATATCATATATCTTTCTATGTAAAAATGAATGTGAGCCATAGATATTCTATTGGTTTAATGTGGTTGAGACACTTGTCACCTGTGCATTCATATTTGAGATTCACTAACCTTTTGACCCATCTCTCACCATTAATCTAATTTTGTATGGTTGATCATGTACCATCAATTTATTTGGACCCATTAACCTTGTCATTCACTGTGTATCATTGAATCTTTTTTTAGGTACCCAAGATATTGACACTTGTTAGTTACACATTCATGCTAAACTTTTGACTTGATTATCACCATTTATCTTAGGTGCATGATCAAATTTTCTCCATTAGATCTTGGGACCCACTGACATTATTTTTGTACCCAACACACCCCTTTTTCCATAAGGAAATGGGGACCCACCTTTTTTTAAATATGATCATAATAGGGCATCCTTTTCATATGTTTATGCAAAATTTGGGAGATCTAGGACATTTCACTTTTCTAGCAGGATGATATTGGCATTGTGTTTATGAGACTAACTTATGTATTGCAGATGAATTCTTTAGGTTTATTTTCCTTTGGGATAATTATTTTGGCCTTCATGCATAATTATCTTTTTAGATGTTATGATTCAAGAAATTTTTGGTCTTATTTTCTTTTGAACTTATTGTTCGAGAAGCCTTATTTTATTAGAGAAACTATTTCAAAAATTTTGTTTGAAATAACTCTCTTGAAAGAATTTGGCCTACTAACTCTTTTGCCATAAGAAATTTTGGACCACATACACTTCCCCTTAAATAAATTCCCCAAGGTATTATCCTTTTAAACTTACCCTTTGGCATTTTTAGAATTGCCCTTCAGAGCTTTTGAAATTACCTTTTTGCCTTGCCAACCTATCCATTAGCCTTTGCAAAGTAGACCCTTTGGGAAAACATTCCCCAAAAGTATACCCTTAAATTTATTTCCACCTACCCTTTAGAACCCTTCCAATTATCTCTTTGGCCTTGCAAATTGACCATTTAAACCCTTTTTTGACCACTTCTTTTTAGGGCACATACCCTTTGGTTTTTGTGTAAATTAAATTTTATAACTATTAGTTCAGCCCCTTTATCTTTTGGGATATAACCTTTAGGTGTTTTTCCCTTCCCCTTATGTCACAAACCAAACTTCCCTTCAACCTTTGTGTTTTGAGCCAATTTCCACAAACCTATCCTTTGAGTTTGGTTAAACCTACCCTACCATATCTTTGTCCTAAGTTGTGCCCATTTTCCAAGTGGAAACATACCCTTTAGATATTTTTAAAATGACCTTTTAGGATTTATGTAATATCCAAATGCCCTTTTTATTTTTTGACATACCCTTCAGGACTTCTATCTAGGGGTTTTTATGGTGTAGCCAAATTCCTTCAGATGTTATATCTGAGAGAATTTGACCTTTCGAGTTAAAGGCAAATAACCTTCAAGTTTTGTGAAACTTACCCTTTAAGACATTTTAAATGACCCTTATACATATGAATGTGCCCTTCAAAGATCAAAGGTGCCCTTCATCCCTCCAAAACTAACCTTCAGGACCTTTGAAGTGACCCTTAGCCGTATAGAAGTACCTTTTAGGAAAATCAAAAGTACCTTTTGAGGAGTTTGAAAATACACTTTAGACATGAATTATCCCTTCAAAATAATTGTTTCAAGACTTCTACCCAAATAAAAGACTCCTTTGGAATAATTATTATAGACACTTTGTCTGAATCAATTCCCCTAAGGGAATTATCCCCAGACATTGACCTGAAAGCACTTTTTTGACATTATACTCCTAAGTGATTTATAATGAATAACACTATTATAAGTGTTACATAATTAGATAAAAGAAGATAAAATAATTCCTATTTGATAAATACTAAGGGCCATCTACCAACCCAAGCTAGAAAATTTGAAATAAAAGTAAAGGAAATGTTGCATATTTATATTACACAAAATGGTATTCAATGCAGGATCCTATGTAGATGATACACAACCATTGAAGTCATCATTTACATTGAAATTAACTTGTAATCAAAGAATATTCATTTCTAATAATGACTGAGAGCCTTAGTTCATATCTTGATAATTCTATGAGTATAATAATGACTAAGTTAAGAGCCAAGGTGATTACATAGTACATAACATATCAAAGGAAATTAAAATAGTCCATAATACATAGATATGGCTTCCACATCTAGGATATTATGAGAAAAAATTCCCCCATCTACATTATTAATTAAGGATTCCATAGAGTTTAAGGACATTATCTTTGGCATGGATGTATTTTAAGATAAGTATCATAACTATTCACATATCTGGGATGTTATTGATTTAGTGGACATGTTTTCATTAGATGATGAAATGATACTAGAAAAAAGGATATTCATTTAGGAAATTATAGCTGACAAACATCAAAGATTGCATTTCATTATGGCCAAACCATAAGTTATTCCTTACATAGACCTTCGCATGGACTTGTTATTTTCTAGTAAAATATCATAGAACATTTACTTACTACATTCTTGTGGTGATACAGTGATCACATGCATCTCTGAAAGTGATTTTTAGGGGTATCTATCTCTCAGTAGACCATATATATACTATGATAAACAAACTTGGGTGTAATTCAAAGTAGAAACCTCAATCTCAAAGGTGATCTCCTCATGGCTACTCCCAAACCAATCTATCACTTAGTCAGGGATGAAGTTGACGGAAGTGATTCCAATTGACAAATTTAGGATGAGAATATAGATAGGTATGGATTTACTTAATATATTATATAATATGCCCAACATCAATTTTGTAAATTTAGATCAGGTACCATTGATACATATGATGTTGCTTATGCCCTGAGGGATGTAATTAGTTTGTGATTGAGAGAGCAAATTATGCATAAGGATAAATGTCCCACCCCCACAAGATTTTTTTATATGATGTCATATTTGGTGGATGTGGTTATGGGAATGTGATATAAGGACTTGGGAAATATGTGGGCTCTGGCTATAGATTTTAGAAAAAAAATAATCTATGACCATTACTAATTCATGCATATATACTCTTACCAAAAGCATATGGTTAGGATATGTGAGGACATTTACCTGTAGGTAAGGAAAACCATTCATGGATCACCTATGCCTCAACTTGGATATTTTTTTAAAAATAATTTAAAAGGAAAAGGAGATTATTTCCTATACCCAAATTTCACTATCATCATGGTTTGGGGAAATATGGTTAAGCCCCTATGTCTCCCAAAGTATGTCCCTAATAAGTTGGCTGAATAAGAGATTACTTTCTAGTTATGGAATAAAATTGAGGAGGATTTGGCTAGGTAGAAAAAGGGCTTATACTTTGGAAGCTTAATTTAAATTGGTATAATGGTATATCAAATAAAGAAACATCTTAGAGATGTGGGAGGAAAGATAAATTGTTATGTCTTCTCCAAAATGGCATGTAAAAATTGGGATCCCCATGGGTGAATACAACAACATATCTATGTGCTTAATATTCCTTATTCCCACCATCCTTATTATTATGATTTTATTTTTATGAATGCTAAATCAAATGAAGAAGTTATGGCACATGCATAGTTTTTCAAGTTATAGGAGGATCATTTGAGAATAATCCAAACTAAACCTAGTATTTCCACTAGGGAGTTAGATAGATGAAGATCTATCTTTAAAGGATCATAGAATTCATATTTTTGGAGAGGACAATTTAGGGAATAGGAAGCTTCCACATCTCAATGACTTTCACTAAAATTAAAATTAAAATTATTGAAGAGAGAACCCAAGATTCCTAAGCCTAGCTCACAGAGAGGAAGACAAAGAGGAGATCCTATCATCTTGGACTCTAATGAGGAGGAATATAAGATGAAAGAAATTCCTTATACTAGTACTATTCCAATTCTTATGGCTACCCCCCATGTATCTATTATTTCATATATTATGTTAGCTACTTCACAAGTAACAACATCCACCTCCTAGGGATTTCTTATTCAAGAAAAGACCCATTTGGTCTATACTAAGAATCCCAAGACTTCCAAAGGTAGCCCTATAGTGCATACACCTCAAGGGTTGCCTCCAAGTTCACAACCATCAAGAGAAGATAAAGTTGTCATCAAGGACATATCAGATGATTCAGATGAAGAGGCTAAGTTAGAGAAAGCCAAGGATATGAGTCTTCAGGTTGACCCCACTGAGCTTCATCTCCAAGGTACTCAGACCTTTTCTAGTTTTCTTTTGACTTTAATTTTTATTATTAATTAGATGTTCATCTCTTTTTGGAAGTTCCCATTCCCTTTACTACATATACCCTTTTTTACCTTCCACCTCTGTGTCCATTCCTTCCATTTCCTAAACCACCATTAATCCCTTTTTTATCACTACCACACTATTTCCCATGGCTATTTCCTCTCTACCAATTAGCATTTTTACTATGAGAGTTGACAAAAAGAAGAAGGCAACTAGGAAAGTGAAAACTTATCTGGCCACCCCTAGCTTCATGTTTAATCTACATAGATCTCCCTTCCACTCCCCACTTCCACTTCTATAGAATAAACCACAGTAACTAGCATAAGAAAGTATAGAATGATAAGAATAAAATAATTGTAGTCCACCCACTCCCTCAAGTTGGAGGTGTAGACTAGTCAAAAATAATATGGACTTCCTTGCCTATTGTCTTGATAAAGGTTAGTAAGGAACAAAATAAAGTGGAAGAGGAGGCCGAGAAAGAAATTATTATTATAATGACTAATACACCCATCAACATTTTTATTTGGGCCATTGATTTGAGGAATTAATTTTCTCAAATGTTGAGTTATAAGTTCATCAAGCTCCCTTCTATGTCTACTTTATTTGACCCCCAAACTAGTATAATAAAAAGAGTAAAAAAGAGAAAACTTGATGATGAATAAAGTACATATATCATCCTTAAATAATGATAACTAGTGTTCTCCCTCAATAAGATGTAGAACAAGAAACTAGGGTAGTCTGTATATAAAGATAATCTTTTAGACCTAGCTCAAACACACAAAGATGTTGTGGTGGCCATTCATGAAGGCATAAAGTTAGCTCACTAGGAGATAGAAGAAGAGGTAAAAGAATTACAAACATAGATTGAGTAGTTCAAAGAATAATCTAACATAATGCATATTCCTATAGGTATCAAAGCTAAGGTTCAAGAGGCCACCTCCAAATGTTATTATTCCTTAGATGCACTAGAATTTATGAAGGCTAAGACATCACCTCATGTGAAACAAGAAAATAAACTCTATAGCTCTTTGGTTCAAGATAATGCCAAGATTAAAATGGTAGTTGTCTATATAGGCAACTCATTATATAACCATATTGACATAATAACCACACTCGAGTCATCTAATGCCCTAAATCTAGTTGTTATCAGGCATGAGGAGGTAAAAGAGTGGTTTAAGACAATTTTAGATTTAATTCCAAAGTACCAAGCACATGAGGTTCAGATCTAAATTTTTAATGAACTAAAGTTGTCTAAGGTAAGAGATTCTATGGGAAAATTGATTATTAGAATCAATTTTGATAAAATTATCTAGAAAGCCATCAAGAACTTCAAATAGAGCATATAAGGATTGGTAGTACAAAGAATAGAATTAGAGTTAAGCAAAGTTATGAGGAAGGTGACTGAAATTGAGATTTTTAGGAGTAAGTTCTAGCTAACTAAAGATGAACATACAAGACTCCTCAGGTAAACCAAGAGACTCCATCGACCATCATTGTTTAACTTAGACATTATTTATCAACAACATGAGGTAGTGCATAAAGTTTATGAGGATAATGAGGTGAAAAATAAGTAGAATTATGGTAGTGTTGGTATATCTTTAGTTTCTAGTTTGACTTCCACTACTACTAAAGCCTATACAACTCTTTAGATGACAAAACCTTAGCCTTATGTATGTACAACTCTTGTAATAGCACACATATTTAGATTCCCCTTGTAATTAGGCAAATAATTATAAAATTGACTTTGTATTTTCTTGTACATGCACGTGTTGCATAATTTTTTAAAGTCAATTTATCTATTTATTGCTTTTTTATCTTTTATTATATGGTTTTAGACCATAATTATAACTACACATTCTAAATGCCACATGTAACAATCATGCATAAACTTGGAGGTTGAGGTGACCCCTTCCACAAGATCTATAAATACAATTGAACACCCCAACTTTATTTTGGTTATTAAAGTTTTAGAATATAGAGTAGCAAGCCATTTTGGTCATCAAGTGAAGTGTTTTGAGTATTTTCTTTCCAATGTTGTGTTATTAGTTGTTATTTCTATAGATTTTTGATTCAATAATATTTAGTGTGTTAAATATGCAAATATATTCTTGATTTCTTTGATTAATATGCTAATCCTAGATGTGTAATATTTACTGAAGACTAGTGAATGTATTGATTGAAATAGTCAAGTTAGATTGAATCATATTTTTGGATGTGTACTAGTGTTTTCTTGGTGTAGTCTTCTAAGTATGTGTTATAACTACCTTAGATAATTCATTAGCCCAAGCCATAATCTATTGATTGAAGGGTGTGGAATAGCTACCCCAATAAGAACAACATTTTTTTGAGGTTTGTGAACTTCTTACATCTTCTTTTCATTAGACTCTTTATCCATTTCTATTTACATGTGTGCAATTATTCCTATCAATAGGAATTGGTTTTAAGAAAATATAGGTCTATCTAGAAACCAACCAGGGGAGTAATTCCTAAGATCCACAGAGTTTTATTTTCTACCCTACCTTACCCTCTTTTTTGTGTTTTGTTATAAAATATCTACCCACCTTAGATTAAAAACTAGCCACCCATCCAACTCATGTAATAACTCACTCTATTAGAAAGCCATACCTCTATCCAAAAACATTGTTAACAACCTACATACCCTACTTGTTATTTCATTGATAATATTTTAAATACCAAATACTTTCAAATTGTGCCCTAGAGTGGATTTTACCTCTATTGAGATACTAAAACATTAAAGGCTACCTCATTATGGTTATGGTGTGCATAAAACTAGCCTCAATAGTTTCAATAGTACTAGGAGGGCCCTAAATTTCCTCCCAATAATAGAGGTTAGTCCTTACATATAGTTACACTAGATTCACCCAAGAGAGTGATTAGATCTAATTCTTATATTGGTTTATTAGTTTCACCCTTGACTAGCCATAGGAGACCTAGAGTTGTGCCAATAACTCTAATTCAAAATAATCCACCTCTACTAGGTTACCCTTTATCCATAAGGAACCATTTGCCTGTTAATCAATTGGTAGCTTGGAAAAAACCATGGTTAGTTTTATTTTCCATTGCAATCTCTAGGGATGTGCATGATTTACCCTAGAAGCCAAAAAAATATCTGCCATCCTTTTCTCCTTCAGGGCAAAGGACCACAAAAGAGCATATTAAATTTGTTAAATCTAATTTAAGGTTAATGAATGTAGTTGATGAGGATTTTGAATTTTAGTAATTTCATTTTAATTTAATGGATGATACTTATGATTGGTATTTGAATCTAATGGAAAACTCCATCACCAATTGGGAGGATTATCAAATGGATTTTCTTGCATAGTTTGGATATGTCACTAATCTTGGATTGGTATATTAGCAATTTATCAGCATGAAGAGGGCACCTAATGAGCCCATCCATGATTTCAATGTAATATGGTAGAATATGTACAACTTATTGATCTTGGGGTACACACCAAAACTAGCTTTAACACTAGATATGTAGACAAATTCCTTAGATCCCATTACCACTATGTTTCTAAGAAGAGCACCTACTACCAATAATTTGGTGTTAGCATTCAAAGAAGCCATTAAAATCGATAGATAACTAAATCTATGGATGCCTAGTGTACCTACTATTAGCAATTGATTCTTATAGCTCAATCTGATACCACATATGAAGCAGAATGTTCTAACATATCATCAAAATTAATAATATATGCTACCTTCATTGACACAAATGATGTAACCTAATTTCAACTATTTGAACAATCACGTGATAGGTAATAGTTATGAATAAAATGATCATCAACTCCACTTCCTATAACTATTCTACAAGGTGTAGATTCCATGAAATCTAGATTGGATTTTATTTAGAATATGGTTTCAAAATTGATTAATGATTTTCTAAATATGTAATGAAATATGGGAAATACCAATGCTCTGATTCCTAACTAGAACACTAGGTTCTAAAGATATAATAGGCCATTTAATAGGCCTATAAATAATATGAAGCAACATGGCAGACTCCCCAAAATCAACATCACTAAAACATCTCTACCCAATTGGTGTAGGATACACAATAAACCCCAGCATGGTGAACTTGATTGTGTTGAGTTTTGTACAAAATTTGAGATCTTTCAAAGGGAGGTAACTAGGCAAAATCAGATGAATAATCTACCAAAATCTCATCAGGACCCTGGATATTCTAGCACATTTAGGTTTTTTGAGACTCATGAATTTCCCTTCCAAAGAGAAGATGATAACAAACAAAAAGATAATATAGATGAATTTCCTACCTTCTAGCAATTTTAGTGAGGTACATACAACTTAAGGAACAAGTAACCACTTACCACCTTGAATCCTCCAAATACCATAGTGATTCTTCTAAATCCCAAAGTAGACAACAATCCACCCCCTCTACAATGGAATGATCCATTGCCAAGCAAGGAGGAATCAAGCAAATATGGAGGATATAACATCATGGAAGATATGAATAAAATAAAGGTAAATATCATGCTTCATGAGTTATCCCAAATCACTAAAAAAAGGAGATTCTATAGAAATCTATCACTGGAAAGACCCTTATGGAAAAAAATAGAAAAACATTAGACAAAGCAAAAGTAGTTGATATTAATGTCATCTACAAAATCAAATCCAAAGTGTCACCATTTATGTTGATAATCAGAGTGTTTGATAAGAATATTCAAAAATTGTTTGGTTAATTTTGGAGCATCTGCAACTATTATGCCTACTTCTATATTTAAAAATTTTGGTCTTACTCCCAACACTTCAAATAGATCAGTCTCTCAACTAGATAAAATGGTAGTACCAATGGTGGGAGAATTGAATAATGTACACATTCAAGTAGCATCAAAATTGAGACTTGAGATGACTATTGATATCCTAAAAGTGGACATACCATAAGGCTATAGATTATTGTTGATTAAAGACTATTCCAAAATGCTTAATGGGTATTTTTCCATAGACTTACACATCTAGCTGCCATGGAGAGGATTTACAAATTAGATCAAAATTGATAGAGAGCCTAGAATGAAATATTCCATCATGGAATAAAATGTCAAGAATGAAGAGGTAAAGTATGATTCTCCCTCATTGGGCATTTATATTTTTACCACTCACAATTTATCACATAACTTGGAACCTAAAGGTTCAAATTAGCTTTAGACAATGCGTTTTGATGGAGCCAAGTCCAAACAAGGATCAAGTGTGGTAATTAAGCTAATTGATCATCAATGTAATAATTTCTTGGCCACCTATAGATTACAATTTCCCTATATAAAAAATAGGGTTGAGTATGAGGCTATAATTTTGGGATTACAATTTGTGCTAAAAAATAATGTAAGACAAATAAAAGTATTTGGTGATTCAAAACTAGTAATTAACAAGGAAAAAATATTAGTGCATGTTTTCCTATTTAAGGAGGTAGAAGGATAGGGCCTTCAACCTGATTGAAATCTTTAAAGATTTTAACATAGTACCGCTCCCTAGAGATCAAAATCAAGTTGTTGATTTATTGGTCACTACTATTGCTGATCTAGAACATGTCCAGGAATCTCAGGTAAAAATATTTTTTCTTGAATTGGTTTCTTATCCCTTTATTCCAGATAATGTAGAAAACTTTTAGGTTTTTGATGATGACCAATAGATCATCAAGTTCTTAACTAATTCAAGGGATTTTAATTCCCAAATCATTAATGACAAGGATGTTAATCACATTTTTCAAGAATAAATGGATAAAGAAGGCATTCTCTAGCTTAAGGAGAATCAAATACTAGTGGCTTAGTCTCCTTGGAAAGGTATTTTGAGTTGGATCCTAAAGAAAAATAACTCTGGTAACCCAAGGTCAATAAATCAAACTTTAAGAAATAAAATCTAGGAGATGAACATAATCTATGTTATGTCAATGTTGGTATTAGTTGTACTCCTAAGGAAAGGTAGTGAATGAGGGATTTAATTTTTCAATACAAGGATGTTATTTCTTGGACATATGAGGACCTAAAAGTGTATGACCCCTAGGTCATCACCCACACCATTCCCCTCAAGCAAGATCATAATCCCTTTAGACAAAGGAAAAGGCCCATAAACCCTATCCTAGATCCTCTTATTTAGAGAGAAGTAGAGGAGTTATTAAGTGACAAAATTGTCTTCCCCATATGGCACTCCAGCTAGGTGGTAAATTTAGTCCTAGTAAGGAAGAATAATGGTAAAATTAGATTATGCATGGACTTCAGAAATCTAAATAAAGCTTTTGAAAAAGACAAATACCCTCTATTGTCACTGGATGAGGTAATACAAATTATGAGTGGTTATAAAATGATGTCATTTTTAGATGGTTTTTTAGGCTATAATCAATTGTTAGTGCAATCTAAAGATTGGATGAAGACTATGTTTACCAAAAAATGGGGAACTTATTCATACAAAAGGATGCCATTTAGCCTAAGAAATGTAGAAGCTACCTTTTAATGCACCATATATCATGCCTTCAAAGGATTATCTAGGAAATGCATAATTATTTATATGGATGATCTCACAGTATTTTCAAAGAATAGAAAGGATCATATAGCTCACCTACAATCTATGTTTGAGTAGTGCAAAAGATTTGGCATTTCATTAAGTCTAAAGAAAAGCATATTTGGGGTAACTAGAGGAAAACTATTGGGACACATCATCATTAAGTATGGGATCACCATTAATCCTAATATAATCTAGGCAATTTTGAAGATTCAACCACCAAATAGTAAAAAGGAGCTAAAACCATTCTTTGGAAAGACCAACTTTGTAAGTAAGTTAATTTCATGGTTTGCTAAGATTATCAAGCCTCTAAATGCTATGTTCAAGCAAGATGATAAAATATAATAGATAGTTGAGGCCAAAAAGTCTTTCCAAGATATAAAGGATGCCATATCCCAAGCTCTAGTATTGATTAGTCTAGACTTCACAAAATATTTTTATCTTTACTTATTCATCTTAGATCACACAATTGTTGTCATTATCACATAGATGAAGGATGAATCTAAGCATTTGATTTCCTTCATGAGTACAAATCTAAAGGAGGTAGAGCTCAAATATTTGATGATCAATAAGTAGATTTTTGATTTGGTTACAGAAGTGAAGAAAATTTGACATTATATCTTGAGGAATAAAACCATCACCATTGTACCTAATCTTGTTGTCAAGATCACCCTATCACAAAATGAGCTAGGAGAACATTGAGACAAATAGATGGCTAAGCCCAAAAATTTCAATATATAGATCAATCCTATAAATATCATCAAAGGATAAGGCATTGTCTAGCTCATGACTGAGTTAAATCCCTGAATCACCATTGAAGAGGTATGTACAGCTCAATTTTCTAAAGGGGAAGGGTATATCAATATAATCTAGTGTTTAATTATAGGAACCTACCCCAAAATCTTATAAGGGAAAGAAGAAGAACCTTGAGGCTCAGAGATGCTCATTTCATGATCAAGAAAGGAGTCCTCTATAGAAGTAACTATAAAATAATTTATCTTAGGTGTGTGTCTACAGAGGAGGCTAATGAAATTTTATAAAACTTGCATCAAAATATAGGTAGTGGTTACCCTATTCATAATACCACAACCCATAAAATTTTGAGGTTGGGATACTATTGGCTAACCATATTTAAGGATGCTCACATGCATGTCAAAACTTGTCAGGGATGTCAAAAATTGGATAAGAGGAGGTTTACATAGACATGCCTCTACAACCAGTTATTGAAGGAAGGCCATTTGCATAGTGGGGCTTAGACTTTATTGGTTTAATTAACCCAAAATCTTTAGTGGGCCATAAATTTGTACTTATTGCTATAGATTAGTACACTAGATGGATGAAAGTAGCTACCACAAAGAATAGTAGAGCATAAGATGTGATTCAATTTTTAAAGGAGCATGTCATGACTAGATTTGGCATTCTCATCTCTTTAGTATTGAAAATGGATCAACATTTATATCAATAGAGTTCACTGAGTGGGCACATGATAATCATATTATAATTAGGTTAGCTTCTAATCACTATCCTTAAGGGAATGAATTAGCCAAGTCAACAAATAAAAATTTGATTGAGGCAATCAAGAAGTTAGTAGGGGACAAGCCTAGAGATTGGCATAATCTACTAAAGTATGCTCTTTTAGTAGACCAGATGAGATACAAAAAAGTCTTAAAAGCATTTCCTTACCTATTGGTGTATGGACATAGACCATTTTTTTCCATCACATTGAAGCTACCCACTTATCATTTCATACAATATTACATTGAGCCAAATGAAAAAGTAGAATCAATATTGTTGGATATAATATAAATGAAGGAATCAAGAACTAAATCTTTGTAGAAATTCAATAAACACCAAGATGTAGTTAAAAGGTGGTTTGATAAAAGAGCAAAAGTCAAAGCATTAAAAATTTTAGATTTGGTACTACTATGAGATAAATCCCATGAAAATAAAGGGAAACATGACAATTTTGCTCCATTATCAGACCATATAAAATTTTAGAGATCATGGGCAATAACATGTTTCATCTTAAAGACCTCTACAGAAATGAGCTTACATATCTAGTTAATGGATAGTTCTTGAAGAATTACTTCAGAGTTGTTCCATCTAAAGATGTTACTGATTGAGATGTTTTAGATAAATTTAGACATAGGCTTAGATTATATTTCCATGCTTTATAGAATATATTTTTAGTGATTTATAGATTAGTTTCTTTTTTTTTTAGATTAATATTTCCTAGTTTGAGTATTTTGCTTTCATAGATTAGATTTCATGCTTTCTAGATTAGATTTTGTCAATTTCTTAGATTAGTCATCTTTATTTTCTTCTTTGGCATTCAAATTCGCATTTTCTCTCATTATTGATAAAACTAAAATCCAAAATAATTGAGTGCAAGACTTGTGAAAAAGGGGAAAATTAAAATTTTGACACTTTGGGGACTAATTTATAGATTAGGTATATTTCTATGTTTTTGAGTCTTTAGGATGAAGGTAGGTAATCATGGATTATTCTAAATGATGTCACAATTGAATACTTTCACCGAGTATGTGGAAGCTAATCTCAGAGTACTTCATATAAATTTATAATTTTTTCTTGTTTTATTAGATCAAATGCACTTATCACATTGAATACCTATTGGAAATGATAATTATAGGTCTGGATTTCATTATCAATGATTTGTTTTCTAATTATACTAGATCATTGGGGTTTCCTCTTCTCTCTTTTCCACTAATTTGAACATAAGAAAATAAAAGAAAGATAAACAAAAGAATCAATGAGTTCAAAAGAGCAAAAGAAAATCAAAAGGCTCACATGATGAAACAAGGTCAATGTACCACACATCATGATCAAAAAAATAATGGAATAAGAAGAGGAGCCCAAACTATTTCTATCAAGGATATATATATACTTGGATGACAACAAAGCAATGTATGAGATTCCCTTGGTTTGTGATTTAAGCGATATTGGAATGAAACCTATAGCCCCATCAAATCCTTTGAAAAACTCATCACAATAGGGGTTAAATGAACTACATGTTTTGACACACACAGATCTCAAAAATTAGAAGGCAAGTATGTTGTGTGAATTAACTTAGGAAATGGGGACCCACCTTTTTTGAAATTTGATATTAATAGGGCATACTTTTCATATGTTTATGCAAAATTTTGGATATCTAGGACATTTCAATTTTTTAGTGGGATGATATTGGTATTGTGTTTATGGGACTAACTTATGTATTGAAGACGAATTCTTCAGGTTTATTTTCCTTCAAGATAATTCTTTTAGCCTTCATGCATAATTATTATAATTCATCATTTGTTGTGCCCAACACCCCCCACTTTTTCTGTAAGGAAATTGGGACCCACCTTTTTTGAAATATGATCTTAATAGGGCATATTTCCATATGTTTATGCAAAATTTTAGAGATCTAGGGCATTTCACTTTTCTAGTGGGATGATATTGGCATTGTGTTTACGGGACTAACTTGTGTTTTTCAAATGAATTCTTCACGTTTATTTTCCTTTAGGATAATTCTTTTGGCCTTCATACATAATTATTTTTTTGGATGTTATGTTTCAAGAAATTTTTGATCCTATTTTATTTTGGGATTATTGTTTGGGAAGCCTTATTTTGTCAAAGAAACTATTACAAATTTTTTATCTAAAATAATTTTCCTAAAAGAATTTAGCCTACAGAATATTTTATCTTAAGGAATGATAAAACACATACACTTTCCTTAAAACAAATTCCCTAAGGGATTATCCCCTTGAACCTACCCTTTGGCATTTTTGGAATTGCCCTTCGAAGCTTTTGGAATTACCTTTTTGCCTTACCAACATAACATTCAGATTTTACTAAGCATACCCTTCAGGCAAACTTTTCCCCCAAACTATACCCTTTGATTTCTTTCCACCTACCCTTCAAAACCCTTCTAACTAGCCCTTCAGCCTTTCCAAATTGACCATTTAAACCCTTTTTAACCAATTATTTTTAGGGCACATACCCTTTGGGTTTTATGAAAATTACCTTTTAAAACTATTGTTTCAGCCCTTTATCCTTTAGGATATACCCTTTAGGTGTTTTCCCCTACCCCTTATGTCACAAACCAAAGTACCCTTCGGCCTTTGCATTTTTGGCCAATTGCCACAAACCTATCCTTTGGGTTTGGTTAAACCTACCCTACCATATATTTCTCCTAAGTTGTGCCCCTTTTCCAAGTGGACACATACCCTTTATATCTTTTGGAAATGACTTTTTAGCCTTTTTGGAATATCCAAATGTCCTTTTTCTTTTTTGACATACCCTTTAGGACTTCTATCTTAGGGCTTTTATCATGTAGCCAAATTCTTTCAATTATTGTGTTTGAGAGAATTTTACCATTTGAGTTAAAGGAACATACCCTTCAGGTTTTGTGAAACTTACCCTTCAAGACCTTTGAAATGACCCTTATCCATATGAAAGTACCCTTTAGAGATCAAAGGTGCCCTTCAGCCCTCCAAAACTACCCTTCAAGACCTTTGAAATGACCCTTAGCCATATGGAAGTAACTTTTAGGAAAATCAAAAGTAGCCTTTAGGGAGTTTGAAAATACCCTTTAGTCATGAATTAGGACTTTTGAATAAATGTTTTAGGACTTCTGCCCAATGAAAAGACTCCTTTAGAATAATTATTGTAGACACTTTGTCCAAAACAATTCCCTTGAGGGAATTATCCACAGACATTGACCCAAAAGAACTTTTTTGACATTATACTCTTAAGTTCTTTATTATGAAGAACAATATTAAAATTGTGCCATACTTAGCTAAACAAAGATAAAATACTTCTTATTTAATAAATACTAAGGGCCATCTACCAACCCAAGATAACAAAATTAAAATAAAATCACAGTGAATGTTGTATATTTATATCACATGAACTAGTATTTAATATAGGATCCTATATAGATGATGCGTAGCCATTGAATCCATTGTTTGCATCCAAGTTAACTTTCAATCAAATCATATTCATTTATAATAATGACTAAGAGCCCTAGTTCATATCTTGAGAATTCTATGAGTATAAAAATGATTAAGCTAAGATCCAAGGTGATTACATAATACGTATCATATTTAAGGAAATTATAGTAGTCTAGAACACAAAGCTATGGATTCCACATCCAAGATGTTTCAAAGAAAAATACCCCATATTCATTCTCAATTAATTATTCCATGGAGTTTAAGGACACTATCTTTGATGTGGATGTATTTCAAGATAAGTATCATAACTATTCATAACTCTAGGATGTTATTGATTTAGTAGACCTATTTTCATTAGATGATGGAAATATACTAGCAAAAAGGTTGTTCATTTAGGAACTTATAGCCTATAAATATCGAAGATTTCATTTTGCCTCAGCCAAACTAGAATTTATACCTTGCATAGACCTTCTCAGAGATTTGCTCCTTTTTGGAAAAATTTCATAGGATGTTTACTTACTACATTATTATGATGATATAATGGTTGTGTGTATCTCCAAAAGTGATTTTCAAATGTATCTAACTCTTAGCATACTATACATCTACTATGATAAACACACTTGGGTGAAATTCAAAGCAAAAACCTCAATCTCAAATGTTCTCTCTTCATGGCTACTCTTGGACTAGTCTATCACTTGGCAAGGGATTAAGACAAAGGGAGTGATTCCAATTGACAAATTCAGGATGGAAATTTAGATAGGTATAGATATTATTAATAGATTATATGGTATGCCCAACATCTATTTTGTAAATTTATATCAGGTACCATTTCTACATATGATGTTATTATATGATGTTGCTTATACCTTGGGGGAGGTAATTAGTTTGATATTGAGAGAGAAAATTCTACATAAGGTTAAAAATCCCAGCCCCACACGAGGATTTTATATGATGTCATATTTGGTGGATGTAGTCATCGAAATGTGCTATAAGTACTTGAGAAATATATGGGCTTGGGACATAGATTATATACAAAATAGAATTAGTGACCACTACCAATTCATGCATATATACACTTACCAGAAGCATATGGTCAAGAAATGTGAGGATGTTTACCCATAGGTATGGAAAACCATTCATGGCTTGCCTATACCTCACCTTGGAAAAAAACATTCTAATGAATTTGAGTGGAAAAAGACACTATTTCCTATACCTATATTTTATTGTCATCATGGTCTAGGGAAATAAGTTTGAGCCCCTATGTCTCCCAAAGTATGTACCTGATAAGCTGGATGAATAAGAGATTTCTTTCTAGTTATAAAATAACATTGAGGAGGATTTGGCCAAGTAGAAAAAGGGATTATACTTTGAAAGATTAATTTTAATTGGTAGAATGGTATATCAAATAAGGAAATATCTTGGAGATGTGGAAGGAAAACAAAATCTTTATGGCTTTCCCATAATGGCACATAGAGACTAGGATCCCCATGGGTGGATACATCAATATATCTATGGGTTTAACATTTCTTATTTCCACCATCCTTATTGTTATGATTTTATTTTTATGAATGCTAAACTAGATGAAGTTTTGGAATGAGCACAACTTGCTGAGTTATAGGAAGATCATTTGAAAATGATCCAAGCCAAACCTAGTATTTCCACTAGGGAGTTGGATAGTTGAAGAGCTCCCTTTAAAGGATGGTAGCATTTAGATTTTTAAAGAAGACAATCCAGGGAATAAGAAGATTCATCATCTCAAGGACTTCTACTAAAATTGAAATTAAAATTAGTGAAGAGAGATCCTAGGGTCCTTGAGCCTAGTTCATAGAGAGGAAGAGAAAGAGGAGATCCTATCATCTTGGACTTTGATGAGGAAGAAGACAATATGTAATAAATTACTACTACTAGTACTGGTCTAGTTCTTATAGCTACCCCCTATGTATATAGTGTTTCATCTATTAGGGTAGCTACTTCATAAAGAACAACATCCACCTCCCATAGCTTTCCCATTCAAGAAAAGACCCCTTTAGTCTATCCCAAGAATCCCAAGACTCTCAAAGGTGTCCATACAATGCATACACCTCAAGGTTTACCTCCAAGTTCATAGCCATCAAGAGAAGATGAAGTTTTCACCAAGGACATAGTAGATTATTTAGATGAAGAGGTTGAGTTGGAAACAACTAGGGTTATGATTATTTAAGTTTACCCCATTGAGTTTCATCTCCAAGGTACTCAGACCTTTTCTAGTTTTCCTTTAACTTAAATTTTTATTATTGATTAAATGTCCATCTCTTCTATGGAAGTTCCCATTCCCTCTACTACATCTACCCCCTTTTTACTTCCACCTCTATGTCCATTCCTTCCATTTCCACAACCACCATTGATCCCTCTATTATCACTACCATACCATTTCCCATGGCTATTCCCTCTATACCCACTAACACTTCTACTATGAGAGTTCACAAAAAAGGTCAACCAAGAAAGTGTAGACTACTCTACCCCACCGACCCCCCCCCCCCCACCCCCGAACTTCATGTTTAGTTTACATATATCTCCCTTTCACTCCCCACTTCCACTTCCATATAAAAAACCATAGTAACTAGCACAAGCATGGGTTGGAAGGCCAAGCTTAAAATAGTTTTAGTCCATCCACTCCCTCAAGTTAGAGGAGTGGACTAGTTAAAATTAATATGGCCTTCCTTGTCTGATGTATTGATAAAGGCTATTAAGAAACAAAAGAAAGTAGAAGAGGAACTCGAGAAATAAATTATTGTTACAACCACTAATACACCTGATGTAGGGACATCCCATGATGACCCCAAGAGTGATTCATTTTTTTTCTTAAATGGTCTAATTAAATGTCTTATATGTGTTAGAGGTTAGTTGAAGTCCATAATTAAAGGTTAGGTGGTTTCAAGTGGCATGAAATTTGAAATATGGAGTTTCCCTCCAAAACTACTACATTTGAAAAATTGTATTTCTAAGCCTTGTAGAAGGCTTCCATGCATTGTATGAGATTAACCATGGTGTAAGACCATGTCCAATAGATATAAAAGGTGACTTAAGGAAATGTAAAATTTATAAACATGTACTTAGGTCTATAAGCATGGTCATGTAGCATTCATAGTGGGAAAACATTAAAATGCAATGTAATTTCAATAACTTCCATGTAGAAACCTCCAAGAATTGGTTATGCCTCTTGGAGAAATTATAGGAGAGTCAATTTTTGGTCATATAGTGTGTATTCCATTTGAAAAAAAGTGCTAGAGGGATATCAAAGTTTATATGCTAATGAAGGGGGCAATGGTTATATGGTAACCCCTATTTTCTTAAAATGGAGGATTGATATTTATGGAAGAGCATCAGTTTGAAAGGAAAGATTGGAATACTATCAAAGGTTTAGAGAATAGGAACAAAACCCTCTGTTGTCTAGACTATTATTGTGATTGAGACATACTACTCATTTTTATGAATGGAATGGCATTGATTTTAATCAGGAATTGTGTTTACAAGGAGTATGCAGAGGTTTGATAATGTTGGAGGTATAATATTTAGCCTAGACAAGAGTACTAGGGGTGATTTATAAAATATACTTGGAAACCCCATTTTCCTATAACAGTCATAGATTTGGTTGGACTGTGAATGAGTTTCCAAAGGAGTGTCTTTTGTATCAATGACAAGGTACTGGAAAACATATTGGTAAGTGTTTTTGGCTCATTTCAATATTGATGGAACATTACAATTGATTAATAATGTGTCAATAGTTTTCATATTTGTAAATAGACCTAGATGACATTACCCTATAGAATTATGTGTAAATGCATCTTGAAACAATGAATAGTGGATTAGAAGAGAGATTAAATTGATTATATAAGGTGGAATAGACTTATATAGACCTTAATAATCCACTTGAAAGATTTTAAACCTTTCCAAACATTAGGAAATGAAATTTGACTAGTCTTGAGTTAGTTCAGGCCTTTAAGAACCCTAAACTAGGGTTTGTGCCATAACTTGGAATCTAACAAACAGAATCCCTTGAAACTTGATATACAGCTAGGTGATGATATTTTAGAAATGATTAAATTGGTTTAAAGTCATGTCATTAAGTATTTATAAAGATATGGATAACTGAGTGGGATAGATTCTGTTAAAAGACCTAAGAGGCCTAATCAGGGGCAACTATGAGCTAAACTAGTTAAGAAAAGTGGTCTAGAGACTGAGATGAGTTTTGAAACTTGGTGAAATGGAAGATTACAATAAATGGTATTTTTATCAAGACTTATATTTAAATTTTGAGAAGGTATAATCCATACACATCAGGAAAAGTCCATTAAGAGGGCTAGAAGGATTGAGATTGGAGAAGGCAGAGTTGTTAGGGAGAACTTGTGAGGTTTTTTTGAGTTGGTGAATGGTCAAAGGAGTTTGATAGGTCTTAATAAGAAATACTAAAGAATTGGAGAGTGTAAAAAAAAATCTATGTGAATCTTTTGGAAACTGAGCTTTTAAACCATTGTCTGAGGCTAATTTAGTTGATATGTAAAGTTGTGTAGTCTATGGAAGTTGATTTTGAATTAATGATTATTGAGTGAACTTGAAATATTCAAGGTGCATCATTAACCCTCAACATTATACCTTAGGCCATTGATTGAGCTATCAATCTTCTCAAATTCCAAGTTATAAGGTCATTGAGTTCCCCTCTGTGTCTACTTTGTTTGACCCCCCAAATGGTATAATACAAAGAGTAAAAAAGATAAAAATTGAAGATGACTAGGGTACATGAATCATCTTTGAATAATGACAATCAATCTTCTACCTTACTAAGAGGTAGGATAGGAAACCAAGGCAGTCTATATATGAAGAGAATCATTTAGACCTAGCTCAAACACACAAGGATGTTATGGTGGTCATTCATGAAGGCACAAAGTTAGATCAATAAGAGATAGAAGAGGAGGTATAGGAATTGAAAACACAGATTGAATGACTCAGAGAACAATATATCATAGTGAATATTCCTACAAGTATCAAAGCTAAGTTTTAGGAGGTCACCTCAAAATATTATATTTCTTTAAAGGTAATGGAATTTATGAAGGCTGAGATGGCACCTCATGTGAAACAAGTAAAGAAACTTTTTATCTCTTTGATTCAAGATAATGCAAAGATTAAAATGTTAGTTATCTACATAGGCATCTCATTATATATCCATCTTGACTTAGTGACCACACTCAAGGCATTTAATGCCCTAAATATACTTGTCATCAAGCATGAGGAGGTAAAAGAGTGGTTGAAGGCAATTATGGCTTTAATTATAGAGTACCAAGCACATGAGGCTCAACTCTTCCAAATTTTCAATGAAATAAATTTGTTTAAGGAAAAATATTCTATGAGAAAATTGATTATTAGAATCAATTTTGATAAAATTATCTAAGATGCCATTGAGAAATTCAAATAGAGCATACAAGGCTTGGAAATAGAAAGAATAGAATTAGAATTAAGAAAATTTGGGAGGAATGTGACTGAAGTCAAGATCTTTAGGAATAAGTTCTAGCTAACTAAAGATGAACATGTAAGACTCCTTGGCAAATGAAGAGACTCCACTAACCATCATTGCTTAACTTAGACATTATTCTCCAACAACATCAGGTAGTGAAAAAATTCTATGAGGATAATCAGGCAAAAATGAAGCAGACTTCTGGAAGTGTTGTTATATCTTTAGTTTCTAATTTGATGTCCACTCCTAATAAAGCCCATGCAACACATTAGATGACATATACTTATCCTTATGCATGTACAAATCTTATAGTGGTGTGTATATTTAGATTCTCTTTGTAATTAGATGAATCATTTTAAAATTGACTTTGTATTTTATTGTACATACACACATTGCATACTTTTGTAAAGTTAATTTATCTATTTATAGATTTTTAAGATTTTATTAGATTATTTTAGATTATAGTTATAAATACACATTCTAAATCCCTCATGTAACAATCATGCATAGACTTGGAAGATGAGGCAACCCCTTCCCTAAGATATATAAATACAATTGTACCACTCCAAATTTATTTTGGTAAGAAAAGTTTTGGAATACAGAACAAAGAGCAATTTTGGTCATGCAACAAAGTGTTTTGAGTATTTTATTTCCAATGTTGTGTTATTATTTGTTATTTATATAGTTTTTTTCTTTAATAATCTTTAGTGTGATAAAGTTGAAATTGGATTCATGATTGATTTGATTAATATGTTAATCCTATATGTACAATAACTATTGAAGATTAATGAATGTATTGATTGAAATAGTCAAGTTAGATGTAATCATATTTTTGGATGTGTACTAATGTTGTAATGGTGTAGTTTTTTTAGTGTGTGTTATAGCTACCTTAGATAATACATTATCCTAAGCCATAATTTCCTAATTGAAGGGTGTACAAAAACTACCCAGATAGGAGTAACCTTCATTTGAGGCTAGTGAACTTCTTGCATCTTCTTTTCCTTAGAGTTCTTAGCCATGTCTATTTGCATGTGTGCAATTTATACTAGTAATAAGCTTTGGTTTTAAGAAAATATAGGTCTATCCATAAACCAATTAGGGGAGTAATTCCTAATACCCACAAAGATTTATTTTCTACCCTACCTTACCCTCATTTTTATATTATGTTATAAAATATCTACCCACCTTAGATTAAAAACTATTCACCCATCCAACTCACATAGGAACTCACTTTGTTATAAATCCACACCTACATCCAAAAACCTTGTTAACAACCGACATACCCTACCCACTATTCCATCCACAATTTTTCAAAGACCACATACCTACAACTCATGCCCTTCAGTGGATTTTACCTCCATTAATGTCCTAAAACATTAGAGGCTACCTCATTATGGTTGTGTTGTGCATAAAACCTGCATCAATAACTATCAGGTGTGGATCATTATTGGATACTCAGTATGATTGAACACCAATCATTCATCTTATTTTTTCAATCTAAAAAACTAATTGATGTAGCTAAAACTTGACATCCTTGTTCATGTCTCATACTACAAGTCTAACTTTGAGGATTTATATCTTGAGATAGTGAGCTTATCAAGATATGAAATTTGTAGATCATGATATAAGCATGAATAACTTCATTTCCATGAATTTATTTGAATTTTAGAGGTCTCCCAAGTGAATTTATTAAATTCACAATCAAACTAACCCATCCATTTTTGCATGACATCCTGTGACAGTCTGGTTCCTTAAGATTACCAAATTTACACTTTAAACTTGCTTAAAGTGTTTCAAAATCTTTGTAAGTGACATTTGATCTTCCTCTTCATTTTTTGGTCACCTAATCTATCAATAACTTTGTTCAGCTTGATCTATCTAGGCAAAAGCTTGGCATGTGGGCCAAAATGGCCAATATTTATAGAAACTCAGTTGGGTAGGATGTCTGCTATGTTTGAGAACTCAAACCATTAAATGAGTTTTGGACTCATAAAAAATGGTGAATCTAATACATGACTATAATAAACCTTTTTACTTTCAAAGAAAATATATTTTACCAAAATAATGAAATAAATAAACAAAGTAGGGAAGCCAACTAAACAAAACAAAAGCAAACAAAAAAATGTGCTAGGGTAGCACTTATTTGGGACAAAAAAGAATCAAAATAATCTAACTAACCATGAAAAAACATGATCCACATGGATTAAAAGGAAAATTCATGAGCTCACTCTTCCCAAGAGATGGTATAACTTGTAAATTAACATGTTTATTAAACATAACCTTTGATGAGTCACTCTTCTTTCTTACCAACCCTCTTAGCATCTCCCCAAATGTGTCATCAAAATCAAACTAGTCACCAATAAAGAGGAACTCATCTTGCACTTTAGGGTATTTTCCATATTGTTTGTCAACTATAACCTTGTTTAGTGATATCTCATCTATGTATTATCATTGAGTGACCTCATCCTTATTATCAACTACTATAATTTCATCAATCTCATCAGGGAGATTTGAATAATTAGCCCCATTTGTATCATATCCATGAATGAGTGACTCTTGATCAAAATTCTCACTAAGAGATATCTCTCTAATGGGAAACATGTCCCTATAAAGCTCTTGAATCTCTTATAGAGATTCAAGGTACAACTACCAATCACCCTTTTGTTCTTCATTTTGATCAATTTGAATAGGATTAACTTGAATGTCATATTTATCTTACTTAATATAATATATGTCAAACTCATATATGACTTAATATTGTATCATTTTCTCATGGACTTCTTCCACATCAAGATCAACCTTCTCCTGCACACCTGAGACATATTATTTAAGATCAGATACAAACTCATTCTTAACTTGTAAATTACATGAAGGATCAATGATAAACTCTTACTCATACAAACTTGAGGCATCATCTTTACACTCTTCAAGAACTTGACTTATAGCTCCAACATCTTTCTCTATCCTCTATAGAATAGGCTCCTCTTGAAGAAGGGAGATGGTGGGAAGGTGATGAAATTAATTCATTTGAGAGGGAATATGAGGCATGAAAGGTTGATCATGATCATATTTTGGGATCTTGAGGGAAATGGAATCATCTAGGGAGTTTTGGAGAGGAGGTAAAGAGGAATTTTTGAAAACTTCTACATTCTACTCCTTCTACTCAGCCATAACCTCATCAAATTTTGAAATCTCCTTGTCCTTTTGGAAAACTTGAGATTGAGAGATGATTAGTGAAGAAAGGAGACTTAAAGAAGGATTAATATCCTAAATAGGATCATGAGTAGGCATATGAGTCTACTCTTGACTCCAACTAGGAATCTCCCTTGGCACACACTGAGCATGATTAAGAACTTCATGAGAATAAGGAACATAAGAAGATAGGTAAGGAATACAAGAGGGTTCCTAAGATATCTAGTTCAACTCAATTTCACTCTTCTCCCAAGCCTCCATCTTCTCCAAAAAAATATTACATAGCTCATTCCTTTCCTCTAGATCATTGGAAACATTTTGAAATAGACCATTCACTTCCTTATACTAAGAGTTTGAATAAAATTTTCTTATGTATGCAATAATTTTGAGCACTATTTCATCCATTATTTCTTAGATACAATTATATTCATATGAAACATCACAACCATATGAGAAAGGTGAAATATGGTCTTGAGACTGATATGGTGTACAAGGAAGGTAAGATCCATGCTCTTGATAATAAGGATCATGAAAAACTTGGCAAGGCTCATTATAGCTTTGATAAAACTCTTGGTAAGGCTTATTAGGCTCATATCAAGGCTCATATGGATTATAATAGGGTTATTATGATTCATAGGGCTGATATGGAAATATAGAATAGTTTTCTTGAAACACAACCATAAAAACAACATTAAAATGGTGCAATAAAAGTAGACTTACTTAGAAATTGTGCTTAGAATATCAAAAATAATTTCTTGGGCTTGGAATCACAAAATAATTCATGAAAAACACTACTAAAACTATAATTTTTCCAATACCATCTCCAATGGGTCCCATTGGGCATACCAAAAATTGTTGTGGTCTTAATTTGTACCCATGAGGGAAGTTATTTAGGTTCCCTCCAACTAAGCCACAAAATGGGAACAACCTCATGATTTGGGTGTCCTATAGTGAGGTTGATCCTCTAAAAATGTCCAAATTCCTTTTGGATGTATCACCTACACTAACCTCTAACTTGTAAAAGGGAGAGAAAAGGATAACAATGCATGGAAACATGTAAAGGAGGTGATGCACCAATATTTTGAACACTGATGCCTACACAAGACACACTATGAGACACTTTAAATATTGATAAACATTTATTCATTCAATCTTTGATAATCTTCCACATAATTATTTCACTAAAAGGCAAGAGCTAGATATCAATCTAGCATAGGAGGGCAAATGTCCACTTCCAAACTAATCAATAAATTATATATGCACTTAGAGTGACCTGTGAGATATATCAAACACTATATGAAGGTGAATAAATTTAGATAGAGGCAAGGAAATAATAAATTCACTTAGCCACATCAATTAATTCAAATTACACACTTCAATTCAACTTTTAAATGGAGGAATTTAGTCTTTATTGCATTAAATAGGTGTTACAACATAAATTTGGTATAGCCAAAACATAAGAGTCTCTACCTCTAAAAAAAATATCCAAGAGTCATCTCTTTCCCATGAAAGAAAATGAAATATATAGGATAAGGGGGAGAGAGAGAGAGAGAGGGACTTGACTAGATATCATTTAATAAATGTGTCCCAACCAATTTTGATTAATTAGCATTGATCTGAGGATGATGAGTTATAATCCATCAAACAAGAACAAGTCCCTAAAGACCTTGAAACACTAAATTCCCAACTATCTTCCTCAATCATTCTTGATGTTCTTCATGGTATTAGGTATTTACTTGAGCTCACTCATTGATGCTCCTTATGGCATTCTTTATGTAGTCACTATTTTACCATTACTTCTAAACTCTTAATATATACCCATTATGTATGAAAACCAATCACCCTATTAGTTTTCATATAGTTATGATTTAAAATGTGAATCCATAGGATATATTTCTTGAATATAAATGAGAATTAAAACTTACATCTAAAATCTTTCCAAAAGGTTTTACAGATCTTTAATGACATTAGATGGCTTTACAGGGTATGCTCCTAGTTCCAATTCATATTCAATCTTGCATTTATCTATTTACCTACCTAGGGTGGAGAAATACTTTGTCTAAAATTTCTACCTTCATGACATCCTTTGGTTCTACCTTACTCAAATTTTATCTCCATTTAAGTCCCTTACCTTCCAAATTTCAATACCAACAGTCGATCTTAATCTGGGCTCCCTATATTTTGCCAATTATCAACTTTGTATTCATCCTCAAGATCTTGATGTCAGCTCTTTAAATCATTAACCTCATGTGCATCATAGATATTTTTTTTATGAATGAAATTGAGACATAGATCTTATGTTAGTTTAACATGGTTGAGACACTTTTCACCCACACATTCATCTTCAAGATTCACTGACCTTTTAACCCATCGCTCACCATTGATATGGTTTATATAGTTGATCGTGCACCATCGATATAATTATATCTACTAACCTTGTTAGTCATCACATTCCATTGGATCTATGTTTAGGTACCTAATATCTTGACACTTATCAACTATGAATTCATGTTGACCTTTTGACTTAATGCTCATCATTGATCTTAGGTGCATGATCAAATGCACTGCATTAGATCTTTAGGACTCACTGAAACTATCAAGTTCCACTCTCCATTAGATATTATATACAATTGAACATTAACTGTTTATTTTCTTTTTTGAATCTAAATGGATACTTATCATAGCTAAAACTTGACATCCCCATGCATGTCTCATTCTGGAAGTCTAACTTTGAAGCTTTATATCTTGAGATAACAAGATCATCAAGATACAAAATTTGCATAACATGATATAGGCATGAATAAATTCATGTCCATGAATTTCTTTGACTATGAGAGGCCTCCAAAGTAAATTTATTAAATGCATAATCAAGCTGACCCATCCATTTTTACATGATGTCCTGTGATGGTCTAATTCTTTAATATTACCAAATTTACACTCTAAGATTGGTTAAAGTGTTTGAAAATCTTTGAAAGTGACATTTGATCTTCCTCTTAATTATTTTCTCATATTCTCAATTAAGAAATCTATTTAGCTTGATCTATCTAGTCAAAAGCTGGCATGTGGGTCAAAATGGCCAACAGTAAACAAGAGGGCAAAAAGTTTGTTTTAAACCATGAAAAAGAGGGGAACCAAACTAAAAAAAGTATTATTACACTAATTCACATTGTGAAGTATGAAAATAATGTAATAAAGTGGAAAAGTACTTAAGAGATTAAATGTTATAAAAAACAATTCAATTAAGTCAATCAATCATACTAAATCATGTTGGGAAGTATAAAAGAGAAACAAATTTGGAAAATTTGGTCTTAAATTTATCACACTAATTAAAGCTAGGAATTATGAAAAATGTTTGAAGAAATGGTTGGATTCTTACATGCAATTGGAAAACAAGAAAATAAAACTGAAAGAGTAATGAAGTAAGAAAAAAACATACTAAATTAGGCTGGGAAGCATGTCAATGACTTGTAACTTCATAATAAATAAAATCTTATTTCATATTTGACATGTAATTTTTGTTATGACTTGGATTATTGTAAAATTTTATGAGGAAAGTTAGGTCCTATTAATGGTATTATACTAGAGATCACAAATGGACCACCAATGGGGTGAAATAAATGTGAAAATATGGTAACAAGGAATGTTGGTAATAGGAATGTGAAATGGCAAAATTTGTGAGGAAGGCCAGGTCCTATCCATGGTCTTACAGTGTAACTCACAAATGGAATCCCTAGGGGAGTGATCAGTGAACAAAATAGCATTTCTCAAGAGAAAATTTGAGCAATGTAGGGAGTGCAAAAGGGAGTGTAAAAATCAAAACTTAGGTGTCTTATGAGAAGACCTTAGGAGATAGGAGGCATATTAAGGACATGAGAAGACACTAAGTGACTAATGACCATCAAGGTACAAAGGAAACATGTTCACTATAGACACAAAACTATGTAGGTAAATAAGAGTGCTACTAATATCAACTCATGAAGGTAGATTGGTAAAAGAAAAGTAAAATATACCTACCTTCCCATGACATGTTCCCCATTCCTCAGGACCTATTATAATGATGTCAGTCTACTACAAATATTGGGTACTTCATGAGAAAGTAGATAGCACTAAAAGATTTTTTTGATTCTCCTTTAATATAATAGCCTACCATACCCCAATGGACCTCAACTCTACTTGTCAGGCCAATTGTGGATTTTTAGCTTAGAATAGAAGAAGGAGATGTGCTTTGAATCATGTCTTTTAGTGTGATTTGACTTTTAAGAATTTTAAATGTTACTCTTTGGATCATTTCCTTTTGTTAAATGATTTAGATTTTGAATAGTTTTTATAGAATTTTTAAGATTCCTCATCCATATGGATTTATAATGACCAATCATGAGAGATAGAGTGATACATATGATTAATATTTAGGCTTAGACTAAAGGAAGCTAAGTAACCAAAGACAAAATTGACTAGAACACTCAGGATTAACAATGAACCAACATGTTATCTCAAGTCTCAACCATGTATATGCTTAGTTTATGAAAGGGAATAAAGGGGATAAAGGAGATCAAAAGTGGATTGGTAATAAGATATTATAAAGAGAATAATTTTTTGCTAACTGTCACTTGGTATAGAAGGAATGACTAAAGAAAATAAAGTTTGTATAACCAAGTCCCAATTACAACTAACCATGTGTATAGAGATAAGAGAACAAAAAATCATGAAAAAAGATCAAGGGAATCAGAATAAAGAAATACAAGAAAAAAAAGAAGGAAATGATTAAGAATAAAACCATAAACGTAAATGACATTATAAGCAATATCAAGTGCAAAATTAAAGTCAACATGTAAGATGAATTATAATTTGATGCAATGTCAAATGATATAACAAAATAGAAAGAAAGAGAAAATTAGAGAACACATCCAATCCAAATGAAAATGTAAGAACACCGTGCATGTGCTCATAATTATTGATAGATTTACCCACACACATTATCCAAAACATCTAATAAGTCTCTATGAATTTGTATATGAAATGTAACTAATGTCTCATCTATCTTTAACAAAAACTAGGAAAAAACTTCACATCTATTATCCTTAATAAGAAAAGGTAGGAAGGCTTGATGGATCATGATGAGGAGAGTAATTAACAATGGGATATTTATAAGAATGCATGAGAGTGGACTCTATAAGAGATGAATGTATCATCAACAAGGAAGGATCCATAGGTGAGGTAAGGTCCATAGGTGGAGGAACAAGTGGTAAAGAAGGGACCATAGGAGGGGATGGAACAATAAGAAGTGGAACCATAAGGGAAGAAGGGGGATCTTGATTATGGAAATGACCTATGAGAGGAATGGTAGAAGGTGCAAGAATAGTTAAAAATTGATCTTTAAGATTCTATTAAAGGACATGGTAATGATCGGTATGATGGGTGTCAAATTTATCGCAAAGATAACACACCCTTCCATACTTAAGAATATATTTAGGTAGTACCTTGAGGGGAGGTATGGCCTTGTCTAAGGACTGAGAGGTAGAAGGATGTAAAGTGTCAATATATTTTTGTAGCTTATGATAATGTGTGGATGAATGGTTATCTATGCCATGGAAGCAATAGATATGCTTGTGAGTAGGATTGGTAGAGGTACTCATAGGAGGGAGTGTAATAGAAGTGAAAGGAGTTTGGGAAGGCTCATCAACTCATGTAGTGGGAAAATGAGCTAGTTATAGTAAAGGAAGTAAACCATCACCAAGAGAATGTGGTGTTGGTGAAGGGACTGGACTAGGATCGATAGAAGAAGCAATGGGATCAAAGGTATGAATAAACCCAACTAAAGTAGGAGAAGGAATAGGATCCAAAGTGGGATCTACTAAGGGATGGGTATGGTCACATATTTCACTATGTGAGTGGCTATATGAACATTACTCTCATCCAAGAGAGGATCCTTAATCTATTTATGAGAGATCCTTTGAGGGTTGGTAAGACTTATCATATCTATTAAATTTGACTTAGTGTTATCATCAAACACAAAGTTCATAATAAAGGAGAGAGGATAGATAAGGTAATAAGTGATGTAAAGGCAAGGAAAATCAAAAATGTAGAGAAGACTAGAGATTTGACTGGGTTAATCTAGTACTAAAAATAGGGTCTAAAAACTAAAAAAACAAGGATACATTGTTGACAAGGTCGACCTAGTTCTATAACCTAGACATAAAATAGGCAAAAAAGATATAGAGTCAATAGGGTCAACCTAGTATTATATTTTAGGAAGCAAAAAAGAGTACTATGTCAATAGGGTCGACTTAGTACTATAAATAGAGGAAATAAATAGTCTATAAGAGACTATCAAATAGAATGACTATATACTAAAATAAGAAAAATATTGAATGTAATTTTGAAAGTAAGAAGTAAGAAGAAACATATCATAAATTGGGTCAATGAGGATGATCCAATTGAGGCACACAACATAAAACCTTGTACCAACACTGGCCAATGCAAGTTTTGGCAATATAATATATAATTTGAGCAAAGGGCAAACATTCAAATTATAAAGTAAATGCTAACTAGGTGGTGATCCTGAATGTTGTTATATTATTTGAGTATGCTTTTAAGTATGATTATAAGTTAGATTATTAGTTAATTTAGAAATTAAATGTTAAATAAGAACTAGAAAATAATCTACAAATGGTTTTAGGACATTTAGGATAAAATGGATCTAAGTTGGTGATGGTACTAGCTTGGTATTGGGGCCTACCCACTCACTTCACACACCATAGTGATAATGGTGTCAGGTGATTTCCAATATATAACATTAACCATGTGTTTATACTTGGCCAAAAAACCAAGTCAGCTTCCCCCTTGGTGATGAAATCTAAGTAGGTAGGCCTTGGGTAGATAATTGTTTAAATGCATTTTAAGATTATGTGATTTGGTAGTGCATGCAAGAAAATATAAAATAGTGAAACTAAATGGTATATTAAAAAACCACTAGATTAGACTATGTTATCTATTATAAGCATGCAAACAACAAAAAGTGAAAGTGTAATCTAATTACTAGCATATAAATGTTAATTCCAACTTTAAAAACATAGTAAAATGTCAGTTTAGATAATAATATATGCAAATATTACATAATAGAGTCAATAATGTCACTACTATACTACCAAATGAAGGGTCTATTAAATAATTACCTTGATAGTGTCAACCTAGCCTTCCAAATAAAATACAAAATATAGAACTAGGTTGACAGAGTGGACCTAGTTTACTATATAGGGCCAATGTTAAAGACTAAAAACTATAAAAAATAGAACTATAATGAATAAAAAAATGAAAGAGAGAGATAAAATAACTTTGGTGGGTTGGAAGATGAAAATTAAAGTGAGATTATTGTTGAAGTTTCTTGAGTTATACTTATAAATTCTGCCAACTATGTCTATTAGGTCAACATATTTCTATAGTTCCCTATTTATAGAAACTTATAAATAATACTATGTTGGCACTATCAACCTAGTATGTTTTATGGAAGTTTAGAAGTGTATTATGTTAACAAGTAGACTTGGTATACTATTTTGAAGTCTAAAAGTGTAATGTGTTGATTGTGTCAACCTAGTAGCTTGTACCTAATGAAAAACTTACACAAATAGAAGAGAGTCATATTGATGCAATTGTGTGTTAAACTTGTGTACATAAGTTAAAAACTATACCGACATTGTTGACCTAGTATTGAAAATATATAAAAATAATAAATGAAATGATAAAATATTTAAAAATGTGAAATAAATCCTATGAAGGTTAGATTCACATTGAGTTCACTAGAATATATGCAATCAAAAATACATCATGTCTATAAATCAATCCTAACTCAGATAAGATAAATCACTATTAGACTTTCACTTGGGGATACATTAGATAATAAAGAACATGACCAATATGAGGATCCACTAGACCCAATTAGGGGATCTCTTATCATAATAAACCATACTATGGAGGGTTCCAAATCCTCTAGTCAAGCACAATCATGTAACAACCCTAATTAGGTCCTATGTTTTATATTTACTAAAATAATAAGTAAAGTAAAGTCTAATCTAGTTCTCACCAAATCTTGTGGCACAAAGTGGGTTGTAATAGATAATAAAATTAAACATGCATAAGAAACATATACTCATGTCAATGTATATAGAATCCTAATACATGGAAGAGAAGTATAAATTTATATCTATCTACTCTTATAAAGGAGGAAAAAAATTATGAATACTTACCTTTGAATATGAACCCATTGATACTCAATCTCTCCCTTGGATAAAGTTTTTTGAAAGAGGTTATTGTGGTATATAATGATGACAAGGATAAATCAGCTCTAGCATACACAACATATCAATGCATCAAAAATAATTCCCCACAAGACAAGATCTATATCTCTAAAGAAATTATGAAACCCTAAGCTTGATCCTTAATTATAATGGTGGATAAGTAAATGCACAAAAGCTCTTACTTCTTCTCTTCTCTAAATAATGGTGAAATGATCTCGTATATATATGTGGATTTAAACCTAATCCTTTCTAAAAGTTTTGGTTGATAGGATCAACCCAATCAAACTAGTACAATTATGGAAAAAAATTCACTAGGTCATGGGCTAGGTCAGCCAAGAGTTGAACTAGATCCTAAATGAATTTTACCCAAAATAGTACAGGCTTGACCTAGTCAACCTAGTATAGTGAATACTCAAAAGAGGTTTAAGTCTAGGAAAAGGGGGACAAAATGTAGAAAATGATAGAGGAGTGTGAAATAGAGAAGAACAAGCTTAAGGATATGGTTTTTAGGATACAAGTGTGTATATAACAAGTGGAAAAAGGGACAACAATCCTAAAAAGAATCAATGGTCTTCTCACCCCTTTCTTAGTGCACCCTTTAAGATGTGCACTTAGAGATATTGAGAATCGATGGGTTCTTGCAAGATAAAGAGCATTGGTAAGTAATAAAAGTTTGAAAATATTTTGTGTATACACCTTGTTAAAGTTAATGTAAAAGGAGGAATGGTTCAATCAAAGGTGCATCTATGTAAATGATTTAGTAAGATGCATATGTGAACCAAGTTTTTCTAGATATGTTAATTATTTCTCAAAATTTTATGTATTACTAGGGTTAAAAGTACTTAATAGTTGGGTTTTAAACTCATTTGAACTTATATTTGACATTTTAATTATAATAGTGTATTTAGAAAAGGAACTTAACTATGTAAGAACTATGAACTTGGAATGTTTACAGTAGGAATGCTTGGTTAATTTGTGAAAATTTTGACTTTGGGTTTTGAAAAAGTATGCTATAAAACATTGGATTATTTTTAAGTTAAATAAATTTTTATATTTAAGATTACATTATACATTATTTGGCAAGAATTGAGTTAGGTATTGACCTTCTAAAAATAAAATTTTAAATTTTGACTTTGGAACTATAAATTGATCACATTTGACTTTAGAATTTGAACTAGAATTAGAATTTGGCTTAGGTTTAGAAGTAAATGGATATAATAATGGTAGTATATAGACAATAAATTTAGTTCTTGATTTTAGAATTAGTTTGAAATTGGAAACTAGAATTTGCTTTGGAACTTAGAACTTGGTTCAAATTTGATAGCCTAATGGCATGGTTTGGACAATAATGATACATATTTGGACAAGTTTCAACAAGTCATATAGAATGAGTGATTTTTAACTTGGTAAATAGATAGAGTAATTCCTCTTTGTGTAGTTATAATATGAAAATATTTTAGATATTGGTTTAGGACTTGATTTGTTGAATTTTTTGAATACAAACTAGTTTTTGACATAACAATCATGCATCACAAGGATATTTTAATAACGGACACAAGATTATGTCATAATCATTTATCCTTTGATATAATCACTTCTAATAGGATTAAAATTTTAATTTTAGTTTAATAATTAAATTCAACTATGGTGGTGTTTTAATCCCACCCTTCTCTCAAAGGTTCATATGTGAACAATAGTCCTCATGAGCTATTACCTTTGCACCCCTACATCAATGAATGTTCTATGAAAAAAGAGGATTTATACAAAGTAATCCAAAATTGTGATATTTATGGGATGTTCTATCCCCTTTGTAACCACTTCATTTGTATGATTTCAACCAAGTTCTACTAGATTTATTTTGGACCACTTAGAGTTTTACTTTTCTTTCCAGATGGTCCCCAAAGGGCTTAAATACATCAAATAAGAGATTCAGGCATTAGGTTGCTCATAATTGGATACATCCCTTATATAAGATACATATATTCCTTGATGGTGATGTCTAATGGCTTAGTATTTTGATTTGACACATTATTTTCTTGAAACCCTTTGTGTAGAATTCCACTAGGCTTTAATGATAACTACCAATAATTTACTCCCCTGTCTGATGTATGAGGATTGTACAATGCTTAGTGATGAAATCCTAGTTGTCATTCCCTAAAGACCTATGAGAAGGTAATGATGCCCCAATTAGGTATCCTAAAATAAAAAAGGAAAGTTATCACCATTTTAATTAATAATATCCATACTAACAGAAAATGAAGAGCATACTTGGTAAATCTTTTGTGATAAAACAAGTGGTCACATTCATGTTTTTGGGTCACCCTATCAAGGGGAGATCATACACGTGAAATAATTTCATATCATACAAAACAATAAGATAAATTCATAATAATAAATGACTTATAAAAGAATAAGCTTTTGATCCCAAATTGAAATTGTGTGTTTTTTAATGTCCAAATTTAAAAATTTGAAAAAGGAAATGTGATTTTATTTTTAGATCTAAAATCCAATATTTTGGCTAAGGCCTTATATAAAAAGTCATTATAAGTTATCAAATTTGCCCTTTGGATTAGTAAGGAAGTTAATAATGATCTTATTTAAGTTTTGGGATTTTTTATACATAGAGTGAAACCACATATTAGTGGGTGAAACTACCAAATAAAATGATGAAAACACAAAAAACAAAACAACTAAAAGGTACAATGAAACCACCAAATAAATCTATGAAATTGATAAAAAGGTGAAACCACTAGAAAAATAACAAAGATAAATTTTACCAAATGCAAATTTGTTGAAAAACAAGGTGAAACTACTAAACTTTAGGTGAAACTACCTATTATGATGACCTAAAAAATAATATAGAAATCATACAATGACAATGAAACCACCACTTTTTTTAGTGATACAACTGATTTTATGAATCAAAAATGTCTGTTAGTAGGTTGAAACTATAATTTTCACCTGGAACAAAGTTTTGGATTAAAATGAGAAGTAAGACAATTTAGAGAATAATTCCTTCAACTAGTGGAATGTGAAAACCTAAAAGAGTTTTTGAGGTGTGTAAAGGTCCCATCCTTCATTCCATTATATAGACCAAGAATACAAATAAGGTTAGATCAATCATTAGTGAATAAAATAAAAAATATATTATATACATAGCATTCTAAGCCTAATCCCTAGGATTGAGCAAGGTTATATAAGAAGTATAATCAATTAGAAAGCAAAAAATATATTTATACCTTCCTTGGAGACTTCTTTTCTTATTGATTTAAAGAGGTATGTGCTCAATTGTAGATTAGAGATCTTTGGAGATTTTGAATCCATGCATGGGAATTATATTTCCCTTGTCTACTCTTATCTTATCTTGTAAAATAGCATGATAATGTTGAAGAAATGTGAAACTTGATGATGATTTCTTCACGGTAAGTTTAGTTCAAGAAAGCTTGTCTATAATGGATATGGACTCAATATATATATATATATATATATATATATATATATATATATATATATATACTTTTAGTTTGAATGGTCACCACCTATCTTATATGTAAATTTAGGGTGGATAATGAAACATAAAATTCATTATTTCACAAATGGAGTGTGTAATAAACTCCATTTATGACCTTTTTGGAGTATGGAAGGAATTTTTGAAGAAAAATGCAATGATTGATCCTTTAGAGTGTACCATGTAAGAGAGGGGTGTGTAAAATGCTATGTAAGAGGTGTAAGAGATAGTGTAAGTGGACAAATCATAAACCACCTTGAACACACTCCACTCCAATCCATTGACTTGCCTCTATGATGTCATAAAAGTGAGGTAATAAAGCAATTTTGATTTAGGAAAATAGGATAAGTACAAAATGCTATGGAATTTCCTATTGTAAGAAGATTAGGCTTGATAAAGTGGGATCAATCAATAATTATAAGAATTGGGGCCTTTTTAAATGTTCTTTTTCCAATAATATATTCATTTAATTTCCCTTTAATAACATTTATAAAGGGTTGACTTGATTCAGGATGTGCTTAATAAGATTATTATTATGATATGATCTATTGCCCCAATAATCAGTGTGTCATTGTAATTTGGTATTAAAATATAATTTATATGGGTAAATTGGGTCAAATTATGATTTTTGTTTAAATTTTCATGTGATTGTAAAAAACTTTTCTAATTAGAGTTTAGACATGAAAATGGTTAAAATGGAGTGTTTATAGCTATTACCCTCATCAGGGTTAGGATGAGGTAGAGGTAATTTTATATACATTTTAAATGTTTAAAATACTAAGATGAGAACAAGAAAATATAGACAGAAAAGATATAAAATACTCTAACATTATTAGGAAATCATAATTAAATTTGAAACCCTAAAAGGTTGAAAATGCTAGAGAAAGTTAAGGTTGTGTAAGAATACTCAAAGGTCAAGTTCAAAAAATACTTAACCCTTTTTTGTGTTTAAGGGTATTAGGTTTAAAATTATTTATTATATAATAATTTGTTCCAAAGCCTTTAAATTAAACAATTTAGATATAAAATATTCTAATAAATATATTAAGTTTGATAATAGGCTAAATGTAGTATATTAAAATGCCAAATAATAATATGAATGTAACAATGCAATGGAGAAATAAAAATTAACTTATGCAATTATGAAAAAATATGTATGATAGGAATATGTGAAAAATAATTTAGTATAATGAATTACTTTGATCTATCAAATTCTATAAATTATCCTTTTATTAGATATGACACTAGAGTTAGATAGTAGACACTAGTATTGATACTTCTATCCTAATTTTGTCTCTTATGTCCATATTAGAATACAAGTGTTTTTTTGGAAAATTTAGTTTTAATTGTTATATTTTTTTGTCATAATACAAGTTATAAATTTAGATTGTCCACACAAGTTCTATAAATTAGTCTTTTTCTCAAAACCCTAGGTCCTCTAATTAGGGAATGTAACCTTGAAAAAAGGATTAATTAGCTCAATTTAATTTGATCTAACCTCAAATATTCTTTTGTCAATGAGATCTCCCTACTTATTCATATGATTTGAAGAGGGCCTTAGGCTAATGTAGTTCTCCCCCTTATTTTAGCTTGCATGTGAACAATTATGTAATATTCTATATGTAAGTGCATCTAGTGATCAAGCTTGCAACTTGACAAATACTACTCATGGGATACACTTTGAATGATTCATACCTATAAGAAGACTACTCCTATAAATAATTTAGAAATAGGAAATAATAAGGTAGTATAGATAAGTTGTGAAAAGTAGTTTCAATAGTGTAGTGTGATATTGAGAGGTGATTACTTATATCCTCTAATTAATGACATTTTATTTTTACCACAACTTTTCAAATAATCTCATATGAGGGTTAAAAATACAAATAATCTAACTTGTACATATCATGATATTTATAATTTGATCAATTGAAAGGAAGGAAAATAAGCATCAAATTTGGGATAATAATGTTAACATTAATGTATTAACCTACATACTAGTGCCCTAAAAAGTAAAAAATTATTGAGGATATTTAACTATCTATGATGAATATAAATCAGGTTTTATGTATACTATAGGATACATGTGATTTGTGTCATCATAATGTTAGGGTTGGACTATAAGATAATAAATTTGGCACAATGAAATAGTGAACATAATCTTTTTGATAAAATGAAGGTCATAAATTAAAGGGTTTAGCCATGATTGATATTTATCGAATGTATAAGACTAGTATGCCATATAAAATAATATATTAATATCTAAATTATTACTAAAATTTATTCCAAACTAGTTGTGATAATAATAACTTTTTGCCAGTTGGGACACTGACGTCAAACTTCAAATACTTGTGTCGATTATTTTGTCTTTATTTTGAAGATTATGTCCAACTCATCATACATATCCTTTTTTGGAAAATTATTTTAACCTTTTAGGGTTTGTTGTCACCTTACAAGTTATTAGGTAATATCATACACACATTCTTGAAATAAATATTTTTTTTATCAAAACCCTAGATCCTCCAATTAGGTATGTCACCTTAAAAAATAAGGATAAATGGGATAAAATGAAGTTGAGATGATATGAAAGACCCCTCTCTCAATGATCACTACCTAAATATTTATATACTCTAAATATATCTTAAGATTGATGTAGTTCTCCCCCTTTTGTGGGCTTGTGTGTGAACAATTGTGTAATTGTTATATACAAGTGTATCTAGTCAAATAGATTTTAACTTGATAAATTATTATCATGGATACTCTTTGAATGATTCAGACCTATAACAAGACTTCTCATATGACTAACATGAAAATATAAAATAATAGGGAAGTATATCTTAGTTGTGTAAATGAGTTTTAGTAGCAGAGTGTGATCTTGAGAGGTTCTTGCTTCGATCCTATAATAAATGGAATTTGTTTTATATTTATACCCAATGTTTTGAAATAATCTTATGGGAGAGTTAAATAAGATAAATACGATGACCCTTACATATTGAGATATTTTAAATTTGACCATTTGGAAGGTAGGGATACTATCATCAGATTTGGGACACTAGCATTGATACTAATGTCCTAATCTAGATTTTAGTGTCTTATAGAGTTAAAAACTATTAATAATTTTTAATTATCTATGTAGGATATAAATCATGTGTTATGCAGACTATAAGATACAAGTGGTCTATGCCATTAAAATGTTATAGTCTGACTATAGGATAATAATTTATCCATAGTGAGATGGTGAACACAAGCCTTTCAGTAGTGGAAAGGTCATAAACTAAAATATTGAGCCATGATTGATATTTTTCAAGTGTACAAGACTAGTATGTCATATAAAATCATAATTTAGTATCGATACTATGTAAAACATGTCATGTGTGTTTTTGGATTAAACATATTTGAATCTTGTCTCTAATTTGGTAATCTATAATTTTCACCCATAATATCCTGAATAATTTACATTGTACTATCATAAAATTTTAATGTAAGATATTTATGTGATTTATCAACTATAGCTTCCATTACATGTAACCACTATTGGCCCAATGTAACAATAATTTGATTAGGTCTATTTAAATTTTTAAAAAAATATTGTGTCCACAAATTTGGGACCATGTGTGATTGGTAGTGTGATATGACTTATTTAATCTTATAAATATATAAATTTATGTAATTCATTTGAACCATGAATTATGTGTTGAATAAATGAAAATGTAAATATATTTAGTTGTTCCCTCATCTACTTACACATTATATCTATATTCATAGTCAAATAAAACTCTAATAGTCAATGGACTATCTATGGAATGTTTATAATTTTTTCATATATGACCCTATTGATGAATTTTAGTAGGTTATAGTATGGGATACATAATTTGAATGATTCTTATAGCCTTATATTTATTATTTTTATAATGTAATGTTGCATAAGTATTTACAGTGTGCCCTATAGTTTTTTTAAAGTGACAAAAGGAATTTCCCTCTTAATGTGACAATTTGTTTGTGGATCTATGTCCTATTATTAGTAAATAAATTAATGCATAGTCAATTAACATCAATAACATCGCATGTGGTCTTTCATGTGTACTATTAGCTTAAATTAGAATTCATGGTTATATATCCTTGAGTTCCACATTATTTACTGAAATGATAAATGGTTGGTTATTGGTGCATGTAATGCATTTATATGTATTATGCCTCCTCTATAAAAATGATATATTTGACAATGGTATTTTTTTGTGTTATCCCTATAAAAGGTAGTGGATATATTAAAATACTTTTATTATTTCCTTTATCAATATCTAAAATCATTGTTGTTCTTATCTATATTTATCAAAATTATGGCATTTAAATAATCTATGTATCCACCTAGACAAAATAGTGTGACATTCAACCCACATAAATAGTCATCACTTTTCATTGGTATTTAATTGGTAACATTATCAGAAGTAACATCATAATCATCATTGAAACAAAATAGTGTGACACTCAAACCACATAAATAGTCATCAATTTTAATTGGTATCATTATCAAAAGTAACATCATAATCATCATCAAAATATTTTATGAATATAAAGTTTGGATCCATAAAATTGATTAGTAGAGGTATCTCCTCTACATCCTCCTCTTGGTTTACATTTTTAGGTAAAAGTGGTGGAGTTAGAGGATTCATATACTATAATTGAATATTTTATATGCTAGATTCACCAACCTCATATGTATAGATCTATTATATACATATAATTTATGGTGGTATAATTATAGTAGATAGAGGTTCCCCAAACTATTATTTATTCTCAATAAAATAGTCTAAAATTTTACAAAATATTAATGGTTTATTATCTGTAGGGCATGTATATAAATATCCATCGTGTATAAATTTTACACACCTATGTAAATTGAAAGGTACAAATTCCATTTCATGTATCCATGATATACCCAAAAATAAATATAGTGTAAATTATTTTACATTACTTTTAGTAGAGAAGATGAGGTCATTGGACCTATGGTGATATCCAAAGCAATATAACCCAAAAAATTGGTGAGGCACATCATCAAATCATTTGATATTATTAAATGATTTTTGAATATAATGCATGATAACACCCAATGTCTATAAGAATGTGAGAATGTAAATGTTCAACCCTAAACCATTATAAATTAAAAACCTTTTTACTATTTTAATTTTGATTTAAAATTTTACTGATAATGGTATATTTTGATTAATAATAAACTATGTATCCAAATCCTCTATTCCATAAAATATAACATACTCAATATATTTAAAATTATTTATAGCATATGAAAAAAAAGGCTCTATGTTACAAGGTGTACGTGTTGATTCAATGTTTGATAAAGTGTCCTTGAAGATAGTAACTTTTTGAAGTAATTATAACATAGAAATATTAGTTGGTGTATTCCTTAATTGATCAATGATGGAATATCCCTTCGAATTATTAACTAGTCTCATTAGAATAAATTGGGAACATAGAGGTATTTCTTGAGTTTGTTCTTCCTTCCTTACCTAGTGAGGTGTTAGACCTTTTAAATTAACAAAAAATTAGACAACATGGTATACTATAATATTATGACAAATATTAGATAAAATATATGAGCTAAATATAATTTTGAGGTTTAGTGGTAAGAGGATAAAAAGGAACCATCTAATCCCTATACCACCTAATAGTATTAAGTGGAAATTCAAATTGATCTATGTAACCATAATCACCATAGAACAACTCATTACTAAGTTTTTTATTGATATAGGATGTTATCTTTGCCTTTAAAATATGTATCCATGAGTCTACATACATGTGAAATTTTTAACAAGTTATAAGCAAGGAACATGTAAATAGTACCAAAAACTTTTGATTCAATAAATAATAGATAGATTTAGTTATTATGATCATAATCAAAAGAGAAATATAAAAATCAAGAATTTAAAATCCTAGTGGAAGTGTTAATAATATGATTAAACCCTAATGGCAAGCTAGGGGTTTTTAATCAATGTGCAACAGTTAGTGGGTTCACTAATATGTTTTATCAAAATTTTCAAAACTAGGCTATGCTAGATCCTAATTATATTTTTTTTTGTGTAAAATTATAATGTTATAGATATATAATAAATGACATTAACCAATCTTAAACTTACTAAATTTTAAAATATTATAAAAAGGGAAAGTGCCAAATAAATAGTTTTTAGTTAGAAAACTAGAATGTGGGACTATGATAGACTGAAAATAATTATGTGGCTATGTTGACTGATTGTGGATTCAAAATAGTATTTTTTATAGATTCATAGATAAGGCCATTGAATCTAGATAGGGGTGTATTACGCTAGTCGCCTTAAGGAGCATTGATGTCTTCAAGGTGTTATATATCCAAAACTATTATGGTATGTTTTCCTTTTCTTGTGTGTATCTTTTGAGTATGAAAAACCATTGTATATCTTCTTATTCACTTATAACACTAGTTAAATAATGAAGAGGATAAAATTTAATACATATAATAAAATTAGTTAGTATCTAAAGTTTTTCTTGACCTAAATAACCCCTATGTTGAGCATTGTCTACATAGCAATACTCTAAAGAGGGATCAAAACCAATATATTTCTCCCATGATATAGGTTGTGTATGATAAGATTGGTTCAAAAGTATATATGTTGGGGCACTCATTTTTTGATTAAGTTCTTTAATAATGAAATGTGTAATTGTATGCTCATGAAAATTTAGTTCTATGCTACTTCGGCTATGTAGACTTTGTATTGGAAAAAATAGATGATTTTATATCAACGTTTAGTTATATGTTCTAGTGTTTTTTCATATATTATCCTCTTATGTGAAAATTTGTCTAAAATGTGTCTTTATAGTGATATTTTGGGAAATAATTTAGATGAGGATTAGTAATATTGTGATACAAACCAGTACATTGATTTAAATTAGATAAACAAGCCATTATTGGGTGGGAGGAAGTAGATAGTAAAACAAGACGATATCAAGGAGTGGATTGTCCAAATAAGGTGGCCTTGGCCAGATGACAAGAATAAACAAACTAAAGGTATGGTTATGTGTAAAAGTGAGTGTGTCTTACTTGGGACTATGAATATGGATCTTCTAATATCATTAAATTCTTGTGGGACTGGATCATCTACAATAGAGGTGAAGAAATGGTGGTCAAAGACCATGGAATGAGGCATGAGCTGAGTTTGTATAAGGAGTGGTCACAAGTGCATTTATTTATAAATAAATGTTAATTTATTTAGAAATAAATTTTAATTTATGTGTCTACAAAATCAAATATCTAAAATAATGTATAAATTTACATTAACATTGATAATTAAGTTGTGACAAACACTTTAATTCATGGTTTTAGAGAAGCAAATTGTATTCACGATTTTCAAGAAAAAATAGTACATAATGTGCTAGTAGAATCCTAACATCACTTAACATCTTCTAAAAAAATTATTTAGAATAAAATTTACAACACTTTATTTGATTGAGATATGTGATGAAAAAACTATGAAAAATTTATCCTATCAGTATATTTTCATATTGGAGTTGATGCAATCTGATCGCATATTTGCATACCACATCCAATATTTTTTAAAGTAATAAATGTTATTATTACACATTTTTTTGGATATATATGGGTAATAATAGTAAATTAAAATTGAAAATAATAAAACTATTATAAAAATATATCCAGTATAATCAAACTATGATAAATTATTGAAAACATATATCATATACATAGATGTCAAAAAATATGTGTTTCTCTTAATTATTTGCAACAAATTAAAAAAAATATGATATTTCAACTAGAACCACCAATAATATTTCTTAGATTTTATTATGTTGAACATTTTTATATTCCTCTTAATAGTTAAATAATAAAACTATGTGATAAACACAATAATGCCATTTCTAAAAACTTATAACCTAAACTTGAGGATGATGATAACTTATTTATAATAAAAGATCCAATCACTTGTAGTCATTACTAAAATCATAAAATAGATGTATTTAAAATTTTTATTTTTAAATATGAGACATTATTTTGGAAGATCATTGATTTATTATGGCTTACTAAATTATAGATCATAGGTAATGCACAAAATATTTGGTTGTTATGGATGAAAAATATACCCATCTATGGAAAAATAAAAATAATGCTATTGAATGTTTTTAGATACCTATATAACTTGAATCAATTCTTCCTTTATCAAAATATAGAAATATTTTTTTAACATCATATATAAAATTATTATAAATGTAAAAAAAAAAGTAGATACAATTTTCACTTACCACCAGTTCGTTGTACAAAGATACTTCAACCATACGTAGAGAATGATTGTGTTAAGGTTGAAAATGCACAAGTTATTTTATTTTTTAGTGAGAGAAAATTATAATGAAAATTACTTTTTATTTTCCATGTTTCTATATATGTTTAATGTTAATGAAATAAAATAAATTAAATCAATTCAAAGCACACTAAAACAAATAACTTTTATGATGCCTAGACAATTGATTCAATCATGGTTGGGGGTGTTAAAGTATGATCTTGTTATTTTTATTGTGGAATAAAAAATTTCATTGATGTTAAAGTCAATATGGATGTCATTAATTTCAAATTCAAAGTTGACATCATGTATGGTGAAGTGATATGTGACAAGGAGTCTTATGATAAGAGAGAATTTGAAGGCAAACTGTTGTCTCTCTATTGAGAGAGAATTTGAAGGCAACCTGATAATTCTTCTAAGGTTGATGACATTTCAAGGTCAATATAAAGATATAAGGTAAGCATAATTTTGATCACTACTCTTAAGTATCATTTTCACATCATGAGAATATGTATGAAGATGGTGGTCTAGTAGGATGGATACACACAAGTATGAGTGGATGTTTAAGGATGTCCAAGTTTGTATATGAATGTTGGAGAGTTGTCAATGATGTATTTGATGATGTCATGGTGATGTATTTTAGGATTCCTTAATGAGTGGATGAAGTTCCTTGATATCTTAAGTAACAATGACAAAGTGTGGAATACATTATTCTAGTATGATATATGTATGGTTGGTTGATCTTCAATATTAACATGGATAGAAAGGATCAAGGTTGAGTATGGTGATTTAAGCATGTTCAAGGGGTTATATCAGAAGTCAATAATTATTTTAAAGATTATTTTCACAAGTGGTATTCATTTGGTAGTCTATAGTTTTCATCTAGACACTTTGGGTCTAGTGGTAGAAAATCTGAATAGGGAGTTTGATGACATCACCATTACCATGTGGAAGTGAGTCAATGGGAATTGGTCATATGGCTGTGATAAAATTATTCCCAAGTTGTTTTGTGTTATATCTTAATTAATGAATAAAATCATAGTTAAATATACAATGGTGTAAATTTGGATTCTTAGTCAAAATTCATTATTTTCTTATACTTAGCCAAATTTGTAATATGCCCAAAAAGAGCCAAGTAAGCAATTTGATGATGGAATATCTTGTACATGTGGATGTTTTAGGAGAAGGTGATCATTTGGGTTTGTTATTTTTATACTTAATTTATTTTCACTAAAAATTAGATCATATGATGTAGCATTTTATATTATATGCATATGCAAATTTGGGTTCTCAAGAAGTTTGATTATGTTTTTCCATACTTAGCCAAATTTGCATAACACAAGAAAGAGCCAACTAATTATTTTGATGATGTTATATATTTAACATGTGATGGTGTCAATATAAATTGATAGTATGGGTTTGTTAAGTTTTGATCATAGATGAGTTACCCTAAATTTGAGTTCATGCACTAAAGCACAACAAAAGTTATGCAAGCTCAAAGTTGGCCTCTCAAGTAGGTTTTGACATAGTTGGCTCTATGATATAAGTTTTTGATAAGGAATTTTAATGATGTTATATCTCACATGCACAAGGGTCCTAAGACAAATATGTCATATGGTTGGATTATCCTATGTGAGGAGATCGTCTAGTCTAAATTTGAGATCCTGCATAAACTGCATAATAAGTTATTAAGGATCAAAAATGGCTACTCAAGCATATTGAAAGTGTCCCCATAATTATTTTTGAAAGTTTTAAAGCTTGATTAAGATCAACATTGTATATTACTCTAAGAAGTCAAGAAGTAGTGAGATGAGGATAGGTTCATGATGTTTAAAGACTAAGCAAAGGTATAGGATAAGGATCTAATGATGAGTGGGTGTTTGTATAGTTTGATCAAATAGTGAACATTGATCATTAAAGTATTGGTTGATGCACAAAGATCGATGGAGTGCATTGAGTCAAGATTTTAAGATTACATGAGATGAGGTAAATGTGACTGGTGTTTAACATTTAGCTTTAGAATATTGTGTGTTAAATCTCAAACAAGATATATGGTGTGAAATTGATCTAAATCTAAGAGGACACGAGATTTGATAATTGTGTATGAAGGTTTAATGTGACCATTGTAATTCAAATATTTGAATTTAACATAGGGAAAAAATAGAGCTCTTTATTTTAACCATTTCTTTTGATAGAAGTTGAATTTACTAGTTCTATAAAAATCAAAGTTGTAGAGGACTCTAAGGCACATTTGGCTATACAAATTTGAAGATTTGAAGGTGAGTATAGTCAAAGATATTGAGCCTAGAAGTTGATTATGTGTTCATAATTATTTTACAAGTGACCTAAGAAGGATGTTTAAGCTTGTGTTGATGACATCTCAATGTCTCATGATGATTTAGCTATTTATGAGAATTGTATAATTCATGAGGTTTCTCAATGAGGATTTTGGAGATGTGTTTAACCTATCTTGAGTATGAACAATGCTTAAGAAGTTGACTTTTTATTTGGTAATGGTGTTCTTGTGTATAAGGTCTATGTTTGAGTTGTTTAAGCATATTTAGAAGTGAGATAAGTTGACTATGATTGTTTTAGGATGTTCAAGGGAACATAAAGTGTGGACCCATTTATTTTAAAGTTGTCCTATGTTCTTTTTTTCTTGATAGAGGGCTAAAGGAGTGAATGGGTTCACATCAGACCTATAAGAGCTACAAAGGCCTTATTAAAAGGTGTAGTAGCTTAAGGGTGACCCATATAGTATATATACAACCTTTGAAGATTGTATTAAACCATATCTTCATGTCAAAGATGTCTTAAGGGATAGTGCCTACCAAATGGCTGACCAAAGTAGTGATTAGCAAGATTGCTCTATAAATAGTGGAACTAAAGATGATGGGTTTTAGACTTGGGAGTGAGAGACAAATGAGAGATTAGAGAGAGGCTTATGTGTGTATTATGGAGTGAAGGAGGAGTAGAGTTCCTAAGGATAATTTGAAAAGAATATCAATTTGAGGACTATTTGTATGACCTATAGGTCATAATTTTGTTAGTAGAATAGTGCTCTTATAGATTGAGTTTGAGTGAAGGTGAAGAGTGATAAGTAAAGGTACATCATCAGGTGTTATAGAAATTAGTTCAAAGGTAGATGTATTTATAGGTGTTGTTGTGGTATCTCATCATCTAAGGTGGTTGTAGCCTCCTTGTAAGGTGAAATTTTTTTAAAGGTCTAGTTTTTGTTATAGCTCAGTTAGATAGGTGTGATAGCACTTTGTGGGATTGTAGTCTCACTGAATAGTGATTATAGTTCCTTGATAATTTATAGATGGTCTAAATTGGATCTTATTATAGGATATTAGTCTAATTTCAAGTTCAAATAGGTTTTATTCCCCAAGAGGGTTTCCCATGTATGTCATGTGTTATGTGGTTGATCTTGCATTATTTCTCTTGCTTATTATTATGAATGTTGTGTATGTTTCATGAATGATTGTGGTAACTGATTAAGTTTTTATAAAGATCAAAATTGAATATGGATTATTTGGGTTCACTGATTCACCCCACCTCATAATGATTGTAACTCTAACAATTGGTATTAAAGTGATGTCTTTTGGTAAAGGATTAACAACTTGAAGGTGATCTAAAGTACAATGTCTAATCAGAATGTGCAAGGTGGTTTCTCTACTAAGAAAGTAGTGATGTTCAATGGGTCGAATTATGCACTTTGCAATGCTAGGATTAAGACATACATTATGTCCCTAGGGTTTGATGTATGGCAATTTGTTTTGGATGTTTATGTTGCTTCTACTATTCTTATATCTAGTGTTATAGATAAGAAGTTAGTTGAGAATAGCTTTAAGATAATGAATGCCATCACTTGTGGTCTTATAGAAATTGAGTTCACCAAATTAATTAATTGTAATTTTGATAAGAAAATATGGGATAAATTGAATACTATGAAGAAATTCCAAGGTAATAAATATAAATAGGATGACATATCTGATATTGATGATGATGAACTAATTGCTTTGATTACTAGGAAATTGAACAATAGCTTAAGGAAGTATACAAGTCAACTACCCCTAAAATGTTTCAACTATCAAGAGATATGACATTTTTCTTAGAATTGACCTCATAATCATGAGAAGAAAGATGATGAAGAGCATGGTGAAGTCCAAGATGATGACAAGAATACATATAGGAGGAAAGGTTTTAGAAAGTATAACCACAACAAGAGGTCCTTTAAGAACAAGAAGAGTCTTTACACCAAAGAATATTGTAGCTCATCAGATGAGAGTGAAGATAGTGACTCAAAATATAATCATAAATATGATGGTCATACTAAAGATGAATCCCTATTCATGGTTGAGGAAGGAATTTTTTCACATCAAAAGGATTCTACTTAGAGTGATTTAGATGATGATGAAGATGAGGTGAACTATGAGACTATTTTGATGGATGCTCTTGAAGAACTGAAAATTGAGAAAAAAATCAATAAGAAAATGAAATCTAAACTCAAGGACTATGAGGAGAAATTTAGTGTGTATGAGGCAATATTGAATGGAAACACCAAGGTTAATAAAGATATGATCAAGCATCTTAGTTTTCAAATATAAATTATTTCTACAAGCCTAAAATCTAAAGAAGATGAATGCTCAAGGTATGTTTCTGAAAATGAATCTTTGAAATCTAAGCAAGAAAAAGTAGCTAGTTAGGTGAAGACATTTGTGAGATTTGAAAATAGCTCATATGATCTAGACAAAATTATGAGTGGTTAAAATCATGCTAGTGATAGAACTAGTCTTGGATATGAAGAAGAATAAAAGAACTCTACTCAAGATAAGATAAAGAATAATGTGAACCAGGACAATCATACTTTGAAGATAAATCATCAAACAAGGATTGATGGTACTGACAGAGTAAAGAAAAATTAGATCAAATAGCCAAATTCCATGAGGTATACAAGATTAAATGGTTACTATTATACATGTAATCAATTTGTTCATAGGGCTAGAGAGTGTAAGAGCCTTGTTAAAAATGAATTTACATGGGACTATGATGGGGGTAATTAGTCAAAAGGTGTGAATAGAATCAAGTGATTTAAATATCTTGATGTGAGACACTTTGAAAACCATTGCCTACATAAGATTAGATAAAGTGAGTCCTCTTAAAAAATGGGAAGTTGTTTTATTTGTCATGACATAAGACACATTGTAAATTTCTATCCAAATAAGGGAAGGTATGATACATTTCTTGTAAAAGGTATGGTGTGCTACAATTGTGAATAGAGAGGTCACATTGATAGGTTCTACAAGAAAAGGCCTACAAGACAAAATAGATTTAATCAAGCTCTAAGAGTTTAAGGAATAATGAAAGTTAACACATGGAATCCAAAGGTGAAAAGTGTGAGTCATGATGAGATTTTAGGTCTAAATAATTTGTTTGTTATGGTGGAGAATGCTTTAAAAGTTAAAGAGTACCAAGAGGTCTCATTGTCTACTCAAGTTGAGAATGTAGAAATCAAGCTCAAGGAGAAGACCAAGGTGCTAATTGAGGCCAATCCTTAGGTATGTATGAACCAAGTGACCATCCTATTATTGCTAAGCATGTATCATGTAAATAACATCAATTATCTCTACCTAATGATGAGGTTCAAAGATACAAGGAAGATTCTTTAGATAAAAAGTTATGCAATGAATTTGTGTTATCTACATGTATTTTAAATTTAATCATAGAATGAAAGGAGAATGTTTTAGTGGATGTGGAATTTGTTTCTAATAAGCTAAAGTATAAGAACTAAAAATATTAGATGAACAAGGAGAAGATAGAATATGATGAGTTATTTTTGTTTTAGAGCATTAAGTTATAAAAATTGTCTCTATATATGCTTCTTAAGAGAGTTATTTTAGTGAGGAAGCATGTTTTTGTGCTCAAGATGAAAATGCCAATAAAAAAAGGTCTTCTGTTAAGGGGGAACAACAAGTTCATGAGCTTGCTTTAGAGGCTTGTGAAGGAGATATAGTACATAGTTAGAATGGGTGGTTCCAGGTGGATTAATGAAATTGATGAAAATCTAAAGAAGTGTTTGGTGCTCATAAATTTATATCCATTTTTTTGTGGTGTAATCTAGGTGTTTTTGAGGTTTGAAGGTATGTATGTGCCAATTGAAGATTTTTGAGTGCTCTCAATTTTTTCAATTTTTGGCTTAAGCGCAAGCATGCATAAAATGGGTTATAGGATGTATGGGTTCCCAAAGATATGGAAGCTAAAATATTTGTTAATAAGTGTGTGATGGGTGTCTCTAGATGTGCAAGTAGTTTCATAGTTGTCCATTGACTAGAAGGAAGTTTGTTGACCCTACTTATTTTAAGATTCCAGGGTTTTGGGCTATACTATAAAAGCGGTTTGTCTTATGATTTGAGGTATGAAAATTCTAATATGTTTAATGGGACAAATGGGTGGTAAAATAAATCTTCACATAGATTTTAATGTTTTTTGTTCTCAAATTGTTCAAATTTTTATCATTATGAAGGCTTAATTGGATAGTAGGTTTATGAAGGAAGTATGTATCAAAATATGATCTTGGTGATGAAAATTTGTGTTCTTGAGGGGTCATATGATATTACTCTAGATATTGAGTTTTAGGTCCTGAATATGTGTATACTAAAAATTATGGGCATTACAAGTTCTAGGTAGGTCTACAAGGAGGCTAGACAGACCTAGTTTGAAGAAGAGTGATTTTTGATCTATTTATCCAAAAATAAAAAGTTATTTATATTTTAAGGCGAGTTTAAATTTTTTTTAGTGAAATTTTCCCTATTTAGTGAGTTTCATGAATTCCTAATTGATGGTCCTTGAGGTGGCTTAAGAGTGAAGGCTAGTAAGCATGGGTGTTTGTTCTTCATGATGTGTGGATATATGAAGATACTCAAGATGTGAATTAGATCAGATATCTTAGGGGAATCTCTCTAAAATGTTTCTTGGTGAGTTTCATTAGTTTTTAATTCATTTGTGTGTTCATTTTTCATTGGTTTTAGTGCTTGGTTGAAGAGAATGTTAGCATGGAGCAAAAGCACGTTATCAAGGCAAGAAGAGGTAGGCTCAAGGTAAGGGGGAGTGTGTACTATCAATATAATATAGTCTAATCCTAATTGATATTATTTTTAGGTCCTTAAGATTAGTTGGTGCCCACTTTTTCATTATGTCAAAGGGGGAGAAATTTCATGTTGTGGGAATACTTGAAGAGAGAGAAGGTGAGAGTATATTACTATAAATGATGGTTGTTGACATTAAGGACAAAGGGGGAGATTATTGGAGATTTACCAATGATGTTATTTATTATGTCATGGTGATGTATTGGAAGTTTTTTTGGTGATTGGATGAAGTTCCTTGATATCCTAAATAACAATGATAAAGTGTGCAATGTGCTTGTTCTAGTATGCTTTATGTATGCTTGGTTGATCTTCAATATTGATATGGCTAGAAAGGATCAAGGTTGAGTATGGTGATTTGATCATGTGAAATTGATTGTATCAAAAGTTAATAATGCTTTTAGATATTGTGTTAGAAGTGGTATTCATCTAGTAGTCCATAGTTTTCATCTAGACATTTTGGGTCCAATGTCATAAAATTTAAGTAGGTTGTTTGATGATATCACCATTGCCATGCGGAAGTGAGTTAAGGAAGTTGATCATATGGTTATGATAACATTAGTCCATAATTTTTATGACTAGATCTCATGGAATTCATCAAAGTTTGGTTAAATATAAGAGGGTGCAAAGTTGGCTTCTCAGTCAAAATTCATTAGTTTCTCATACTTAGCCAAATTTGTAATATGGCCAGAAAGAGTTGAGTAATTAGTTTGATGATGGAATATCTCACACATGTGGAAATTTTAGGAGAAGGTGATCATATGGGTTTGTTTAGTTTTGGACCTAGTTTATTTTTTCTAAAAATTAGATCATGTAATGTAGTGTGTTAGAATATATGCATAAACAAAGTTGGGCTCTTAGGTAGTTTGACTATGTTTTTCCATACTTAGCCAAATTTGTATAAGGCAAAAAAGAGCTAAGTGAGAATTTTGATGATATATATTTCACATGTGAAGGTGTCAAGATAAAATTATTATGAGTTTGTTCAATTTTAAGCATAAATAATTTATGATAAATTTGAGTTCATGTCCTAAAGTATGACAAATTTATGCAAGATCAAAGTTGGCCTCTCAGGTAGGTTTTGACATAGTTGGCTCTATGACAATTTTTTTTGAGAAGGCATATTAATGATGTTATATCTCACACACATGAGGGTTCCAAGAGTAGCATGTCACATGGTTAGATTATATTATATGAGGAGATCATCTATTATAAATTTGAGATCCTATGTCAAAGCATAGAAAAATTTAGTAAGGATAAAAAAAGGCTACTCAAGCATATTGAAAGGATCCCCATACTAGTCATTTTTGAAAGTGTTAAAGCTTGAGCAAGATCGATAGTAAACATTGATCTAAGAAGCTAGGAAGAAATGAGATGATGATAGGTGAATGATGTTTAATTAATAATAAAAGGTACATGATAAGGATCCAAGGTGAGTGTTGATCATTAAAGTCCTACTTAATCCATAGAGATTGATGGAGCGCATTGAGTCAAAATTTAAGATTTCATAAGATGAGGTCAAAGTGACTAATGTTTAACATTTGGATTTAGTGGAATATGTGTTAAACATTAAACAATATTGATGGTGTGAGATTGATCCAAAGCTGAGAAGACATGAGATTTAAGAATTGTGTACAAAGGTTAATTGTGACCATTGCAATTCAAATATTTTAATTTAACCTAGGGAAAAAACAAAGCTTTGTATTTTGACCATATATTTTGATAAAAGTCAAATTTATGAGTTATATACAAATAAAATTTGTAGAGGAATCTAAGGCACATTTGGCTATATAAATTTAAAGATATGAAAGTGAGTACAGTCAAAGATATTGAGCTTAAAAGTTGATTGTGTGTTTGTGGTTGTTCTACAAGTGACCTGAGAAAGATGTTTGAGCTTGTGTTGATGCTATTTTGATGTCCCATGATGACTTAGCTATTTTGAATTGTTTTATACTCCATGAGGTTTCTATATGAGGATTTTGGAGGTGTGATAAATCTGTCTTGAGTATGAACAATGCTTAATACAATTACTGTTTGTTCAATTATGGTGTTCTTATGTATAAGGTCTTTATTTGAGTTGTTTGAGCATATGCAAATGTTAGATAAGTTGACTATGATAATTTAAGGATGTGAAAAGGGACATAAGGAGTAGACCCATGTATTTTAAAGTGGTATTATGTTCTTGTTTTCCTTAAAGGAGTGCTAAAGGAGTGAATGGGTTCACATGAGACTTATAAGAGCTACAAAGGCCTTATTAAAAGGTGTAACTTCTTAAGGGTGACCCATAGATACTATGTCCATCATTGATGATTTTATTGAGTTGTGTCTTCATGTGAAATATGTCATAAAGTATAAGGTATGACTAATAGCTTACCAAGGTAGTGATTATCAAGATAAATATCAAAACTGAAGATGATGGGTTCTAGGTTTGGGAGTGAGAGACAAAGGAGAGATTATAAAGAGGATTGTGTGTGAATTATGGAGCAAAGGAAGGGTAGACTACCCTAGGATGAGTTGAAGAGAATATCAGTTTGTGGACTATTTTTATGACTTATAGGTCATAATTCTATTGGTAAAATTGTGCTTGTGCAGATTAAGTGTGAGTAAAGGTGAAGAGTGATAAGCAAAGGTTTGTCATCAGGTGTTATAGACATCAATTCAAAGGTGGATATGTTTATAGGTGTTGTTATGATATCTCATCATCTAAGGTGTTTTTATCTTCCTTTCAAGGTGAAACTTTCTAAAAGTTATAGTTGTTATTGTATCTCAACTAAATAGGTGTGGTAGCACCTTGTGGGATTATAGTATCAATAAATAGGGATTATAGTTCCTTGATCATTTGTAGATGGTCTAAATTGGAGATTGTTATTATCTAATAGTATTCCAATTTTAAGTTATAGTGGGTTTTATTCCCCAAGATGGTTTCTCACATATGTCATGTGTTATGTGATTGAACTCACATTGTCTTTCTTGCTTATTGCTATGAATGTTGTGTCTGCTCCATGAATGCTTGTGGTAACTGATTAAGTGTTTTCAAAGATTAGAATTGAATTTGGTTTATTTGGGATCATTGATTCACCCCCATCTTAGTGATTATAACTAAAATAATGAATTGTTGAAACACTTGATAAATTTTCAAGGTAAACCTTTAGGGGTAAGGTCTTAAGCCTAAGCATGCAATCAGACTAGTCCTAGGCTCTACCTAACCTAATGAAGAGTATTGATGTGTTATCAAGATTTATGAAGGATTAAAATCAATTGTATATCATGTGATAATATTTTTTACACTATGTAAACATGTGTATAAGGTATATAACCTTTTAGAGGAGGTTTTAGGTCAGTTTTTTGCTTAGTCTCTACATGAAGAGACCTAGTGAGAAGGTATAGGATTGGTAGCATTTTGAGGTGAGAAGTCTTAGGATTTTATTGTGTGATAATGTTATTATTTTTTATAATGTTAACATGTGTTTTTTATAACAATAAATGAGGTTTCAAAGTGTGTTCAAGGTTTACGTGTGATTGGCAGTTCAAGGCCTAATGTGCAAAGAGACCTAGTTTAGCCTAATGAGCAGCCAAAATAAATTTACAAGGTTTAATAGCTCATAATATAATTTAAATAGGTTTGATATTTTTTTAAAAGTTAATTTACCAATTTTGAGGTCATAGACTAAAGGAAAAAGCATGAAATGTAGTTTTGAAGTTTTCTATGTGCATAAAATGAGGTATTGCAAACTCAAGAAGGATTTTATTATGCTTGTTGCAACATGAAACAATTTTATGATATATTAATAAGTTAATGTAGGTTTTTTAAGGATAATAATTTAATTTTCTAATCATTATTTTATGGATTAAGGTCCCAATCTTTATAATTGATCGTTAAGACTATAAGGTGGTCTTAACCCTCTCTAAAACCCTAACTATGACTCGATATGGAATATCTTGTTCTAAATGAATATAAATGGTTTATATGACATATTTTTTTATTTTTAAATTTATATGACTCTCCAAAGTATCTCCATGTGGCATTGGTATATCAAAAGATTCAGTAGAAGTTATAGGAAACTCCTTGTTTTTTATATTTTTCATGTAGCAAATAGGGTTGACCAGGTCAAATAATGAAAATGAGTGGATGAGGATGTGTGAGAATTTTATTTTGTGTAAATTTAAGTTTATAATCAGGTTATATAATTTAAATATGATAAACCAATAATGGAATTTGGCTTATCTCTAAAAAGGCCTAGTGAGGAAGACAGTGAGAAAACTAGGCAAAAGTGGGAATGAGATTAGGAATGTGTCATGGTGTTTTAGGGATGGATAAAATTGCATAGGGTTATTATTAAATACATTTAAAATATATCCCATTTTAATATAATATTTGGAAATTCTTATATACAAGGAGAAAGCTACTCTCAAATTGACCTATCTAACACAATGAGGTCTCTATAGGGTGAAGACATGAGATTGGTCTATAAGACCAATATTTATATTGAAAATTATATTATATTTTTTAAATATGTTATAAATATTCTTGATTGTCACATAAATCTATTTTAATTTCATAAAATTTAATTGATATGTGTTATAAGTCATTGTTTCCATGACTGTGTTTTTAAGCTATAGGCAGTTTTTTGTATGTGAGTAAGATTGATGTTCTTGAGTCATTATGCATAGAATTCAAGAATTAAATTAATTTTTTTTTATATAGGTCTCAAAATTTAATTTTTATTTATTTTTATTCATGATAAATTTCTATTAAGGTGTGAAAATTCAAAGGTTCTTGACTAATTTTTTAGGTTTATTTGCAGTTTGAAGTGATTATATGAAAATTGTCAGTTTGAAGTATTTTTACCTATTTGGTGAAATATAATTAAAATTGTGATGACCTTGAGATAATTTATTTTCTATAAATATTATTTTTTTATCTTTTTTTTTAAATTTAGTGTATACTTCATATACTCAAAGTAGACTTTTTGGCAGTGAGAAGGCCTAATGGTGTGGTTCAAAGAGTGAAATGAGATAAATGGTGTTGGGGACATAATGTGAGATTATAATGGATATAATTTAATAATTTTTGAATTTTTTCATCAATTTATGGAGTCTCAAAATTTTCCAAGATGGTCAAGGTGAAACATGTGCCTTGAGAAGGCCTAATTGCATTAGGTCTCTATTAGACCTAATGGTGGTTTTGGTCCTTATGAGTGGTGACTGACATATGTAGTGGTTTTTTCACTTGTTAAATTTTTTTTTGATCTATTAAAATGGTGATACAATCATGGATAGGTGTGTGTTCAACCAAGGTTGGTGAAATTAAGAGTCAAGTATAAAAAGGTCAGATAGGCCTAATTTTACTAGTTGACAAAAAGAGGGTATGAGCAAAGGAAATATAAGTTTTAAAACTAGGTATATGGTTTTAATACCATAATATATCTGTTTTAAATATATAATTAAGTTATAAAATAATTTTGTAGATTATTATAAAGGCCATATGACCTAAATCTGAAAAGAAGAGGGCTAGTTGAGTGAAGAGGCTTAATAAGTTGTTTAAGAGAGATATAAAAGTGTGAAGAACAAAAAAAGTTGATCATCATCAATTAAGTGATAAATAGGTGTCCAAAGGTGATCAAAGGTTCTAGGTGTATGATCTGGTGCTGATTTACCTGGGGGGTTGGTTCCTCCTTGCAAGTTGGTGCTTACTAAAGGATTAGTTGAGTTGGTGCTTGACTAGTGAGGGGTTAGTGCTCTTTGTGGGGTTGGTGCCACACTAATTATTAATTAATTTTTTATAGTAATTTATTCCAAGATATTTTATAGTTATTTTTATCCCCATTTATGGTTTATCACATATCTTTTGTGTTAATATTTTATATGCTTATGTGGATGTTTTTTTATGCATTGGTTGATGTATGTGTTTGATTGAATGCTTCATAAATGATAAGTGAAATCAAAGTATTGTTTTAAGGGAAATAATTCAACCCAACCTCTTAGTATCTATAATTAAAAAAAATATTATCATATCATGTCCTTTTAAGGAGGCCTAAAATCCTAAAGGAGATCCTAAGCAAGTGAAGATGGCTAATCAATCACAAGGTAGGTTTTCTAAAAGTAAGGATCCATTGTTCAATGGATATAAATATGTTTTTTGGAGTGTCAAGATGAGAAAATATTTGATTTATCAAATTCATGATGTTTTTCAATCAATTTTGGATAGATTTAATGCACCCCTATTCCCCCTACAGATGTAATAGGTAAGAAGTTTAGTGACAATAATTCAAAAGCAATGAATGGTATTCTTTGTGGCCTATTAGAGAAAAACTTGTGAAGGTGATACACTATATGTCTACAAAATAAATGTAGGATAATGTGAATATTATCCATGAGGTAAAATGTAAGGTCAAGTTGGATATATTTCAAACCCATAAAAGATAGTTTGAAAGCCTAAGGATGAATGAATATGAGACCATTGCAGCCTACCTATTGAGAGTTGATGAAGTGGTCAACATCATAAGAGGCCTAGGTGAATAATTGAAAGATTTTAATATTGTTCAAAAGGTATTGAGATATCTAAATACTAAGTTTTAATCTGAAGTGTCTATTGTTGAAGAGATGTAAGATCTAGACAAGCTAAAGATGGATGGACTTTGTGGCACTCTAATAGCCTATGAGATGAGGATAAGTGAAGGGAGACATAAAAATAAGAAAGTTGATATCAAGGTAGAAAATAATTCAAAGGATAATAATAAATAAGATAATAAATCCAAATACAATTATTATTCTAATATTGATGATAATGAGTTGATAGATATGTTTTCAAGAAAGTTAAAAACTAGTTCAAGTAAATACAAGAGTAAACTATCCTTCAAGTGCTTTAATTATGGAAATATTAGAAACTTTGCTAATAAGTGACATCATAATCATAATAAAAAGGATTAATAATAGCATAATTAAATTCATGATGATTACAATAAGTCTTATAGGTATTATAAAATCAAGAAAAACTTTAGAAGGTATGATGACAAGAAAAAAAAATTCAAGAAAAAAAGAAGCTTTTACACCAAGGAAGACTACAGTTCATTTGATGATAGTGACCATGAAGGTGATGATCATAATTTAAATGAATTTATATTCATGTTTGTGGAGGGAAGTTGTTCAAATCAAGAAGAGTCCATGTGGTTTCCAATTAGTGATTCATATGAAGAAGAAAATGAGGTAGACATTGAGGCTAAGTTGATGAAGACTCTAGAAGAACTAAAGATGGTTAATAAGAGTAATAAGTTGATGAGGTATATTATCAAATAATATGAGGATAAAATAAATTTATTTGAGGTTATACTAAGAAATAAATCTAAGGAACAAGAGGAAATATTCAAACATGTGGAGACTCAAATTGAGATTTTGAATGCAATCCTCAAGGCGAAAGAAGAAGAATGTTCAAGGTATGTAACTAAACTAGATTCATTGAGAGTTGAGTAGGATCATGTATCAATTAAGGTAAATTATATTTTGAATTTTTAAAAGAGTACCAATGATCTATATAACATCTTGAGTAGTCAAAATACTGTTAATGACAAAACAAGTCTTGGTTTCAATGGAGACCAAAAGAGGAACACTAATATGACCAAGAAGGTCAATGGTCAATCAAATAATTATGGTGTTATTAGAATAAATATTAATCCTATTAGGGATATTAATAATATACGGTATGTTAATCCTTTCAATGGTTATTTTTATTCATGTAACCAATTTGGTCATAGAGCAAGGTATTGTAGAAGACCCTCCAAGAATAAATAAGCATGGAACTATGAGTAGAATCATAAGTCAAGAGCTATGGGTAATGGTGTATTTCCATAAATAGGAATAATGTGTTTCAATTTTCAAAAGGTTGGTCATATTATATAATTATGTAAGCATGGATTCTCAAGCCAAAACAAGAATATTGAGGCCCCTAGAGTGTAAGAAAAAAGACAAAATAGTGAATAGAGACCAAAAGTAGTTAAGGTGAATGATGATTCTAAGGTGTATGATGATTATAATGCAAGTTCAAGTAGAATAATTACCATGGTGGAGCATAGTTCAGATGTAAAGGAGTTTCAATAATTATCCCTATCAGCTCAAATTGTGGATGAAGAAGTCAAGACAAATAAACCAAGTCATAATGTTGTTCAAACAAAGATTGAAAGATTCAAGCCTAAAAGGATCATGAAGAAATTTTATTCTAGTAAAGACATGGAGATATGGTAATATATTGAGTTTATGTTGTTTTATTACCTAAGAGAGAAGATGTGACTCCATTAAGCTTCATGGAGGCACTTAACTAGTGAACAAAATCATGATGGATGCTTGGTCTTAGGGAGACCTTGGTATTATTTATTTTAGATCCAAATTTAAATCAATAGTCTATTGGAGGTGTGATTTAAAAATATGGGGTACAAATAATTTGTATGATGACTTGATCAAACCAAGTCACATTAATTATTGTGTCTAAATATCTCATAGAAATAAGGGGATCCAATTATGCTCCAAGAGTAGGTGTGCTTTCCAAGAAGATTTATATCATTGGTTATGAGCCTAATCTATGTTGATTTGTTCACACACACACACACACACACACACACACACACACACAGAGAGAGAGAGAGAGAGAGAGAGAGAGAGAGAGAGAGAGAGAGAGAGAGAGAGAGAGAGAGAGAGAGAGAGAGAGAGAGAGAGAGAGAGAGAGAGAGAGAGAGAGAGAGAGAGAGAGAGAGAGAGGTGTTGTTACATGTATAAGGATCAGATAGTTGTCAAGAGTTGACCATTTGTCATTAATGTCAAAGGGGGAGAAAATTCTAGTTTGGGAGAAAGGTCAGTTTGAAGAGATTCAACTTGGGGAGATTAGAATGATCAAATTTGTTTAAGTGTTTTACATCAATGATAAATGGGGATATTATTGAGTTATAATACTATTTTTGGTGTTGTGGTATAAATGCTTTCATTGATATCAAGTTCAAGATGGATGCCATTAATATCAAAGTCAAATTTGATTTCATGCATGGTGAAGTGATATGTGACAAGGAGTCTTATGACAAGAGAAAATTTGAAGGAAACTTATTATATCTCTATTAGGAGAATTTGAAGTCACCCTATTAATTATTTTTAGGTTGATGGCATGACAAGTTCAAGATCAAGATACAAGGTAAGCATACTTTTGAGCACTACTGTTAAGAAGCATTGTCACATCATGATCATGTGTATGAATATGGTGGTCTTGAAGGATGGATAAAAATAGGTATGAGTGGATGTTTAATGATTTAAAATATTTCATATTAAGTGTTGAAAAACTCAAGAAAGTTTCAAGTAAAACTTTAGAAGTAAGGTCTTAAGCCTAAGCATGCAATTAGACTAGTCCTAGACTCTACTTGACCTAATGAAGAGTCTTGAGGTGTCATCAAGATCTATCAAGGATGAAAATTAGTGGTATATCATGTGAAAATATTTTAGACTATATGTAAACATATTTATAATGTATATAATATTTCATAAGAGGTTTTTAGGTTAGTTTTTGGCTTAGTCTTTACATGAAGAGACCTAGTGAGAAGGCATAAGCTTGGTAGCATGTAGAGATGACTAGTATGAGGATTGTGAGAATAATATTGGTAGTGTGTGAAAATTTAATGAGGTTTTATAACATGAAAATATGGTGTTTATAATATTAAAAGAGGTGTCAAGGCATTTTTAAGGTCTAAGTGTGACTACCAGTTCAAAGCCTAATGTGCAATGACACATAGTGTAGCCTAATGAGGGGTCAATTTCAGATTTTAAGGTGTTATATATCATGAGATAATTATCATAGGTTTGAGAGGTTGTTTAAAGTGTGTTTACCAAGTCTAAATTCATAGACTGAAGGAGAAAGTATGAAATGTAGTTTTGAGGTTTTCTATATGTACAAAATGAGGTGTTACAAAATCTATAAGGATTTTATTATGATTTTTGGCATGTGAAATTTTTAATGAGATCATAATAAGTTCATGGAAATTTTTTAAGGATCCTAAATAAAGTTTTCAAGCATTATTTTTTGGATTAAGTGCCCAAGCTTTATAAATTATCGTTAAGACTGTAAAGTGGTTTTAACCCTCTCTAAAACCTTAACTATGACCCAATATGTAAGATATTGTTAGAAAGGGATTATAATGGTTTTTATGACCTATTTTTGTGATTATAAAATGTATATGACTCTTCCAAGTATCTCTAGGTGGCATTGGTATGTCAGAAGAGTGAATAGAAGCTACAAGAAACTCCTTGTTTCTCATATTTTTGATGTAGTAGATAGGATTGACTAGGTTAGAGCATGGAAATGATTGGAGGATGATGTGTGAGACTTGTATTTTTGTGAATATAAGTTTATTATTCGGTTATATACTTAAAATATTATAAATTTTTCATCAAATTTGGCTTATCATTAAAAAGGCTTAGTGAGGAAGGAAGTGAGAAAACCAAATAAAAGTAGGAATGAGATTAAGGATGTGTTGTAGTGGATTACGGATCAATAAAATTACATAGGTTTGTTAATAAATAAATTTAACACATGAAACCTTTGATTATAATATTTTTATATGCTTATATACAAGTATAAAGTTTCTCTCAAAATGACCTATCTAACACAGTGAGGTCTGTGTAGGGTGAAGAAATGAGATTGGTCTGTAAGACCAATAATGATATTTATAATTGTAATATATTTAATTAAATATGTTATAATGATACTTAATAACCATATAAATATGTTTTAAGTTCATAAAAGTGAATATATAGGTGTTTTAAGTCATTGTTTCTATGTCTATGTTTGAAGCTATAGGCAGTTTTCTGTGTGAGTAAGATTGATGTTCCTGAGTCATTATGCATAGATTTGAAGAATAAAATGCACATGAAGTTATTATATAGGTATAATATGTTATTTTTTTAAAGTATTTTTATTTATGATAAATTTATATGAAGGTGTGAAAAGTCAAAGGTTCTTGACTGGTTGTTGAGGCCTGTTTGTAGTTCTGAGTGAGCATATGGAAATGGTCAGTTTGAGGTATCTTGACCTATTTGGTGAAATATAATTAATATGGTGATGAATTTTAGTTAATTTATGTTATATAAATATTAATTTTTTATATTTTTTGTGTAAAAATTGAGTGTATACTTTATATATTCAAAGTAAACTTTCTAGTAGTGAGAAGGGCTAATTGTGAGTAGGCCTAATGGTGTGGTTCAAGGAGTGAAATGAGCTAAATGGTGTTGGGGAAATAATTTTATATTTAATGGGGTATAATTTAATAATTTTTGAAGTGTTTAATATATTTATTGGGGCTCAAAATGTTCCAAGTTGGTCAACGTGAAACGTGTGCCTTGAGAAGGCCTAATTGCATTAGGTCTCTATTAGGTCTAATGGTGGTTTTGGTCTTTATGAGTGGTGAACGACCTATGTAGTGGTTGTTTCACTTTTTAAACATGTTTTTTTAATATATTTAAAGGATTATATAATCATGGATATGTGTTTTTTTATCAATGTTGGTGAAAGCAAGAGTCAAGTATAAAATGAAGGTCTGATAGGCCTAATTTTACTAGTTAACAAAAAGAGGGTATGAGAGAATGAAATATAAGTTTGGAAACCATGTATAGGTTTGATTAACATAATATATGTGTTTTTAATATTTCATGAATTTATAATAGTGATTATATAGATTATTAGAAAGGTCATATGACTTAAATCTACCAAGAAGAGGGTTAGTTGAGTGAAGAGGCCTAATAGGTAATTTGAGAGAGATAGAAGAGTGTGAATAAAAAAAGAAGGTTATAATCATAATTTGATTGATAAAAAAGTGTCCAAAGGTGATCAGAGTTCTAGGTGGTTGAGTTAGTGCTGATTTGCCTAGGGGATTGGTGCTTCTTTTTAAGTTAGTGCTTGTTGAAGGACTAGTTGAGTTGGTACTTGACTAGTAAAGGGTTGGTGCTCCTTGTGGGGATGGTGCCTCACTAAGTATTGATTAATTGGTTATATAAATTTATAAAAATATTTTTTTAATGGGTTTTATCCCTCTTGAGGGTTTCCCTCATATCTCTTGTGTTCATATGTTATATGTTTATGTGGATGCTTATATATGCATTAGTTGATGTATGTGTTTGAATGGATGCTTCATGAATGATAAGTGAAATTTAAGGATTGTTTTAAGTTAACTAATTCTCCCCCAACCAATCTTATTATATATACTTATAATATGGGTTATCAATTAATATGTCTTATATACCACATAACCATCATATTACACAAGCTGATATTATAATGAAATGCAATAAAACTATTTTAGATATTTATTCTGTGTAAAAAAAATTAAATAAAATAGGAACATTGACATAATAAAATCAAAATATCAAAATTATATTCATTAAAACATCAGATCTATATATTTTAGTTCTTCTACCTCACAATTTTTCATATAAAATCTTAGATATATCTCTTACTCCAACTTTTAATTCCTAGTTGGTGCCTAGCATAGGTGCAGGGGCATGATTAAATAGATGTAATATCCACCAAATTAAATTAAGTGTGTTTACCCCACTAACAACATTAAGACACCTTAGTGCACCACCATTCAATGTCACAAATATTATATGTCTTCAAATTTCCAAGGAACAAAAAAAAATTATAACTCATTGTGTCCCAAAGTAGATCACATGCATTAGTAAATGAATAATTATGAATTTACATGTATTTCATAGTTATTATTCAAACAATAAAAAATTTCTCATTGTACATAATAGTTGTATGAGTTTTTAGGACTTTGACATCACCAATATTCATAAAAAATTTATTACCATGATCCTCACATCATTTATAGAATGATTTCATGATTTATCATAGGATTTCTAACTGATAAATAATTCAACACATAGGATACATGATGAGGATCCAATCATATGCACAAATCTCTCCTACTCATTTCTCTTTGTAGTGAATAATCAACTATGCCAAATATATGTTTCTCAGGTGATATCACAAACTAAAAAAACTATACATATAATATTTACATGGCTATGTTGTAATATAATAGTGTAAAAACATATTACACATAACTATTCAAGCTTATTTAGACAAAGTAATGGTTACAAATGCACATGACAAAATAATGAGTAAAACATTATAGACACAAGTGTGCTCACAGGCAACACCGAACTTAAGTAATCACATAAGTACCAAAAATAATTCTAAAAAACATAAATAAAGCCTATGAAATACACAACACTTTCACATAATTATAAAAAACATGTATATCATAAACTAAGTACACCAAAACACTTAGACAAATTACTAAACTAACATATCTTTTTTGGATTGATGTAAAACTACTCATTAACCTAGATGTTCCTATGTCATACACCCTACATGTGAAAACAAGCATGTGTTCCTTCTCATGTCACTTATAATAACTATGCTAATCATATTCCTTTTCTTCAACTTCTAATTTGATAATACATGTCACATCTTCTATGTCTTCAAATTTCCAATGTACCAAATATTCTTTATATATTTTTTTTACTCTTTTCAATTCACATGTTGATGACTTCTTCTATTTATTCACTATCTCTCTTAGGAATCTAAAATATCCATTATATTTATTTATAATTTATACTTGCATGTTTAGTACTCTACCCTTCATAATATGGATATGAATAAGCCACATTTAAAATATATGATATGTATATACCATTAGGTAACTCTATTTCATATGAATTCCTTCAAAACTTTTACAAAATTCTACATGGACCAATTATTTTCCATTTTAGCTTATCATATGAACCTTTTTAAAATATCTCTTTTCTCAAGTATGCTAAGACTAAGTCTCCCACTTGATATTCAACTTCTCTTTTATTCACATCTACTCTCTATTTGTACGATAATGCATTTATTTCCAACTATTTTTTCACTTGATTATACACTTCTCACATATGTTCTAAAAAATATTCTACTTCATCATGTATCTTTTGCTCATTATTCATGTCTCTTATTTTTTAACTCCTCTTGGACTTTACCAAATGAAAATTATAAAATAGTTTATTTCTTGTACTTATATTTACTAAATTTTAATAATCAAACTTAGCTTATCCCATAACATTATCCTATTTTCTTAACTTACCTTAAATTAAACATCTCAAAATATTACCAAAACTTCTATTTACTACATCTATCTATGCATTTGCCTGAGGATGGTATGTTGAACTAGAATTTAGTTTAGTATACAAATAATTCCATAATTTCCATTTGAAATTTATAACAAAATTCAAATTGCATGGTAAACCATGCCATATTACAACTTATTTAAAAAACAACTAAGCAATGTTTGTTGCATTACTAGTATTTCTCAATGGTATAAAATGTACCATATTTTAAAATCTATCAACTATAAAAATACTAAATAATTTCCTCTTTATATTATAATCAAACCCAAAATAAAATACATACTTATTTCATCCCATGAATTTTTTAAAATAGGTAAAATTTAATATAACCCTATATTCTAAATTCTCCCTTTAGGTAGTTAGCAAACACTACACTTTTAAACAATTTTTTCACAAATTTGCACTCATATGAAACCACTAATAATTTTATGATACTCATGTTAATGTTTTTCATAACTAAAATGATGTCTAAACCTCTAGTATCCTTTTCTTTGACTAAGGTCTCTCAAACTAAACCTATTGGTATGCATAATTACCTTCATTTGCATAATAAAACTTCTTAAATATAATATTCTAACCTTGGTGTTCTATCTTGACTCACTGGTTTTGTACATCACTTCCATTCTTCTATAAAAACTTCATATTCCACATATTATTATTTCATAAGATCAAATCTATAATGACTTCCACTATTAATTATTTTAACAAAAGAACTCTTTAACTCAATGCATTAACAACTCTATTAGAATTTCCACTTATATGTTTAAGTAAAAATGAATAACCTTGTATGAATTCAACCCACTTCATACATCTTTGATTTAATTTATACTGAATATTGATGAAATTTAATGATTGATGATCTGTATACAATAAAATTCATTTTTAAATAAGCAATGTCTCCATTTATTTTGTGCATGCATAATTTCATAGACCTTTGTCTCCATTTATTTAGTGCCTACATGTTATGGTCCTAGTGGGCGGACTTCACTAACACCTCAAGGTTTTGGTGTAGCAGTTCGTTACATGTGGTATCAGAGCCTCCACCAAAGTTCAAGTCGTGGAGTGGGTGGGTTACGCTGGTATTGCAATGTTCAGCTGGGGCTCGTACACATAGTGGATCTCATGTACGTGTGTAAAGTCATACCAGAGTCTAGGCTTCGGAAGTGTGGTGGGATGTTATGGTCCTGGTGTGTGAACTTCACTAATGCCTCAAGGTTTTGGTGTAGCAGTTTGTTACACTACACAATTTCATAGAACTCTTGATCATATATTGAGTATATATGCTTTGCATCATTTAAATTTTCATTGAGATATAAAATAGGTATCCATTATTGACTCAATACATAAAAAAATATAGGAATCCTAGAAATAGTTTCTCTATTATCTTCTTATTCAACTTATAGAAACTATGTTCTATTTTTTTCCATAAAAATTATCTTTTATCTTTGTGCATTACATCAGTAATCAATGTAACTATTCCACTAAAATTCCTAATGAACTTCTTATAAAAACTTTTTACTCCATGAAAACAATGTATCTTAAATTTACTATGTGGTAATAAGCAATTATATATAGCTTGTACCTTTTATAGATCCATCTTCAAACCTTCTTAATAAATCACAAATCCAAAATATACCAATTATTTGTGCATGAAATTACATTTATTCAAACTCAAAACTAATTTTTCATATCTCAACCTTTCTAACACTTTGTGCAAAAGTCACAAATGTTTTTCCTTTGTTTTATTGAAAATCAATATGTCATCAAGATACACAATGAAAAACATACCCAAAATGGTTTAGTAACTTCATGAATGTACTCATTGCATTAGCTAAACCAAATGTCATAACCAACTACTCATATAAACCTTTTTGTGTTTTTAATGTTTTATTCCATTAATCACCTCTCATGCATGAATATAATTATATCCAATCCTCAAATAATTTTTTGTTAAATGTCTTTATTTACTCAAACAATTCATCAAAACAACCATGTATAACAATGGAAATCTATATTTTATAGTCATTTTTTAGTGGATCTATAATTAGTGTAAATTATCCATTATCCATTCTTCTTATACATTAGTATTGATTGTATTGTAAATGGGATACAATTTTCTCTTATTAAAACCTTTTTTTATCAAGACCCAAACTTATCTCTACAGGTCTATATTTTATTTTGGAGTCAATCTATGTGCTACTTTAATTAATAAACTTAAACTAGGTATCAAATCCATGTGATGACTTATGCTTTTCATTGGCAATAATCCTTTTCGAAAATCATTAGACATAATCTCCTAAAACTCACTTGGTATCTCATTTAATTCACTCAAAAATGATTCTTTTTCTATGGTTTCTTGTGTTAGTTTTTTGATCAATTCATAACATTCAATTATTTTCACTTCCTTTATAAATTCTTTTCCTAACACTATAAAAAAATGGACTCTTTTCCAATTCTTCACACTCATCCTTGAAAGGGTTCAATGTATGTTTTAATACATATTTAAAAAATGTTTATGCATTGGTGTGACCATTATGTTATGCATTAGAGTCAAAATTCAAAGCCATTCTGATAAAAACATGATAAATAACCATATAAACTATGTCACATAAAACTTCATCTCTATAAGTACTAATCTAGTAACTTACTAGACATTTTTTCTTCACTAGAATTTGATGTCCTTTTAACAACCAAGATACCTTATATGCATTTGTATACCAAATTATTTTCAACTTATGTTTATGTATGATATTTTTTGAAACAATATTATCTTTGCTTCCACTATCAATAATAAATGTAATACACTTACATTCATAGTTGCAAATGTTTTTGACCAAATTATTTCCCTATGCTAGACTATTTTCCTCTTTCACATGTTTTAAGAAAAACCTCTTCATAATGAGGGCTTATCTATTATTTATTAATCTAAGTGATGAATGTATGTAACACATTCTTCATCTTCTTATGTGATATGTGCACTTGGATTAGTTCTTATGTTTTATTCAATATGCATATGAGGACATTCAAATGCTCTATGGCTAGCATCACCACATCTAGAACATGTTCCATTGAATACATGACCTCTACCTCATCCATAGGTATTAGATCCTTTGCCTCTAAAATCACCTCTAAATCTCTAATACATAACACCATTATGCTATGAATTACTTGGCCCTCTTGCATTTGCATAAAATAACTTCTACCACTCTCGCATCTAGGTGTGACCCTTACCATTCTTGTTGATGTTCCTCCTTATTGTTTGTGTGAAAAATGTTCCTCTACCTTTATCACATTGTTTTAGGATTATTTAATAGACCATAGTTTGATCATACCAAATATTTATTAAATTTACATATGCAATCCATTCACATATCTATAGATATTCTCTATGTCATATTCCACATGACCCAGTATGATGGTAAGTATGCAATACTCCTTAGTGTATTATTTGACACTCATTTCAATTTATTTTAGTTTTTGGATCTTATTTTAAAAACTTATATTATAATCCAAAATAATATATTTATCTTGGAAATAAATATATTCCATGTCTTACTATTTTCTTTATCTTTTCAAAATATCTCTAACTCAATGATCTAATTAGTGTTATAGAAAATGGAACATAAAGTTGTCTACGTTAGTTTTGGGCTTATTACAACTAGGAAAAATCATGGGATAGTCCCTTTGTGCTCAAAATTTTACACTCGACTGTGTTGATATGAATTCACATAAGCCTCAGGCCTTATGCACTCACCCAAAGTGAAATAGAGAAATAATTGGGGTTGATGTTGGGCTAGTTATGCCATGGCACAAGTCATCAATTCTAGGAATTGATTAATTCCAAGAAGGTTCCAAGTATATATTCATAGGTGTGATCCTTTTATGGGATAAGCTTAGTGGTCTATAGGCTCAAGCCTATAGGTGGACTAGTTATAGAGTCATAAGGGTGTTTGAAGGGTCAAGGGGTTTCTTTTAGTTAAAGTGTTCATACTAAAATCATGCTTATTAGGAAGAGAAGGAACATTTGGAACATGGGATTTATATACTTAGCTATGTTACAAGTTACCATTGGCATCATTAATACTTATAGGGATGCCATTAATGACTTAAACCAAAATCATGAATAATCATTCCTTATTTGAACTTAACTATAGTAATACATCCATTATACATAGTTCATTTAGCAATATGAAAGACACATAGACTAGAGACATCATGTTTACTTAAAGCATTCATCACCATTAATCAAAGCTTAAGCAATATATAGTTCATAATAGGAAATATATTCAAGTTTATACTACTTAATGGATTAGAGGCTCACAATTAAGCTTTGGCATATATAAATGGAGACTTCATGGCATCTAAGTTAGTCATAAGTCTAATGTTAGTCATTAAAAAGCATACAAAAGGAATTTTGATTCTAAAGAGCTTCAATTCACTAAGTTCCCATCCTTTTGCTTCACTAGTTTGAGCTCATTTTATATCCTTCATGAGTAGTGTAGAGCAAAAAATTACTCTACATTTCATTCTAATTTTCAGTTGCATGTTGCAAAATTTTGTTCCCACATACTTTGGTCTGAGATGGCGAAGTTTTGAAATAGAGCATAGGTGCTATTTTTCCTTTTGATTAATTTTTGTCTAAGTGTTGAAGTCAAGTGGAATCTGCCAAGTGTCATCATTTAAGGCACTTTTCATAATATTAGTAAAGCAGCAGAGATTGCCACGTACCTCATAGAAACTCAACAGAACATGACAAGTGTTAGCATCTGCATTTCATATCAGCATCTATGTTATAAATCTCTTTTTAGTAGAAGGTTTCAAAAGCTAAGTATCAAGATCAAGCAAAAAACACCAAGTGGTAATCGTGAAAGGTCTCAATTTTGATTTTCTAAAAGTGACAGAAGACACCATGTATCCCAGTAGAAGAGAGTGAAAGCCACCATGTGTCAAGATCCAAATTATCTTCATTTTCCTTCACTAATATAATAAAGACTATGGTGTATATTAAGTGTTGTTTCTGAAGCCAACAAAAGCTGTCAAGTGTCATTATCTGTGTAAATATGAAATGAGACCCAATTGTTTCTATGGTATAAATAGAGTAAAGCAAAGACTGCCACATGTCACCTTCTGTAGGCTTCTAAAAGGATAGCTAAAAATAGCAGAGACCACCACGTAACCCTAGATAAGTAAAGCAGAGATTGCCATGTGTCCTTTAATGAAGCAATGGAGATTGCCACCTATCCTTGTGCCCCTTTTAAAGTTACTTGGGTAAGAAATTTTGTGGGTCTTATTTCTATTAAATTGTTAAGGTTTCAAGGAAGTGGATTGTGATAGGTGTCAAAGGTGGAACGCTCATAAGTAAAGACACAAAAGGAGTATAAGTTATGTGAAAAATGCCGCATGTCTTCGATAAGTGCTATGAAAACTACCAAATGTCATCCTATAGTGTCTCCTAAAGTAATAAGAATGTTTTCAAGGAATTGGCTAAGTGTTATCTAGTGTTAAGAGAAGGGAGCGTCCTACAATCTATTTCAGCCAATGCGCTGCCAGAAGACAAAGCATTTTAAAATCTATAAAATATCTTCTGTTAGACACTTCTAGTTTGGTTATATTTTAGTTGGGCTATTAGATTGGGAACAAGCAGATAATTTGGAGTGAATCTAAGGCTATAAATAAGGGTGCAGAGATCACCAAAAAGGGGAGGAGAGACTAGAGAGAATTTTTTGAAAAGAATTATTGTAAAGAGTTTAGACTTTCTAGAGTTATGACTAGGAATATCATTTGCTTTTGTTCTATCTTCTTAAGTTGGAAGGTTTATGTAACTGTGTGTGTTTTTGTGCCTCTTATGTGACTGGAAAATTAATGAGAAGATTGAATCCTATGCCTTTGTTGATATTTTATGTGTCATTGAAAAAGTAGTATAGGCTGTGTTGTCAAGAGTTTAGAATTTTTAGAGCTGTGATTAGGAATGTCATTTGCCTTTGTCTCATTTTCTTGAGTCAAAAAGTTTACATAACTGTGCATGTTTCTATTTCTATTGCTAATTCGCTTTCTACATTCAAAAGATGAATAAAGAAACTAAGGAAATGGACAAGGCTAGAAGTACCTGGATATAGACTACGCACCGTAATCCAGACACTTGTGGGCACCCCTCTTTGGCTGTGGAGGAATGACACCTGCAAATAAGAAAACTTGGACAAGAAAATGTTAGATAGATAGATGGTGGGTTGCCAGGCAAAAGCCTGTTCCCAGAAGTATGAGAACTTCCTTAAGGGAGGTCAACCCACTATTTTGATAAAAGATAAATGACTGATAAATGATAGAATGCCAAAATAGACTGAAATGATAGCAAATTGAAAGAGAAAAAGAAGCAAAGGCATACCTAGAAGAAGCTGTCAGCTTAATCATAGTCACTGGCGTCGGTGGTCAAAGGTGTCGACGTCAGTTATGTTGCCGATGTCGGTCGGGGTAATGACCGGCGTCGGTCGGGGCAATGGGCTTGGACAGGGTTTAGCCAGGTTTTGGTCGAGTCTGGATAGAGTCTGATCCAGGCTTAGTCTGTGGACGTACAAAATGGTCTGGGAGAGTCTGGTTTTAATTGAAGGTCTGTGCAGAGGTCTAGGATAATGGACAAAATGTCGAAAAGGGACAGAGAGATAAAGGAGGTCAATCAGGGAGATAGGAATCTGGGTCTGCCTGGTCTAGGTTAGCAATTTGGGTTGGGGAAAAGAAGTACTGAATCTAGTTTAAAAGCAGATGACTAGAAAGCATAAAGAAAACAAATAGAGTACTTACCTGTGCCCTGCTGAAGAAGGTGTTGATCTTATTGCTGATGATGCCGGATGTGAAGCCTATTGCTGATGGAGAATCCCTGTTGTTCACTTGCAGAAGCTTGCTGTGTACCTGAGGGAGAGAGTCAGATTGATTGGCAGAGAGGTCAAGTGAAAGGATGGATATAAGAGTCTGATGCAAAAGATTCAAGAGTCGGGATGCCAGGGAGAGATGCAGAGAGTGAAGAGGAGGAGATAATGGTGAAGAAACCGTTATGAAAGGTGCCGATGCTGGCAATATCACTGACGTCGGTCGACGGTTGACTGACGTCAGTGGCTAAAAGGCCGGAGAAAGGCTAAAAATAGCCTTTCATCCATTTCCCAACCATCGGGTCAAATGAATGTGAGGATGAAATGGTCGACGGGGGTTAAATGGGTGAGTGGGGAAGATAATGAGGAGATTTGGCATAATAAATGCTAAGAGGAAGGTGGAGGGATTCAAGGGAGGATCCAAGGTGGCAAGGGTGGGGTGGAAAGGGGGCCACTTAATTAAAATATTTAAGTTATTTTAATCAAATGAATGGAGAGGACTAAGGCCAAGGGTTAGGATATGGGTTTGAGGCAGACAAGGGGGAGAACCAAGGTGCAGACACATTTGCGATGTCTATATTTGCACCTTTTTGTCTTGTTGGTTGTTCTAGATGAACTATAAGACAAAAACAGGAGGTGGTTGCCCCAGGTGAGGGATGATGTGGATTGCCTCGAAGTATGGATGAGGTATAGTGTTAATCGAGTGGATGTCATGGTCTTGAGGGTCATTGGTCGAAGTCTGGACGTTGTTTCGAGTAGGTGGATGATTTGGAAATGGTTGTTTGAAAATGTCAATATGTTGGTTAGGTGGGGCGTTTGAGTTATCTAAAATAAGATCCCCCTTGTTGATCATGTCTTGGACGATGTTTTTGAAGGTTTGGCAGTTGTTGATTTCATGGCCTTGGATGCGGTGAAAGTGACAGAAGTCAGCCTCCCTATACCATGTAGGGATGGATTTTGAAGGGTCAAATTGAGGTGGTCAGATTGGAGGGAGATTGAGGATCCCCTGCTTGAGTAGTTTTTCCAAAACGAAAGCGTATGGTTCTCTAAGTGGAGTGTAAGAACACTGAATATACCGTTGTTGGAATTGTTTGGTGATGCTGGAAGACGTCGAAGGTTGAGAGTAATTCATTGTTGTTGAGGATGGTGATCTAACGACCACAGTATTGGCCACTCCTTTAGATTCAGAATTGGCAGAAGAAGAAGGTCTGGAAGAAGAATGACCATTGGTTTTAGCGTTGGTATGACGCAATTTGACCTTATCTTTTTTTTTTTTTGACGGTGAACTGATCGATGCGGGAAGTCCACATGATGTTGTTTGCTTGGTGGTCATGTTGTGAAGCTAATCAATGCAGGAAGCTTCAAAAGTAGGTGCTGTCTATAGCAATAATTAGTCATAGCCATACTTTGAGGGAGTGGTCTATACTTTGCTTTAAATGTCTGATAAGTTGGCCTAGCTATCCTTCAAGGGATCAGTCTAGTAATACAGCAATTATGTAGCTGTCCTTCGAGGGAGCAGTCTACATTTAGAGTGTTTTATGACCTGGTATGATATATTATTTTTGATATAATTTGACTGAAGTTTAACCATGGACGAGCCTGTAGAGGTTTAAGGGTCCCCTTTTATTAGGACAAAGCATTACTGCTTGACAAAAAAAGGGTTGACAAGTGTTAGGAAGCAGGGTTGATAGGAAAAGGAATGACAATGACAAGGGGTTGCTCAAGGGACGAGCTCAAGTAAAATGTCAAGTGATCGAGCACTCGACTAACAGTAGAAATGGTCAAAGATGCAAGACAGAAAGGGGGGCTCAAGGTCTAATAAGTCCTTGGGCCATGCTTGTATGTTATGATAAGGTCCAAGTCAATTAGGAGCAAACTTGCCCCAATTTGCCTCTTTCCAGATTGGTCAAGTGTTGATTGATGGATGTGAAGTTGGTTGACATTGTCGTTGGTTGGTTGAAAAAGGTTGAATGTTTGGTCGAGCGGTCTGGTTGATTGATATTTGGTTGAAGTTTGGTTGAGACTGGTCGAATAATTGGTCGGGGGTTGGGTCGATGGACACTTGGTCGAGATTTAAGATTAAATGAGTGATTGATATGTGGTAGAGACTGGGTCAAAAAGTTGGTTGAGGTTTGGATGAAGGATGAATTCCCCCAGCAGGTAGGGAGAATGTTTGAAAGATTGGTTAAGGTCGGTTGAGGTTTAGTGGTCAAATGGATGGTATTAATGTCGAATAAGGGGGTCAAAGGTGGCAAAGGGACCATAGTCTGGCGTGGGGATCCTGATTTAGGTGATGAGGTTGGAGAGGCATGGGTCAGGGTTGATGTTTTGTCGAAGAGGTGGTCAAGAGGATCCTTGATGAGAAGGGAGTCCCTTTTTCGGTGCTGACGAGTGACAGCTTTGAGAGCGCAACAACGCTCAGTGTCATGTCCCAGAATGTGATGATAATGGCAGAATTTAGAGTTGTCAAACCAAGAGGGCCTTGATCCGAGAGTTGATGGGAGGGACGGTGTTGAAGGTTTGTTGATAATGTAGTTGAAAAGAGAGGTGTCATTCTCCAAACATCGGTGAATGGCAACCTTGAGGGCACAACAATGTTCCGTGTCGTGTCCAGGCATGTGATGATATGCACAAATGCAAGTGTGGTCAAACCAAGGTGGTTTAAGTCTGAGAGATTGATATTGTCTAAGAGGTGGGAGGTTGATACGAGATGACTGCAATAATTGCCGTAAGAGCAAGGCATATGAACTTGCTGACGGGTCGGGATGTTTTATTGCAGTGAGGGTTGGTGACGTTGGTTTGAGCGGTGTGAGAGGTGTAGGTCGAGGGTTTGGAGGAGATGTATGTCTGATGGGTTGAGAGAGTAATAGAGGCGACTTGTCTCTATGAAGGATGGGAGTGGGAAGCACTCCTATTAAAGTGGACGGATGCGGGCCCAAGATTGAGGGTAATGACGAAGGTGGAGGAGGAGTTCTCCGGTGAGGTCTAGTAGCTTTCGTGTGTTTGGGTCGAGGGCCACTATTATGTGAGGCGAGGTTAGATGTAGGTTTGGGTTTGGATGTGGATGGAGGTGAGTGAGATGTAGAAATCTCACGCAAAGGGCAAGAGGAAACCGTGACTGGGTCTTCCTTGGTTGAAATGGGTGGAGAGACTGGTTCTTCTCTTGGTGGAGAAGAAATAAGAGAGTGTGGCTCCTCAAATGGGCAGAGGGCATGGATGATCGTGCCTTCTACTTGTAGTTGAGGAGTAGGCAAGATAGGGTCTTTGGATGAAGGTGGGCTTAATGGCATTGATGTGGTCAAAGCGTCCTCCAATACAAGAGAGGTAGATGGAGGACTAGTAGGAGAAGAAGGTTCTTCATCCTTTAATGGAAGAGGTTGGTCAAGGACAAGAGGCAAGATAGTGTTAATCGCGTGAATGTCATGGTCTTGAGGGTCATTGGTCGAAGTCTGGACGTTGTTTTGAGTAGGCAGATGATTCAAAAATGGTTGTTTGAAAATGTCAATATGTTGGTTAGGTGGGGCGTTCGAGTTATCTAAAATAAGATCCCCCTTGTCGATCATGTCTTGGAAGATGTTTTTGAAGGTTCGGCAGTTGTCGATGTCATGGCCTTGGATGCGGTGAAAGTGACAGAAGTTGGCCTCCCTATACCATGTAGGGATGGCTTTTAAAGGGTCAAATTGAGGTGGTCAAATTGGAGGGAGATTGAGGATCCCCTGCTTGAGTAGTTTTTCCAAAACGGAAGCGTATGGTTCTCCAAGTGGAGTGTAAGAATGCTGAATGTACCATTGTTGGAATTGTTTGGTGATGTTGGAAGACGTCAAAGGTTGAGAGTAATTCGTTGTTGTCGAGGATGGTGATCTAACGACCACAGTATTGGCCACTCCTTTAGATTTGGAATTGGCAGAAGAAGAAGGTCTGGAAGAAGAATGACCATTGGTATAACGCAATTTGACCTTATCTTCTTTAAGGGCGCAGAGTTTGAGCTTTCGAGCCATGATGAAAGCTTCGTCAAAAGTGCAGAATGTTTGAATCCACAAGGTAGAAGAGATGTGTCTGGCACATGCTCAAGAGAAGATCTTGATGAGCTCAGGTTGTGGCAAAGAGAAGGAGTGCTGGTTAATCAGGCCCCTCCAACGAGCAACAAAATCGACTACAGATTCATCATCAAATTGCTTGATGGAGTAAAGGTCTATGATTGAGACTTGTTTGGTGATGTTGATTGAGAAATGGTCAAGAAATAGTTGGGCGAGTTGAATGAATGAAAAGATAGAGTGTCTAGCAAGAGAACTATACCAGTCAAGGGCTGGGCCAGAAAGCGACATAGGGAACGTGCATAAAAGCAACGCATCGTCATGGGCAATAAGATAACAGGCATGTCTAAATGCTCGTAGATGTTGTTGTGGGTCTTCCTTACTCTGAAAGAGAGTGAATTTAGGAATCTCCTAATGGTTAGGGTATGGTAGAATAGGGACAGAAGGATGGATGGGCTCATTGCAGATTTGCTCATATGACAAAATATTGCTTGAACTGGAAATGGAGGCTTCGAGACTGGACATTTTATCCATCAGCATCTTAATGATGTCTACTGACAAATTGGCAGGTTGGGCGCCCCCTAAGTTGTAAGGCACTTGGAAGAGGCTAGAGGAGGCGTGCGACATAGTTGGTTGTACAATGTACGGATGACTAGTCGCAGGGGTAGAAGTGGAGGCTAAAGGTGGTTGCGTTATGAAGGTTGAAGGTATAAGTTGACTAGGCACCACCAAAGGTGGTTGAATGGCAGCACTGGTAGAAAGATAGGTTGGCACTCCTACATTTGTGGGCGCAAGAGTATGAGGGGTCGAGATAATCAAGTTCTGATATGATGTAGAACTTGGTTGAATTGCAGGTGGTTGAGGGGGTAATGGAACCCTGATGGAGGTCGGTCTAAAAATAGACGAGGAGGCCAAACTTTGCATATCAGTGATGGTTGGGTTAATAGTTGAGGTGAAAGGCTGAGTCATAAAGGGTTGGGTGGCGAATGGTATGGATGTTGTCGCCACGTCACCTGAAAGGTCTCGCATTGGGTTTCTCATGAGATAGTTTTGGAGGGCTGCGGTATTGAGGTCCAAGAATCTCTCGAAATCTTGGTCCCCTTCAGGGATGATGGGAATTTGAGTCGGGGTCAGGGTTGGGGTCGGTCCTGTAGGAGTTCTTTTAGTCTCTGAGTGGAACTCCATGATAGGACTGGTTAGGGACGAGGGAGCGTGGTCAAAAAAAAAAAAAGGGTCAGGTTCCAGAAACTGTGTTCTTGTAGTTCCAGAAACTTAGAATGGAGTTTTTGACAGAGAGGGGATAGGTTTTTAGGCTACTGGTTTTGAGAAAAAGGACAGTGACAGAGACCGACGTCGGTTTAAAAACCAATGTCGGTAAGGCAGATAGCCGACGTCGGTCAGATAACCGATGCCAGTAAGAGAGGAAAGCCGACGTCGGTGACAGAACCGACACCGATAACTGTGTCTTCCAGAGAACAAAAAGATTTTAAGATTCTTTGGAAAAATAATGAAGAAAGTGTCCTCACTCACTCAAACAAATAGATGAGAAGAGAAGAACAGAGAGAGACAGACAAGCCTAAGCGATAAATCCTAGGAATTAACCTTAGAATCTTATGGCTTATGCCTTAGATGAATGTTTGGGGAGATTCGCTGCAGGAAGGATCCTAGAATAAGGTGGTCTAAAGCTGGTTTCGGGTCTGTTAAGGCACTCAAAAGTCTGTGTTAGGTTTGGTACGTGGCCTGGTGCTAAGGAGCAAGCTCCCCTCACTTCATGATTCCAGTGGTTAGCTGGTCTCGCTTAGCCAAGATATACCTCGCCTAGAGTTTATCCTCCGCCAGAGAACGGAGTGGGCTTCCCCCTTGGTGATGAAATCCAAGTAGGGTCACCGGGACGGGTAAGGTATCCGCTGGGGGATGAAATCCCAGTCGGGCCTTGTCTCAAGTAAGTTTTATGTGTGTTTTAGTGCATGTGGTCTGGAAGTGTAACATCAAGTGTCTACGATTTATTCAATATACGTCTAAGTTACTAGATGTGGACTAAGAAGATGCAAGCACAAGCAGAAATGAATGCAAAGTGTTTTAATGCCCAAGTCGAAATGTGATGTTTGTTATGAAGACAAGTTTGAGAAAGGGTTGAGAGTATGATGTTTAGACTAGTCTAGAAATGCAAGGAAGAAAGATTCGTTTTAGTCCTGCTTATAGTGTCATTGAGAAGAAAAGAAGGAGGAGAAAAGGTAAGAACCTAATGCTCCTAAATGAATAAAGAAGAAAAGGAACCCAGGAGGAACCTAGGGTCCCACCGGGCATGCCAGAATGTTTCTATCGCTAATTCTGCTTTCTACATTCAAAGAAGAAATAAGAAACTATTGAGATAATGGTCAAGGCATGTGAAGTACCTGGATAAAAGATTGCGCACCGTAATCTAGACGTTTGTGGGCACCCCTCTTTGGCTGTGGAGGAATGACACCTGCAAAGAAGAAAACTTGGACAAAAAGGCGTTAGATAGATAGATGGTGGGTTGCCAGGCAAAAGCCTGTTCCCAAAAGTATGAGAACTTCCTTAAGGGAGGTCAACCCACTATTTTGATAAAAGATAAATGACTGATAAATGACAGAATGCTAAAATAGACTGAAATGATAGCAAACTGAAAGAGAAAAGGAAGCAAAGGCTTACCTGGAAGAAGCTGTCAGCTTAGTCACAGTCACCGGCGTCAGTGGTCCTACCGGCGTCGATTGTCAAAGGTGCCGATGTCGGTTATGTTGCCGACGTCGGTCGGGGTAATGACCGGCATCGATCGGGGCAATAGGCTTGGACAGGATTTAGACAGGTTCTGGTCGAGTCTGGACAGAGTCTGGGTCGGGCTTGGTCTGTGGACGGGTCTGTGAATGTATAAAATGGTCTGGGAGAGTCTGGTTTTAGTTGAAGGTCTGTGCAGAGGTCTAGGATAATGGACAAAATGTTGAAAAGGGACAGAGAGATAAAGGAGGTCAATCAGGGAGATAGGAATCTAGGTCTGCCTGGTCTGGGTTAGCAATTTGGGTTGGGGAAAAGAAGTACTGAATCTAGTTTAAAAGCAGATGACTAGAAAGCATAAAGAAAACAAATAGAGTACTTACATGTGCCCTGCTGAAGAAGGTGTTGATCTTGTTGCTGATGATGCCGGATGTGAAGCCTGTTGCTGATGGAGAATCCCTGTTGTTCACTTGTAGAAGCTTGCTGTGTACCTGAGGGAGAGAGTCAGATTGATTGGCAGAGAGGTCAAGTGAAAGGATGGATACAAGAGTCTAATGCAAAAGATTCAAGAGTCGGGATGCCAGGGAGAGACGCAGAGAGCAAAGAGGAGGAGATAATGGTGAAGAAACCGTTATGAAAGGTACCGACATCAGCAATATCGCCGACGTCGGTCGACGGTTGACTGACGTCAGCGGCTAAAAGGCTGGAGAAAGGCTAAAAATAGCCTTTCATCCGTTTCCCAACCACCGGGTCAAATGAATGCGAGGATGAAACGGTCGACGGGGGTTAAATGGGCGAGTGGGGAAGATAATGAGGAGATTTGGCATAATAAATGCTAAGAGGAAGGTGGAGGGATTCAAGGGAGGATCCAAGGTGGCAAGGGTGGGGTGGAAAGGGGGCCACTTAATTAAAATATTTAAGTTATTATAATCAAATGAATGGAGAGGACTAAGGCTAAGGGTTAGGATATGGGTTTGAGGCGGACAAGGGGGAGAACCAAGGTGCAGACACATTTGCGGTGTCTACAGTTTCTTTCCTCTTATGTGACTGGAAAATTCAAATAAGAAGATTGAACCCTATGCCTTTGTTGACATTTTTTTTATCATTACAAAATTAGTCTATGCTGTGAGCCTCTGTTTCTATTGTTTCCATCTTTTACATTGATCATGCACTTGTTTGATCTTAAATGTTAATGAATCTTACATATAGTCTCATTGTGCTCAGGATTAAGGTCAAATTACATTCAGGCGCATCACCATAGTTAAACTTTCTATCTTGCATTCGTGTTTTTGTTAAAATTCCTGTCCCTTCTCCCAGTATACATTTGATATAAGGAAGAGCCAGCTTCTCAAAAATCTGGAGGTTGTTTCAAGTCACAAGTCTAACATCTTGAAACTTCCCATTGTTGGTGCTAGAACAAAGGCAATTTTAAATCATCAACAAGCAATTCTATCAGGGTGGAATGTGCATGAAAAGTACCAAGATGAAGCCTTTACTGATTATTTTACTAGATCCATTACCTTACAAAGTTCATCTTATAATAGCCACATATCTCCCAACCTAGAAGATGCCCTAGAAAACCTAGAATTGGTTAGTTGCTTGCCAACTAGTGCAAGATATGTGCTAATTCCTATAACTAGTGCCAAGATGCTAAAAAGTCATCATCACTCAAAATGATTCCTAATTTTGATGTGTCTTTAGTGATTAAAATAATCCTTACATACCAAAATAAGGTCCCAACACTACCCCATACAAAATTTATAGTCTATCCTCAGGATAGGATATCAAATTCTTAGGCATGTAGAACTTGAGTGCACCCTCCTTAAGCTTAGTGCTAAAGTCTTTAAATCCCTTTATGGTGATCTTTATTTCTTCAATAGAATTATCTATTTTGGTGGAGGATGTACTAAGAAAAAAGACATCAGTTTTTTCCATCTGCTTCTTGAAGGCCTCTAGGTTTTCCATAGCCTTAGTCACACTCTCATTTAGGATTGATCCTTGATCACAGGCCTTAGTTTTTAAATTACAAAAGAGTGATTCTAGGTTCTATTCTTGGTCCATGATTTGGATGCATAATACATTGACATTCCCCATGATCTATGCACACTCTGACATATTTTTTGAGTACACCTATGACATCAGCTTCTCCTTTTCCTTCTTTGCTTACTTGAGGTACATGTCTATGACTAACATTTAGTTTGAGAAGCTCAAGAAGATGGCATCAACTACATCTATGCCCTACTATAGTTTTGAAAATATCTCTTCTACCTATTTGATCTTTGAAACAAGCTCCTTATTTAACATAGTGTAGGGATCTTATTCTTCTTTTTCTTCTTATTGTGTCATCTTGGGTTTCATCCTTAGGAGCATATATTCCACTAGCACAAATATCTTATTAACCTCATAGAGGTTTAAAATATCAACACTGTCTATAAGTTATGGTTAGACCATCTCTATGTACTCACATAGTTATTGTAGTTTGAACTTAGAGGCTTGCACTTCCTCTTGGGATTCTTTATGGAGTTACTTCCATTTTCTTGCCTTGCGATCATTGATTATATTATGGAATGCAACCTTAGTGGCCATTATAATTAGTGTATTCACAAATTTCACTAGGTTCATTACATGAGGGTTCATGATTAGGGAGTCATGCCATTCCATAGGTTATTCTATACCCAAAATTACCGCTCTAGGTGCCTCAAAGTGAGGTTCATCCATGTGATGATCAAATGTAAATTCAATTTGTTTTCATGTCCTAGTTATGATGGCTTAGGGGGCATGGTGTCAAATATGTATAGGTATTCATCTTCCAATCCTTTATGTGACCTTTCCCTAATGCTCAATTCCATGTCATCCTTATCAATGATGGCCACCTCTTTTTATTCTCCTTCCTCTTCGTTTGTGCCATCACTCTCTTTGGTTCTTTCCTTAGAGGACTCTTTTGATTTTTCCTTAGGGGTTTCTTCCTCAAACTTTTCCCTTTCATCCACTTCTTCTTATTGAGACTTATTAAAATTTACCTCTAGGTTAATCCCATTTGTGTCAACATCACCTATTTCTTATTGAGGTTCATTGGTAGTCTCTATTTTCTATCTTAAGGTGCTAGTATCACCTTCCTTCTCTTTAGGTGCCCCTTCACTACTTATACATACCTCTTTTGTATCTTTTTCTACCTTCTTAGTGGGGATGCTAGGTACTTTCTTGTATTTTTCAATGGTTGGTCCCATGCTTGTGAGAACCTTGTTGGCCTTCCTTACCTTGTCTTATTCTTTTTCCTTTGCACATTTGTGATTCTATTCAAGCACCAATACCATCTCAATTTCTTCCTCATTTAGGTCCACTTTCTTCCACACCCTTCTATTATCCTCTTCTATTGATGGAGGTTGTGTGGAGGATTATTCTCTAGATGCACAGCTTACCAACTCCTCTAATTATTCAAGTGTAATAGTTATGCCACTTTAGAGGGTCTCTTACACATCCTTGGTGTTTAGATCCTCTTCCTTTTCTTCTTGTGTAGATACCAATATTATGTCAACCCCCCTTGGTCCCCTTCTAAACACTTACACACCTTATTAATTTAAAATAAACTACTTATTTTAAATTAATGACCTCACCTTGGACACCTCACCTAGACACCTCACCCTAAAACCATTTCTTAACCTATGAGTCACCCTGAGACTATGTCCTCCAAATCCTAACTACCCATGACCTATTCTCACTCCCTATTAACTCCCCAACCAACTCTCGTGCCTCATAAACCCATGTTTTGACCATTCTCCAATGTCAAAGGCACTTGGCAGGTGGAGAAATAGAGAGAGATAAAAATAGCCCTTTTACCTATTCTCTCTCCACCGATGTTGGTCAACCATTAGCTGACATCGTCATCCCTACGCCAATGCTGGTGGGATCACCAATGTCAGTTACATAAGCTTAGCTCTTTCATTGAGCTGAGCCCCCACCTCTTTACACATCGACATGCACACTCTGAGACCAAGCATTAGAATTCAACTATCGCTCTCCTGGCTACCGAATCTCTACACAAGTCACTCCAGACACTAGATTGAAACATTGTACGAGGACCTCAACATTAGCCACAATAGGAATAATCATTCTAACACCTCTAGTTCTTTACTGAATAGAGCTAAGTACTCTTGTCTCTATTTCAAAGTTTTAGAATATATTATTAATTGGTTTCCATTTGATATTTCTAAATACCTTTGAGAAACTTGACTTCTTTTGTGGAGAGGCTGAAAAGCCTTCCTCTTATTCTTATCCTCTTTTTACACCTATCCTCTACCTTTGCCCATCCTCAGACCCTGTTCACTTTCCCGTAACCCTACAAAAACCTTTAAATCTCCATAGACTCTTCTGTAACTCATCCAAGTCCCACTTCCCCTACCAACATCGGTAACCCAACTGATGTTGGCATTATTTACCCAACCGACCTCAGTAGGACTACCAACATCAGTGACTATGACAGACTGAATGTAGAGAACAGGTACACATTATCTATTTTTCTCTTTCTTAGTCTTTCATCATTTCTTTTTATACAACACTCTTTTTGTTAAATAGTGGACTGTCATCCCTAATGGAGCTTCACACTTCTGGGACCGAGCATGTAGCTTATCAGTCCACCATATCTTTTTCTAACATCTTCTTTGTTCAAGTCTTATTCTTATTGCAGGTGTTTCCTCCACAGCCAAAGAGGAACTCCCATAAAAGCTTGGATATGGTGTGCACTTACATCTAGGTATCAATCAAACCCCTAACCTTTAACCTTAGTTTCTTCCTTATTTTGAATACAATAGTAAAAAAATGTAGAGAAGCATTTTGGCATACCCGATGGGACCCTTGGAGTTTTCCTTGGGTTCATTTTTCTTCTTTTAAAAGAGAAAAATTTCATTTAGATGCATTATAAAAATATTCTCTTCTTGCATCCCCTCTTCTATCTTTTTGTTTCAAAAAGAAACCATTAGGAAAAGTTAAAAAGAACATATCGCTTTCTTCTTGTTACTTCTTGAATGCATCATAGAGTAGTGAAAAACTCATACTCTTAACCTCTGCTCCAATTGTTTGCATTTGAATAACATATTTTGAATTGGGTTAAAAAAATTACTGCATTTCATTCTTTCTTGGATGCATACTTAGCCCACTTAGTAATTAAAGCATTATGAATAAATCATAGTGCATAAATGTTACACAACCAAACCACAATCACAATCAAATTAAACATATAAACTTATTTGAGACAAGGCCCATCTAGGATTTCATCACCTAATGGATACCTTACCCCACCTGGTGATCCTACTTGGATTTCACCACTAAGAGGAGGACCCACTATGTTCTTTGGCAGAGTATAAACTATAGGCAAAGTATATTTTGGCTAAGCGGCCTAGCTCAGCTCTGGGTTCATGAAGTGAAGGGAACAAGCCCCAGCACTAGGCCACGTACTGAACCTAACACATATATTTTGAGTACCATAACACAACCTGAAACTAGCCATAGGCTTCTTCTCTAGGACCTATTCTAAAAGCCCAATTCCTAACACATTCTCCTAAGGCATAAGCCACCACGACTCTAAAATTCATTCCTAGGAATCTAACATTTTAGAGGTTGCTTGCCTAATCATCTATTTTGCTATTTTTATCTGATTGTTTGAGCTGGTAAGGTCGTACCATTTTGAAGTCTAAAACAACTCAGAATTTCTTATTTCTTCCAAAAACTATCAGTTTTTTGTGTTTCTAAAATTACACAAAAATTGACATCAATTTTTCCACCGACATCGACAACCATATCTTCACCGACATCAATTAATTGAGCAACCCCAACAATATTTTCTAATCGACATCAATTTTCTCACCAACATCGGTCACTGTCATAAAAAAATTCTTTCCAAACAGTAAGCTTAAAACCTAAATTTCTTGCTGTTTAACATAACTTCTGGTTTTTTGAAACTAAATCACATAGTTTTTGGAACCTAAAACCCTTTTGCCTTGAATGGTTCTGACACATAGTCAAACCAAATCTCTTGTTGATCACGTGAGTCAACAACCACTTCCACCTTCACCCTTCATACCAAGTCATCTAATGGAGCATACTTCAGATACTGAGCATACTCCTATCCAACATACCCCTGATCAACTTCCAATTGTTCTCAAAGGAGATCAAGACTTTGAGAGATTCATTGATCACAATGTCAAGGCTCTCCAACACTATCTCGCTAGAATCCAAATGTGAGATCCTTCTGGTAACCCAATTTATGGGGTGCCAACTTCCTTGGTTGAAGTGGTAATGATATCAACAGCCTTTGCTACCCAACTTATGGCCACTCAAGCTATTGCCTCAACCAGTAACCCAACCATGGCCAATGTTCAATATTTGGCCTCCCCTTCTATTATTAGACCTAACTCCATCAGGGTTTTCATACCCCCTCAACCACAAACAATTCAACCAAGTTTGACACCTTTTTAGAATTTGATTGTCTCTATCCCACCCACTCTTGCACCTATAAACACAAGAGTGACCACCTATCCTTTTACTAGTATCACCACCATTCAACCACCCTTGGTGGAATTTAGTCAAGTTGTGCCCTCCAAATTCAAGGTACAAGCCCCCTTGGCCTCGACATCGGCCCCCATGACAAACTATAAGTATGTTGCACCTACACAAATGCAACCAAGTACATCATACACCCTTTCCAATGCCTTTCAGTACCTTATAACTTAGGGGGTGCCCCTCATGCCAATCCATCTACTTATCTAATTAAGATGCTAATGGATAAGATGTCCAACCTTGAGACATCTATTTTTGGTTTGAGGAGTGTTCTTTCATACGAACAAATATACAATGAACCCATCCACCCTTCAGTTACCATTCGACCATACCCTAACTAGTTAGAAATCCCAAAATTTACTCACTTTTAGAGTAAATAGGACCCACAACAACATTTGTGAGTGTTTAGACACGCTTGTTACCTCATAGCACATGATGATGTGTTCTTACTTCACACATTCCCCATGTCACTTTTTGGTGGCACCCTTGACTGGTATAGCTCCATTACCAGTCATTCTCTCTTCACCTTCACTCAACTCACTTAGCTATTCCTTGACCATTTATCAATTAACATATCCAAGAAAGTCTCCATCATGGACCTTTATTCCATTAGACAATTTGAGGATGAATTAATAGCTGACTTTGTCGCCCATTGGAGAGGTTTGATCAACCAACTCTCCTTTTCACTACCTCAACCTGAGCTCATTGAGCTCTTTTCAAGAGCATGTGCCAAGCACATCTTGTCCACTTTATGGGTTCAAACTTTTCACACATTTGATGAAGCTTTCACTATGGCCTGAAAGCTTGAACTCCACGTAGTTGAAGAAGATAGGGTCAAATTGAGTAGCAAAAATACCAACACAAAATCTAATGACTCTTCTTCTTCCAAACCTTCTTCTTCCCACTCCAAGTCCAAGGCATTAGTGAACACTATCATCCTTAGGTCATCACTTTCTACCACAACCAGCCAATCTGAGCCTTCCACTTCACAAAGCATCACTAGACAATTCCAACAATGGTATGAATAGCGATGATACACTCCAATAAGAGAATCATATGCTTCCGTATTGGATAAATTAGTAAAGTAAGGAGTCCTTAACCTCCCTCAAATCTGACCTATCCAATTTGACCCCTCACGAGCCATCCCTACATGGTATAGGGAAAATGACTTTTGTAACTATCATCATGTTAAGGGTCATGACACGGACAATTGCAAAACCTTCAAAATCATTGTTCAAGACATGTTAGACAAAGGGGACCTTGTTTTGGATAACCCTAATGCATTAGCCAACTAAAACATGGATGTCTTTAGGCAACCATTTCCTAACCATCCCCCAAGTCAAAATAATGTTCAGACCATGGTTGATGACCCTCAAGAATGCAATAAATGCATGGTTAACATGGTCTTGCCATTCATTCCTATCCAACCTCTCTCATAAACTGAAGAGGCTGGTCAACCCATTTCTCCAACATGGGTAGAAGAGCCTATTTTACCCATACCATCCCCACGTAATGAAAATCTCCCTTTGCCTCACCCTCTTCCTTGCGTGGATGAATCTATTTCACCTATATCACCCCCACAACATCAAACACCTCCTCTACCCATTCTTTTACCTCGTGAGGAACCCGTATTACCTATTCCTCTTGCCCCCACTTTCCCTCTTCTTCTATCATTGGAAGAAGTTATCATTCATACCATGTACCCTCATGTAGAAGGGGCCATCATCCCTCTACTTCACCCTTTAGAGGAGCCTTCCTCTCCTATTTTTCCTCCACTGATGGAAGATAGTCCTCCATCTAGCCCCCTTTCACACATGGGAGAATCTACTTTGACCTCTCCCATATTGGAGGATGCCTTGATGGTACCAATGCCAGTGGCCCCACCCTTATCCTTCTTATCACCAATGGAAGAACATACTTTCCATGCTCCTAGACCACATGTGGAAGGCATGATCATCTCTGCGCTCTATTCACTTGAAGAACTAAATTCTCCAATCCCTTCTCCATCGAGAGAAGAACTCGCCACCTCACCCACTACAGCTGAGGAAGATCCGGTGACGGTTCTCTCTGGCCTTTGGCCCATGATCACTGTGTCCAACACATTTCTACTCTCATGATCACCCAAATACTCCAAATGACCAGCTGTAAAGCCTCACGTAATGTCAACTAAACCCTTCTTGTGATTGGCAAAAAACTTAGGATTTCTCCATTCTAGGAACCTAGAATATGAGGTGCTATGGGAGTGACTTAAGGCTCCTTATCTTACACATTCCACTCCACCTTATATTGCCAATCCCTCTGTGATGATTCACCCCAAAGTCTCTCACGAGGATTGGGCTTCCACTTCCAAAACATCAGAAGCTCAACCTCCCATGTCCAAATCCAAAACCTTGTAGGCATCCACCATGCCAAAATAGATTAAATCTCTTGGTGTTCACCCTGTATCAAACCTCACTCACCCATAAGTGAAGTTAGATTTGAACCTCACCCCACATAGTAGTGGTCCTCATGCCATACTAAAGAAGGATGCTAAACCACGTTGGTCTACTCCTCCCCCAACCAAAAAGGTGGTACAAAAACTCTTCCACCTTCACCATTGCCCTCTATCTTGGGTCCACATCCTTCCACTTTAATAGGAGTGCTCCCAATTCCAATAGCTCACAAAAACAAATTGCCTCCATTACTCCCTCTACCCATCAAAAACATACTTCTTCCAAAGAATTTGACACCTCTCATCAAAAAAGTACCATCTACATGTATGGCCACACCACCAACTAAAAAGATAGTATGAAAAATTCCTCCAACAACTCCTAAATAGAAGTTGTCAACCCCTACTACAAAAATGAGCACAAACCTATTTGTGGGTTCTTATGCTTTAATGTTACGCCAATTGTTGCAGTCTTCTAGCATCATCCTCCCACCCATTAAGCCATACCAACCTCTCAGATCAAAACCATTTTAGTTTGATGATACTCAAATTTGCCTATATCATCACACACCTAGGCATGATACTAAGCATTGCTGCACCCTTAAGGTTGTCATTCACCAACACTTAGAAAAGGAAATCCTTCTTGTTGAAGATTCTTTTGACAACCATTGACACCATCCCATGCCTCCCAAACCTCCTCACTCGAATCGGGATCTCAACATGAGATCATCGTCCCTTTCCCACCTTCTCCCCCTTTATTCAAAATCAACATAATTAATGTGGCCACCAGGTCCCAAACCCTAAAGGATAAATGAAAAGAGAATGTTTCTATCCCTTGGACATATCCATTTACCAAGCCCTCTCCACCACCAAAGCCCAAGATTTCTATCTTGGGCACATCTCAACCAAAATCTTCAAAGGCAATTCGTGAATCCATAGTGAAATAACTTCACCAAACCCTTGTGAAGATGTCTTTGTATGAACTAATACAAATCTCTCCACAACATCACCAAACTTTGATCAAAGCTTTATAAGAAATGGAGGTCCAACCTAAAGACCCCCAACCACTAGCTGCTTTAATCAAATCATTACCCACCATTACCTCTGCCACCTTTAGTAATTCTAAGATTCCAAACTACAACTTGGAAGATTAGGCTTTCACCCTCTCAAACTAAGCCTATCAGGCAAAAGCTTTATAGGATGCATCCTCATGTCACACTCCTTGTCAAAGAGGAGCTTCAACATCTTCTCTCTGTCTCATTTATCCAACCCATTGATTATCTATAATGGGTGTCAAACATTGTCCCTGTCACAAAAATAGTAGGGGGAAATCAAATTTGTACTAACTATCATGACCTCATCCTAGCTTGCCCAAAGGATGACTTTCCTTTGCCAAGTATCAATCAAGCATGCCTACAACAAAAATCTAAAATAGTGAGATTTCAAAATTAGAGATCTTGTCCTTAAAGAAAACTAACACGTGACCAATATGGAAAGAAGCAAATGCAGCAAGTTTGCTCCTAATTAGCTTGGACCTTACATAATAACGCACAAGTATGGATTAAGAACTTATCATCTGTCTTCTCTTGAAGGCTGGCCAGAACCTGAGCCCTTAATGCCTTACATCTATGACCATTTTACTGCTAACCAAGTAATCATTCACTTGATGTTTAACTTGAGCTCATCCCTTGAGCAACCCCTGTCATCCTCATTCCTATTCCTTTCAACCCTTTTTCCCTACAAACATTAGTTAACCTTTTTTTTAATGCTTTGTTCTAATAAAAGGGAAACCCCTAAACCTTTATAGTCTAGTCCATGACTAAAAGTTTAGTTAACAAAAACAACATAAAATTGGGATGCCTAATAACATATTAAAAGGTCATAAACTATAAATGTAGACTGCTCCCTCGAAGGACAGCTGCATCATTGCTATAATTAATAGACTGCTCCCTTGAAGGATAGCTATTCAAAGACATCAAAACATACAAAGCATAATATAAACCACTCCCTCGAAGGATGGCTATGCCCAAATTTTTATACTAAAACAATACCCTCTCAGAAGCTTCCCACATCGATCAGCTTTAAAATACCATAAAACATCCCCAAGTAGACTTCTCGCATTGATCAGTCTACCAAAAAAAATTGACTGACAAACTATTAAGTCATGGACTTGCCTATAATCATTCTTGAGGTCACCTATAAATGGGGCAAAGTTATCCCTACTAAAAAAGGTTACGCTATCCTCACATATCACATAATCACACTTATTACCCCAAAATACTCAAGGGATTTTGAGTTCACTTAACGTCAAGTGATTAGGGTACTTATCTAACAAAAACCAATGGTCAATGATGTAATGCATGAACAAGGCTTTTTGTTTGCAAAAACCCTATCTATGCTATCATTATGGTCCTTGTCAATGAAAGAGCAGCATGCCTTTCACTTCTTACACACCTTCGTCACATTCAACCAAAACATTTTCTAAACCACTAACATAACATCATGATTTATTTAATACAAATACCAATTTGTGTTATATAAATTATCATATCCCATTCACATTATTTTTTATGGAAAATAATACACATGGAAACTATCAACCAAACATAACCTATGTTACATCATACACCATCACACAATATGGAAAAGGCTATAACATCAAAAATAAAATCATTTCATTTTTAGCATACACCATCACCCATATGGAAAATTGCTAAGGATGAAAAAACACACGTAACCTATGTTACAACATACACCATCACACAATATGGAAAAGGCTGTAACATCATCATACACTCATCATTTAAAGCACATACCATCAAACAAATGGGAAATGCTAAAAACATTGACATAACCAAAACAACTTCTTTGACTCTTCTTCCCTTTTGGGGAGAACTACATTTGCCTGAGGCCCTTAAAATAGGGACTATGTAGGCAGCACTCAGTTGACATAGCATCTTCTAAGGTTAGCTTAGCCATTTGTTCATTCATCTACCTGACAGACCAACCATCTAACCTTTAGCCATGACTTAACCTAGTCAAACCCAATCCATAACCTATCGTCTTCTTCCCTTTTGGGGAGAACTACATTGGCCTGAGGCCCTTAAAATAGGGGCTATGTAGACAGCACTTAGTTGACATGGGGTCTTCTAAGGTTAGCTCAGCCATTTGCTCATTCATCTACCTAATGGACCAACTATCTAGACCAGCCCAAAATCATGACCAAACAACCAGCCCTGACATTGTAGAAGTTATCTTACACTTCTCATGGGGCACATTGGAGATCACATACATCTCCCTAACCATAACAAACAACACTTTAGATCACTTATATCTCAACTCAACCTGACTAATGACCTTGGAGATCATAACTATCACCTTATACCATGACCACTTTTGGGACAACTTTGCCTTGGTTGTTTTGATTCCATATGCTACCTCATGAATAGTTAACAAAATTGTATGTGCCCCTCACACCTATTGATGGATCATGCCCAAGTTGATTCCCAATATTTATGACATTTTCATGTTTTCTAAGAGCACTTCCTAGCTCAAGGTACTTGGAACATGATACCCATTAGAGCTACGGCTTTGATCGATTAATTGAATCAGCTACCACTAATAAGTTGGGGATCGATTACTTTGATTTCAGTCCTCCTTGACCATTAGAGCTATAGCTTTGATCATTTAACCCAATCAACTACCACTAATAAGCTAGGGATTGGTTACTTTGATATTAGTCCTCCTTGACCTTGCTTATGATAATTTGACCTGCCTATCATGTGAAGTGACATACACACAATCTCAACTATTGCAGTGTTCACACTCGAACCTCACCCTACCCATCCACTGCCTATCAAATCGGCACCCAATTTCAGGTTACTTTCACTCAATTCCTGCTTTGAGGGGGAATACCTTATCCCATACCTGGGACAACCTACACCTTATCCCATACCTGGGGCGACCTACACCTATTTTTGTCTTGTAGTTCATCAGGACAAACCACAAGACAAAAAGGGGCAAATGTAGACACCAATATTGTGTCAACCCCCCTTGGTCCCCTTTTAAACACTTACAGACTTTATTAATTTAAAATAAACTACTTATTTTAAATTAATGACCTCACCTTGGACACCTCACCCTAAGACCATTTCTTAACCTATGAGTCACCCTGAGACTACGTCCTCGAAATCCTAACTACCCATGACCTATTCTCACTCCCTATTAGTTCCCTAACCAACTCTTGTGCCTCATAAACCCATGTTTTGACCATTCTCCAATGTCAAAGGCACTTGGCAGGTGGAGAAATAGGGAGAGAGCTAAAAATAGCCCTTTTACCTATTCTCTCTCCATCGATGTTGGTCAACCATCAGCCGACGTCGTCATCCCTATGCTGATGCTAATGGGATCATCGACATTGGTTACATAAGCCTAGCTCTTTCATTGAGTTGAGCCCCCACCTCTTTGCACATTGATGTGCACACTCTAAGACCAAGCATCAGAATTCAACTATCACTCTCCTGGTTATTGAAGCTCTGTACAAGTCACTTCAGACACTGGATTGAAACATTGTACGAGGACCTCAACATTAGCCACAATAGGAATAATCATTTTGACACCTCTGGTTCTTTACCAAATAGAGCTATGTACTCTTGTCTCTATTTCAAATTTTTAGAATATAATGTTAATTGGTTTCCATTTGATATTTCTAAATACCTTTGAGAAACTTGACTTCTTCTATGGAGAGGTTGAAAAGCCTTCCTCTTATTCTTACCCTCTTTTTACACCTATCCTCTACCTTTTCCCATCCTCAGACCTTATTCACTTTCTCACAACCATGCACAAACCTTTAAATCTCCATAGACTCTTCTATAACCCATCCAAGGCCCACTACCCCTATCAACATCGGCAACCCAACTGATGTCGGCATTATTTACCCAACTGATCTTGGTAAGACTACCAACATCAGTGATTGTGATAGACTAACTGTAGAGAATAGGTACACATTATCTATTTTTCTCTTTCTTAGTCTTTCATCATTTCTTTTTATATAACACTCTTTCCATTAAATAGTGGACTATCATCCCTAATGGAGCTTCACGCTTCTGGGACTGAGTGTGTAGCTTGGTAGTTCACCATATCTTTTTCTAACATCTTCTTTGGTAAAGTCTTATTCTTATTATAGGTGTTTCCTCTATAGCCAAAGAGGAGCTCCAAAAAATTCTTGGATACGGTGTGCACTTACATCTGGGTATCAATCAAACCCCTAACCTTTAACCTTAGTTTGTTCCTTCTTTTGAATACAATAGTATAAAAATGTAGAGAAACATCTTGCAAGACATATGTTCTTACAATTTTTTCTTCCTCAATCTCTTCCTCCATCCTAGGTGTGAGGGTCTCTTCCTTCTCTATTTCCTCTAGAGTTATTATCAAGAATGAAATGGGTCCATTAGAATTCTTATTTTTCTTATTCTTATTGGAGGAAGTAGTCTCTATCATGAAGGTTCTTAGGAACTAAAGGTGTAGCTTATTCTCTAAAGGAAATCTTCAGCTTGATGCACTCATCGATCTCCTCAAGTTTTTCTCCCTACTTCTTTTAGGGTGTCTTCTCTTGCATCTTTGGCACTGGTTTCCCTTCATCATCAATCAGGAGGGGGAAATCATCATCTTTTTTTAATGATACCCTTGTTATGTGGATTCATCTTGTAATAGATATTGAAGATGCACCTAGTTATTATATCCCTTTGGAGAGGATGGAGGTCTATTTTATCAGAGTCCTCATCCTCATCCCTTGTGGCCTTGACTCTAAGGAACATACTAACACCTCAACCTATTCCTTTCTTAATCCATGGTCTTTACCAAGATCTCTAATTGTTACACATTCATAATCCTCTTAAGTGTTACCATGAAATATTTGGAAAAAAATTCATAAGATATCTTAAGCCAACCAGACAGGTTCTCGACTATGAGTATTAGGAGAACTACATAGAAACTTTGCATGAAAACAAAGGTTTTCATTCCTACCATGTGTTAGGGGAGCTCCTTCAAGATGTGTCATTCAATCAAAAAATTCCTCAATGTACCAATTATACCACCCTTGTACCCTTGTTTTATATTTTTTTTAAATATGGGTGGGCCAATGAAGTCTCAATACTTCAATGCTGGGGACTCATTGTGGGGTGGGAAAACCCAAAGGTTATCATTGTCACCATCTGGCATGCTAATCTCCTCCATCACAATAAATTTTAGCATGGACCCCCACCTAAAGGTCTTGTATGCCTTGTGGCACTCCAACACTTTATTAACAATTTCCTCCATAATAAACTTGGATATGTTTAACTTTTCCCCTTATGCCATGTGGTAGGCGATGCACAAGTAAGTCTTGTTTATGTTAGATCATCGATTTCCATGATAAATCTTAAATCTCACTAGGCATACTATGTCCATCATGATAGGGTCATATATATATTTAATAGGGAATGTGAATCCTACCTTGTAATAGCCCAAGATTTTTGAAACCCTCTTCACCTCCACATCATCCTCCATCATTTGATGGATGTCTACCCCTATGCATGGGAGTCTCATGATTATTTTGATGAGGAATGTTGATATATTCATGCACCTCCTTATGAAATATAAGTGATCACCATAATGAATGAGAGGAGGAATTGCAGTAATTATTTTAGCTTACCAAAACGTGGTAGCTCATACGATTGGGTTATGCCTATTGTTGCCAACTTGTCTCAAATGAAGATTTCAAATACTACCATGCCCACCTTGGTCTTCTTTATTTTATCAACCATATGGTATTGGTTGAGTTCCTACACATTTTTCAACATCTGATGGTTTTACTCCTTCAATATACACATGTGTGTAAAGAACACCCATTTCTCCCCCACTATGACCTCAAGGGGAACTACATTTCTCTATAATCAATATTTTCCCTTTATTTTTGGTCTACCACTATGATACTAACACCTTCTACCATATGTGCCTCTTTATTCACAATGGTTTCTTCTTTTACCATTTGAACCTTCTTATCATCCTTTTATGCTAGTGGTAGACATGTACTTAACCGTTTCTTGCCCATTCTAAACTAGCTACTATTAAAGTGTGGTTGGTTGATATTTTTGAAGCCCTTAATCTTGCTTGACACTTCCTCATAGTCATGGGGTCTATGACTATGACTTTGACTCTCAATATTTTAGCACCATTAATGGAGGTCTCAACATTCTACAAAATTTCTACTACCCATTTTTCTCACAATTCCTCTCCATTTGTCTTCTTCTCAATTCCAAATGGAACACAATGTTATCACAGTTCAACCATTCTTTCTTGATAGCTATGGATGCTCTTTTTTTCACTAAGGTAGTGTTTTATTTTATTTTTGGCTTCATTGTTATAACTTAGTTTCATCTACCTCATTAATGGTTAGTGAGTTATGGTATGGTAGCACATAGATTTATTGAAATCTATTAAACCTACAAAATCCAAAAAAATCCACCACCACATTCTCATTTATTACATATCTTTGTGCCTCCACCATCATAGTCATCAAATTCTCTTAATGGCTTATTCGATGAAGTGACATGTGATTCAAATGGTCACTACCCACTAACCATTAGGTAGCTGATAGCTATTTAGACAATCTTTCTCTTGAAATTTTTTCACTTTGGCATGACATTCACCCTTATTATGGAAACATGGGCATAGTGATTCACATCTACACAATTTAGCCTTCTCAATTACATCTCTCCTTGATGTTGCACTTCCTTACAAGTGTGATTCTAATTCTTGTTTGATTTCTTACACTTTTATCTATTCTTACTTGAGTCTTCCTTACCCCATACAAATCCTTACACTAGTCCTCCAATGATTCATTCTTTCTTGGTTTCTTATGTACTAGCATCTTGTGCACTTCCCTTTGTCAACTTATATTCACATCTTTCTAAATTTGGAAAAATTCACATGCCTAAAAACTTAGGTGGCTAGCCTCAAGCACTTATAAAAAATCCATACTCAACTCACTCGATCAGATTTATACATGTAAGGCCCATAATATTTATACTATAGGCCTAAAAGTGCCATGCTTATTCACCTAAAATAAGTGAAACAGACATGATGAAATATTTGGCATGTACTAAATCTTGTTCTAGTCAGCACAAAGTAATCGACTTGTGACTAAGAAGTCAGTGTTTGATGGCATAAATGCCATCCTATTGACTATAGGGCTTCAATCAATTATTTTAAAAATTCCTAGGGATCATTTCACCCATTAATATGCACAACTTACATGCACTAGTATCTAATACGCTATAGATGATATAAGTCTCATCCACCTAATCTATAAACTTCCTAGGTGCTTGAGGTACTTTGAGTCATATAGTAAGACTAGTGTACCTTTTGTAAGAACCTTGTGCTTGATATGTTTGTCATTCTATAGCTTCTAGCATACCTTTCTATTGTGCTAGCTCCATCTTGTTATGTATGGGGCTCATCCAATCACTTCATATCTACTAGGTGTGAGCTTAACAACTCTTGGTCATCTAATTGAAAAATACATGAAATAAACAATAAGGGCATTATAAATTCTATTGGTAACACAACCTCTATACCAAACACTATTTGAAATGGTGTAGCCTTATTTAGGCACTTGTAAGTAGTGTGATAAGACCACAGTAATGATGACACATAGTCATCCCAATCTTTGTGACCAACATAAAATATCAATATGATGCATGTTCCTAATATCTTATTGAATGATTAAATCATGCCATTTACTTAGGGATGATAAGGTATTATATTCTGGTGTGCCACTATGTATTCAGTCAACAAGATATGAATGGTTACATTGATAAAGTGCACACCATAGTCACTGGTCAAAATAAGTGGGCATCTGTAGTGACTAATGATGTTCTCCTAGATAAACCTTTCTATAGTGGTGGTTATGCAATCTTTGGTTTATGCTACCTCAGCCCATTTGGTGAAATAATCTATGGCCACTAGAATTTATCATGCACCTGTGCACCTTATAACGAGAATAATAAGAAAAATAAAGTCAATGGGCCATTTTTAAAATGGTGCCTAGGCAAGGATGAATATGAGAGGCATCTCATCTTGGTAGTTGGGCTTTCTTGTACACTAGCATATTTCTCATACTTTGGTACAATATTTAGCATCTTGGAATATATTTGACCACCACAAACCTAATTGTAGTACCTTACACAATGTAGTGTCTCTAGTGTAATAGCCTCTAGAAATCTTCTCATGTGCCTCTTTCAATACCAAGTCTCATTTATGCTCTAGGAAACATCAAGCTCCAACCTCATCTCAGCTCAACTTGTATAGTTCCATGCCAATGAGTTGAAAATGGGTAGTATGAACTATGAGCTACTTCTCCTTAGTCATCATAGTCTAGGGCATAGATCTAGATGTTAAAAATATGATGATCTCTTCCAATTTATTCAAGATGTACTAGACCATGTAGAGTTATGTATTAGGCATATCATATTCAATAGGTGTTATCACATCAATAGAGTTGATGTGGGATAGATGGTCTAGGCCCAAGTTTTGATTTATAGGTTTTACTATAATAGAGAATTAGAACTCTTGAAATAAAACTATCCATCAATAAATGTGCCCATGAATAATGGGATTATTCACCAGGTACTTAAGCACCTCATATTTAGTGAATAAGATGAAGGGGATTGCCAAAAAGTACAACAAAAACATTTGTAGGGTGTAGACCATGGAAAAAACCTCATGCTCAGTTGTGGTGTAGTTTTGCTTTACCTTGATCTATTTTTTGCTTGCAAAAGAAATGGGATGACTCATTTTACCTTTGCTTGGTTATGCTATAATAACATTGATCATAGTACCAGATTCATCGACATGGATATGGAAGGGAGTCATCTAGTTGATAAATTATATTATTGGTACACTTGTTAATTTGAACTTTAGGGTCTCAAATACATCCTCATGTACTATGTCCCAATAGAATGGGCCATCCTTTCATAAGAGTTCTTATAGTAGTATTTTAATCTTGGTATAGTTCCTTATAAACTTCCTATAGTACCTATAATGTCCAATAAAGGTACAAACATATTTTGAAGTTGATGGGATCTAGAGCTAAAGGATAATGGCAATAATTATTGAATCAACAAACATACCATGTTTATAGATGATGTGCTTGAACAAAGTGCCAAATGTAATTATGAAGACACACTTATTTAGGTTCAAATAAATCTATAATTACCTATACCTCTCAAATATTAGGCACAAGTTTTCATAGTGATCCTTCACCAATTCATACATAGTCCAGTCATCTAAGTATACTTGGAGGAATTTGTGGATGAATTCCTTGAAAGTCATGATCACCACTCAGGAGAATATAGATGGCATATTATTTAGTCCAAGGGGCATCACATTGTATGCAAAACAACCCCATTATATCACAAAGGTCATTTTGGTCTTGTCATCATCTTTAATCTGGAACTAATGGTATCCTAAGAACTCATTAGTGAAAGTGTATATTTCTCAACCTATGATTCCATCTAAAACATCATCAGTAAATGGAATAAAAAATGAGTCTATTACACAGGCAGCATTCAAAAATATATAATCAAACCAAATATGGATCTACCCATCCTTCTTGATGTTGATGACCATAGGGTGAACCCATTCATATTCTTGCATAGGGTAGATGATTCCTATGGCTAGCATTCCATTGATCTCTATTTTGACCTTTGTGTGAATATTAGGGTTCCTCCTGTAAGGTTACTTCTTGATAGGTCTTGTGTCATTAACTAGATTGATGCTCATCTTCCTAAGGGATGGGTGTGTGCCTTCATATCTTGCTAATTATGAGGGAACAAGTCTTAGAATTCTTTCAGTAGGTCCACAATATGTTCTAGCTCTATGTTAGACCAATAGGCACCTAAAGTAGTAATATTTGGTTCCCCTTCTGAGTTGATATCTACCTTTATCATTTTTATCACTATACATTAGGGCTCATTCTTATCCTAATGTGAATCATTGACTTGTAAGGTCTTCTTTTTTTGGGGTGTTATCCTACACTTAGTGTAGTAAATTCATCTTGCCTATCAAAAGAGTCTAGTTGCATGCCTTCTATGTTTCATCATCATCATCACTAAAGTCACTATTGAGGGTCTGATCTTCAAAGAAATTTAGGGGAACCATGTTGAACACACATATCTACTAAGAGGGGGGTGAATCAGTAGATCTCAAAAACCTAATTTCTTATACCTCCCAATATAAATGAAAAATAAATGCAAACTTAAACACATGAAATAGAAATAACACAATCACAAAATCACAATACACAAAATAAGATTTATACATGGAAACCCAAAGGGAAAAACCATGGTGAGAAAGCTACTAGAATCTACTATTCTAATACAGCCTCACAAAGTATGTCTCATTGATAAAACCTCACTACTTACATTTTAGGACACCCATCCCATGGAGACACCAATCCCCTATTTTAAGAGCACCAACTCTCAGGAAGCACCCACTCCCTATTCTAGCACCAACCCAATTCAATATGATGGTACCAACCAATTAGAAAAAATGAATTACAATTTTGTTTAGATTCTTAAAAGAATTCACGTCTATTCTTTGTTGAAAGTCCTATCTAAAACTACTCATTTCTTCTTCAAAACTCTTTTGTGTGATCTTCATTCTTCCTTCTCACATACTCTGTGTGTAGGATTGTTTGTTTGTCACACTAGCTTCTTCAAATTTGGTTATTACTACTCCATAATTAGATGAGTATTAATCCATTTACTTATGCAACTTGACTCCTCTCATTCCCAAAATGAATGCCTATTCATCTTATTTTTTCCATGTAACTTTGGAAATTTACATTAGGAAAAAAAAATTGAAGGTGACCTTTGAATATATACATGTGAATCATATGAGTAACCATTTTTACAAGAACTGGTTATATTTTTTAAACAATGCTTCAGACTTTCATAACCAACTCATGTTTTTGAGTTTTTGTAAATGTAAGTCTTCACATTAATCTCTTCATCTCTTTTCAAGTTTTTGAGAGTGTACAACTCAACTTACCTTGTCAGGTTATCTAAGATGTAAAACTTATTCTTATGCAATTTGTCTTTTGTCATCTTTTCAAGAGTGCATGACTTAAACCAATTTTTTATGTCTCTTACATTGTATTTTATTTCCTCCATAGCTATATTTTACTTAATTTTTTTGGAAAATGGTTTCATCTTTTTGTTTGAATATCTTTAGACAAAATTTTTGAAAGAATTGCCATTTTGTCCTTTACATTCTTCTTTTGGTGTTCTCCAGACTTATCCTTTGGCATTTGTGAACAAGCCTTATGTTCCCTCCAAATATATCCTTTAAAATCTTATAATGGTTTACATACCCTTTAGGGATGATGAAAAGTACCCTTCGAATAACTTACAATGGTTCACTTGCCCTTTAGGGATGATGTAAATTACCCTTTGAAGAACTTACAATGGTTCACATGTCTTTTGGGGTTAATGCAAAGTACCCTTTAGAGAAATTACAATGGTTCACGTGCCCTTCAAAACACTTACAATGGTTCAAGTTCCCTTTGGTGATGTTTGTAATGTATCCTTAAGAAAAATCACACTGATCTACATGCCCTTCAAATCTTCACACATATTTTTCAAAAAATTATGTAAAGGTTTACATACCCTTTGGGTTTTTGAAATTATCCCATTAGACTTTATGAGAAGATCCCTTTGGGGAAAATGTAAATATCAATTACCCTTTGGGAATTTTGAAAGTGTTCCTCAAAAAATTTTACCACGAGAATTTTCTTAAGACATAATCTATCAGAGAAATGTTGCAGACATTTTTTCCACAAGAAATCTCAAAGTCCAAACCATTTTTCCCACAAAAATTCACTTAAGACCAATTTGGGTTCTTCTCCATCAATTACTGTGGACTCTTGGATGTAGATTAATTCAAAGATGCTAACAACTTCAAATGTGAGGACTTCAACAAGAAAGTCTTCTTTAAAAACCTAATACACACTCTTGAGACCCATTTGGGTTCCTCTGATAGCTTTACTCAAGAAATGGAAAAAAGTAGTGAAGTCATGAAAGTTTGATCAACCCTATTAGACCAATTTGGGTTTGTAATAATTCTCAACTTAAAATATTGAAATAAGTAATGTCACCTTGCAACCCCAATCAACTCATCTAAACCAAGTTAGGTTCCTTTAACAACTTAACTTATAAAATACAAATAAGTTAAATTACTCCATATTAGATCCATTCGAGTTATTGAGACAACTTAACTTATAAAAATTAACTAAGTAAAGTCACTGCTTAAACCCAATCAACACAACTAAACCCATTTGGGTTCTTGAGACAACTTAAATTATAAATTTGAAAGAAGTAAATTTAGTTTAGAAATCTGATTTACTCACCTAGACCCATTTAGCTTCTTGAGATTGCTTTACTTATTTTATAAGTAAAATCTCCTTACAAGCCTGATTTGCACCACAAGACCCATTCAAGATTTTTTATTTTATTTACTTATGAAATAAGTAAAAGTAATGAAATTGCACAAACCTGATTTGCATTACAAGTGTCATTCAGAGTTTTTACATGATGTAACTTCTACCTTATACAAAGCATATAAAATCCTTGGGTCAAAAGACTTATTCAATACCAATAAGATTTTTAGGCCATGACTCATTTACTTAAGATCTTTTTCATCTACTAATTAGAGATGTTTCTTGATGAACTCCTCCTAGAGATATGTCTAATCACCAAAGATTAGTGATGTGGTGTAGGAGCCACCACTTCCAACTACTATTTTAGATATTCAAATTGATCTTTAGACAAAGGTTTAGTGAAAATATTTGCAATCTAATCCTTTATGTGGACATATTTCAATGTAACTTCTTGAACAACAACCTTCTCTTTCAAAAAGTGATACTTAATTGATATATGCTTAGTCTTAGAGTACATCACTAGATTTTTGGAGATATTAATTTCACTTAAATTGTCACACAAAATTAAATTAGTCCTTTGAACTCTACCTCCATGTTTTTTAGTGTATGTTTCATCCATAACACTTATGTGCAACATGCCACTGCTACAACATATTTTGCTTCTACTATAGACAAAGTGACTGACTCTTGTTTTTTGCTTAGCCATGAAACAAGTTTGTTACCAAGGAAGAATGCACCATGACTTGTGTTTCTTCTATCATCTATGCTTATTTCCAAATCAACATATGTATATGCTATCAAATTGAAATCATTACTTGAAGGATACCACAAACCATAGTGTATTTTACCTTTGATATATCTGAATATTATTTTTACTACATTTACATGAGTTTATTTTGGAGTAGCTTGGAATATAGAAATGATGCATACAATTTACATGATGTTCGATCTAGTAATAATAAGATAAAGTAAATCACCAATCATTGATCTATACATAGTATGATTTACTTCAGGAGATTCATCATTTTTTCTCAACTTACATCTAGTTATCATAGGAGTACTAATTGGTCGACTGTCTTCCATTCTAAATTTCTTGAGCATCTCCTTTGCATACTTGGTCTAGGATATGAAGATTCCTTTGTTGGATTGTGTAACCTGTAGACCAATAAAGAATGCAAGGTCTCCTATCATGGATATTTCAAACTCCTTTTGCATTTGATTTACAAATTCTTTACACATTATTGTTGCTACCACCAAAAATGATGTCATCAACATAAACAAATATGATCAACATATGTCTATTTTTAGATTTAACATATAGATTAATATTAGCATAGCCTTTGATAAATCCTTGACATTACAAATATTGATCCAACCTTGAATACCATACTCTGGGTGCCTATTTTAGACCATATAACACCTTTAGTTGACACACAGTCTTCTTTATCATTCAGCTAAAAGCCTCTAGGTTGTTCTATGTAAACTTCTTCCTTAACCGTTCCATATAGAAAAGAGGACTTAACATCCATCTAATAGACTTTAAACTTATTAAAAACTAAAAATGCTAAGAACATTTTGATTGCTTCCAATCTTGCTACTGAAGTAAATGTCTCCTCAAAGTCTATTCCTTCTACTTGAGCTTACCCCTTACAAATAAGTCATGCTTTTTTTCTCACTATAGATCCATCTTCATTTAACTTATTTTTAAAGACCCATTTTTTTCCTATGGCATTCTTGTCTATGGGTCTTAGAACTAGCTAACAAGTTTTTATTATTTTCTATTTGACTTAGTTCCTCACCCATGGCCTTTTGCCAATTCTCATCTTTACTAGCCTCAGCATAGTTTTTGGGATCAATTTCAGATAGTAAGGAAAAAATTACCTATTATTTTCTCATTACTACCCTAATCCTAATTTGGACTCCTTATTTCAAGTCTCCAATGATCTTTTCCTTAGGATGATTCTTTTGAATGAATCTGGGAGGCATCTTTTCATTTTTTGTTACATCTTCTTCATTATCTAATATTTCATCATCCTCTTCTTCTTTCAAGTCTTCAATATTGATCTCCTTTATGGGCTTAGTCACTTCATTGAAGTTTTCTTCAAATTTAACATTAATTATCTCTACTAGCTTATGAATTCTCTTATTGTAGCAAACATAGGATTTATTATGAGTGGAATAACCAAGAAATATTCCCTAATCACACCTTGACTCAAAACTACCTAGCTTTTTCTCCTTCCTTCAAATGTAGCATTTTCTTCCAAACACTCCAAAGTATTTGATAGAATCAAGCTTTCCATACCATAATTCATATGGAGTATTATTATTATTAACTTTAAATTGAACTTGGGTCAAGATTTATATGAATTTCTAGACTGCCTCTCTCCAATAACCATCTAATAATTCATCTTCTTTCAACCTTGTCCTAGCCATCTCCTTAATGGTCTTATTCTTCCTTTCAACCACTCCATTTGCTATGTATTTCTAGAAGCTGAGTAGTGTATTTTAATTCCATTCTTCTTATAGTACTCTACAAATTCATTTGAGTTGAATTCACCACCTTTGTTAGATCTGAGACACTTGATATTTCTACCAATTTCATTTTCAACCATGGCTCTAAAGATCTTGAATCTCTCAAATGCTTGAGACTTGTCTTTTAAGAAGGTTACCCATGTCATTATTATGTATTCATCTATGAACAACCTAAAGTAATACACTCCTTTGGATCCTCTTGTCTTAGATGGTCCACAAAGATCAGTATGAACTATCTGAAGAGGCTTTATAATTGAATACTCTTTGGTTTGAAATGAGACCCTAGTCAGTTTACCAAGTTGACATTCTCTAAAAGTTGTGTCTGTAAGCTTGATTATTTTGGGCATGTGTTTTACACACTTGTTAGAACTTAATTTGACTAGATTGTCAAAGTTAACATGACCCATCCTTCTGTGCCATAACCAGCTCTCATCAATCTTTCCCATGAGACAACTTGTATCATTTGCCTCAATCAGATTATATATGTTACTTTTGGTCCTTTTTCCTTGAGCAACCACTTTACCAGGCCTACGTAACTTACAACATTTGGCATCAAATATGGATTTATAACCATTCTCACACATCTGACTAACACTCAGTAGATTATAATTCAGTCCTTTGACATAAATAACATCATGAGTAGGGATCTTAGCATCAATATGCAAGGTTCCTTTACTTCTGATTTTAACTATAGTATTATCTCCCAAGTTGATATTCCCTTCCTTACATTGGCTCAGATTGGTGAACTTACTCTTGTCATCGGTCATATATTTTGAGTAGCCATTATCTATAACCCATAGGTTATTCTCTTTAGCATGTAAAGCAATTTTATAAATCATTGATTGATTCTTATTCTTCCATATCTCCTTGGGCTTCTTGATTATACTTTTCTCTATTTTGTTACCGATTTGTGAACATTTGTTTAGTTTGGGAGTTTCAACCCTTTTTACATTATTAGACTTTGATTTGACAATATTTACTTTATAATTATTTACTATATGTCCAAAGTTATTATAGTTATAACATATGCCATCTAGATCTATTAGAAGAGAAAATGAATTCCTACTTAAAAATTTTATCCTTCTCTTAGGAACAACCTTGCAATCAATTACTCTATGCCCAAATTGATTACAACTATAACAATAACCATAGAATGATGAAGAATACTTGGTTATCATTCTTCTTTGAGGATATATAGGAAGTCTCATGAATTCTAACTTCTTTACATTCCTTGATATTACATTGTTTTGTGTAATAACAACCTTGGTCTTTTTAGGAACCAAAACATTAATTTTTTTCTTCTCCTTAGGAATGTAATTTTCTTCATTTTTGATTATTGATTCTAATATTGCCTTGAAATTTTCATATAGATTCCTAGCTATACTCAACATGAGACTCTTGTCTTTCTAATATCCAAGACCTGATCTTTCCTTGGAGAGCTTTTGTGAACTAATCATTTCATCTAGTATGGTAGATCCTCCTTTCATTTTTAGATGTTTATCAATTTTTTCTTTGGACTTTTTAAGATTTTCTCTTAGGTCCATGATTTCTTCCTCCATCTTCAAGTATTCTAAGGAATTTTCTTTCAAACTAGATTTTAATACATCTTCTATCCTCTTTTCCTCTTCTATTTAAGTCTTCAAGCTCACTATCATTTGATCAAATTCTTCATTTCTTTTATTTGATTTATCAATCTCCTTTTGACTAAGTTTTTTTTAAAGAATTTTCTTTCCTAAGTTTGTCAATCTCTTTTAGATCACATATGAGTTCACATTCTAGATTTACTTCACCTTCTTCATCCTTCTCATCATCTAGGTTCTCTTCATCTTGACATAAAGAAGTTGAGTCATAAGTCATGAATAGAACTTTGTTTTGTCTAGCCATAAATGCACTATCATGATCATCACTTGAGGAGCTACTATTGTCATCTACCGATTCACTCTCTTATTTTGAGTACAACCCATTTTTATTCATAAAGAAGCTTTTCTTCTTTTTTTATGAAAGGATTTATCCTTTTGATTCTTCTCAACTAAATCATAATCTTCTTTCTTTTTATGTGGACACTTAGCAGCAAAGTAACCTATCTTACCATAATTAAAGCACTTGAAATGTAACTTAACTTTGTATTTTCATGATCCTTTCTTCAACTTTCTAATGAAATTGGCTTCTACATCATCAGTCTCCTCAAATTCAAAATTAGAAGCTTCTTCTTCTTTTGCTTGCTTAGAAACTTGAAAGTAGCTTCTCTCTTGGAATACTCAGCATCTCCCATCTTCATCTCATAAGCATTTAAATTTCCATGTACCTCATCTACTGTGTGTTTATTCAGATCTCTTACTTATTTGATAGAAAAAAATTTAGAATCATATTTTATTATTAGAGGTCTTAATACCTTCTTGATAATGATTTATTTATCTATTGTTTTTCTGAGTCCTCTGATGGAATTTACAATCTCATCTACTCTAAGAAGGTAATTTTCTATCTTCTCATCCTCATTCATCATGAGACTTTCAAACTATCCCCTATGAGTTTGGAGCTTTGCTTACTTTACTCTATCATCTCCTTTATAGATGATCTTCAATTTGTCCCATATGTCTTTTGCACTTTTGCACTACATCACTTTGACAAAATCACTATTTTATATCCCACAAAGAATATCATTCTTTACTTTGGCATTGTTTTCACAAGTTTTTTGCATTGCCTGATCAGTTAGAGGAGTAGCAAGGTGTGTACCTCCATTTAAAATGGGCATCCAAACATCAAAACCCAAAGAACTCAAATATGCCTCCATTATTATATGTCAAAAAGCATAGTTAGTCCCATCAAACAATGGTGCCTTGTTTGATGAATTTCCTTCAAGAGAAGTCATTTTGTGTTCAAATCCCAAGATTCACCTGAGTTGTTTAAGCCTTTTCCTAAGAACTCAATGATTTGATACTAATTGTTGAACACACCTATCTAATAAGAGGGGGGGGGTGAATCAGTAGATCTCAAAAACCTAATTTCTTATACTTCCCAAGATAAAGTAAAAACAAATGCAAACTTAAACACATGAAAGAGAAATAACGTAATCATAAAAGCACAATACACAACACAAGATTTATACGTGGAAACCCAAAGGTAAAAACAATTGTGAGAAAGCTATTAGGATATAATATTCTAATCTAACCTTAAAAATTTTGTCTCACTGACAGAACCTCACTATTTACATTTTAGGACACCCATCTCATAGAGACATCAATCCCCTATTTTAAGAGCACCAACTCTCGGGAAGCAGCCACTCCTTATTCTAAGCACCAACCTAGTTCAATATGATGGCACAAACTAATAAGACAAAATGAATTACAATTCTATTTATATTCTTAAAATAATCCAAGTCTATTTTATATTGTAAGTGCTATCTGTAACTACTCATTTATTCTTCAACGCTCTTTTGTGTGATCTTCACTCTTCCTTCTTGCATAATTTATGTGTAGGATTGTCTATTTGTAACATTAGCTTATTAAAATTTGGTTATTACTACTCCATAATTAGATGAGTCTTAATCCATTTACTTCTACAACTTGACTCCTCTCATTCCCAAAATGAAATCCTGTTCATCTTCTCTTTTCCCTGTCACTTTAGAAATTTCTATTAGAAAAAAAACTTTGAAAGTGACCTTTGAATATATATGCATGACTCATATGAGTAACCATTTTTATAATAATTGGTTATATTTTTTAAATGATGCTTCAAACTTTTATAACTGACTCACTTTGTCAGGTTCTTATAAATGCAAGTCTTCACATTAATCTCTTCATCTGTTATCAGTTTTTTAGTGTACAAATCAACTTACCTTGTTGGGTTCTCTAAGATGCAAAACTTATTCTTATGCAATTTGTCTTTTATTAGGTTTTCAAGAGTACATGACTTAAACTGATTTTTTATGTCTCCTATATTGGTTTTTATTTCCTCCATAGCTATCTTTTACTTAATTTTTTTAGATAATTGTTTCAAATTTTTGTTTCGGACATTTGTTTGAATATCTTCAAATAATTTTTTTGAAAGAATTATGATTTTACCCTTTGCATTATTCTTTTGGTGTTATTCAAACTTATCCTTCAACATTTGTGAACAAGCCTTATGTTCCTTCCAATTATATCCTTTAGAAGCTTACAATGGTTCACATACCCTTTAGAGATGATGCAAAGTACCCTTTAGAGAAATTATAATGGTTCACATGCCCTTTAGGGATGATGAAAAGTACCCTTTGAAGAACTTATAATTCACATGCCCTTTGAAACACTTACAATGGTCGAAGTTCCCTTTAGAGATGTTTGCAATATATCCTTTAGAAAACTCACACTGGTCCACATGCCCTTCAAATCTTGACACATATCTTTCAAAAATTATTTAAAGGTTCACATACCCTTTGGATTTTTTAAAATTTCCCTCTAGACTTTCTGAGAAGATCCTTCTTGGTAAAATGTAAGGATCAATTACCCTTTGGGAATTTTGAAAGTGTCCCTCAAACAATTTTGTCGTAAGAATTCACTTAAGACCTATTCTATCAAATAAATGTTGTGGATATTTGTCCCACAAGAAATTTCAAATTCCAAAACATTTTTCCCACAACAATTAACTTAAGACCAATTTAGGTTCTTCTCCATCAATTACTTTAGACTCTTGAATGTAGATTACTTCAGAGATCCTAACAACTTCAACAGTGAGGACTTCAACAAGAAAATCTTCTTTGAAAACTTGATGCACACTCTTGAGACCCATTTGAGTTCTTCTAATATATTTACTCAAAAAATGGAAATAATTAATGAAGACATGAAAGTCTGATCTACCATATTAGACCAATTTAGGTGTGTAATAATTCTCAAATTAAAAGTTTGAAAGAAGTAATGTCACCTTGCAACCCTGATCTACTTGTCTAGACCAAATTGGGTTCTTTTAACAACTTAACTTACAAAATACAAATAAGTTAAGTTACTCCATATTAGACCCATTTAGGTTCTTGAGACAACTTAAATTATAAAAATGAACTAAGTAAAGTCATTGCATAAACCCAATCAACATAGCTAGACCCATTCATGTTCTTGAGATAACTTTTAAAGTTGAAAGAAGTAAAGTTGTTCTAGAAACCTAATTTACTTAGCCATACCGATTTGGGTTCTCAAGACTATTTTACTTATTTTATAATTAAAAGCTCTTTACAATCTTGATTTGCACCACAAGACCCATTTAGGTTTTCAAATGTTATTTACTTATTACTTATGAAATCAGTAAAAGTAATGGAAGTTCACAAACCCAATTTTTATAAGTGTCATTCAAAATTTTTGAATGATGTAACTTCTACCTTATACAAAACATTGAAAATATTTAGGTTAAAAACCTTCTTCAATACCACTAAGCTTTTGTCATTAATGATTAAATTTTTGATATCCATGACAACCTATGATATTGGAGTACTAAACCTTCTTAATTGAGATTCTTGACATCAAAGAATCTCAAATTACCAAAAAACTAACCCTTTTTCACCAAACATATCTTATAGGCACTATAATACTTTAGTGTCATTAAACAATGACCTTTGAACTAGTTGTAATGGCTCAATCAGTTCAAGGTTTTATGAAGAAAAGGAAAAGTGTGAATAAACTACTCCTTAAGTGCATCCTAGTTAGATGTCTCATGGTGCATCTCATTGATACTATATCATGACCATACCCAAGTCTTTAAGGTCCTATATAAGGCATGCACCCATAGGTATCATGGGGTATTTTTGCCTTAGATAGTCCATATTTGTTCACAAAGGCACACATGCACTATGGGGTCAGAGTCACTAGAGTAAGCTAAGATGTACAAGTTCTCATTAATATTCATGATTCTAGTGCAAATATTTTCCTTCACATCTCTCCAAGTTAGAAAGCTAGGCTTTTACACTACCCACCAATGAGCAGAAATGCTCTTCAATATATAAACTAGTGTGCCCATTTTATCCACCTCTTTTGGGAGGGATGATTCGAGGCCAAAAACATAGTCTTCCACTAGATTAATCCATTAATATCTTGAGAGTGTTTTAATTTTACCCTTACTTTAAAAAAAACTCTCTTTCCCTTCTTCTTGATGGAAGGAACCCATCTTTTAGAAGCATAATAAATCTGGACCTAGCCTATCTTTACTATTTTTGGCACCTTTGTGTATACCAAGTGGCATTTTTGACTAGTGGTCTAATATGCTTCCTTCACCCATCAATCACAAGAAACATTAGTGGTGTTTTAGGTTGATTTTCCATCTTCTCAGGAGAGGACTCTTTGATCATCAAGGTTTGGAGTCTTAGTGCCTTATGTTATGATATTATATATGTGGTTGATCTCATCTTCAAGGTCCACACTCTTGACATAGGGGGTCCTTGGTCCTAGGAGATGGGTATAACTACCCTCTCCTTTCCATTATCAAATGTCATGTATCACTTCTTGAATTTCATATCTACATTGTTTGCATAGCACCATGGCCTTCCTAGAAGCACTAGATAGTTATCTTGTTCTACCAACTCAATCACTTCAAAGTTAGCACAAAATTTAGTGCCCATGATATCTACAATTACACTATTTATAATTCTAACAAGATATGATAAGGTCTTTTCAACCATGAAAATTACATGAGGGGAAGGCCTCAAGATGGCCTACCCATTTTACCCCAAGAATTCTTGGTCAAGATGTTGACCTTTGTGTCTGTGTCTACAAGGACCTCACAAATAAACCATCCATCAATAGTGGCATCCATGAGGATTTTTTGGTCATACTCCACATTCTATGTATGCTAAAATTCTCATTCCCTTTACATGCATGACACAACGACCTCAACTTGATTTTGACTTGTATTCTCCAAGATCAAGTTTTTTAATAAAAACAACATTCCCTCTATTTTTAGAAGGTGCATGACCTCTATTAATTATTGTATCTCGACTTCTTGGTTATCCTACTTATTTTTAGAGGTAGTATCCTATGATAATTGGATCTCCCCTTGTAAGTTTTGAATTACACTCATAGCCTACTAGAGTACATATTTTTGGCATGTTATGTCTAGGTAAGGTAAAACTTTGGGTTCAAGCCATATTACATGCTTAGTACAACACTTATCCCCATATTGTAATTTTAACTTAGGTGTTGGTAAAATTGGTAGCTGAGTGGTGAATCCACTATGAGTAGTTTCCTATACCTTTACTATCTTTGTGTGGGTTGGTTATGCCTTTAGGGTCCACTTGTCCATATTTGGCTCATGTTTGATCATTCCTGCACCCTTATCTATGTTAGGTCTACCTTGGGTCAAATTTTTGTACAAGTCAAGGCACTCTTCAACTTTATGAGACCCTTGATAGTACCCACATGTAGGATGTGTTTGGAAGTCATGTTGATAATGCTCCATTGAACCACACTTATAACATGATCATGTTGGGAACCTTCTACCACCACATCCTCCACCTTACCCTCTAGTTCTTCACTGTATCATAAAATATGTATTCTTTTAATCGTAGCCTTCATTTCCTTGGTTAACCTACACTTTGAATACTATAGTGGCCTACCTTATTCCTCTTTCCATATTCTTTTACATCTCATCAATCACTTGAAAATCATCTATGGTATGGGTATAGGCATTGCACAATCAAAAAGAGATGGTTGTGTTAACCTAGCTAGTACATTGTGATAAAGGGTAGTTACAAACATCATACACCTCTTGATAGACTTTATATCTTAGAATTAGGGTATGAATATTCCTTCATTGGATGTTATTCATATTATGGCTTTCTTATTCATAGTCGATGTACCATAATCCATTTCGAGTGTCTTACAATGAACTAATGGTAATATTTTGGATTTGGGAGGCCGTAAATTTAATATGTGCTTCCATAAATGGGTTGATCCTGGTATCTGCACTTTTGATCACCTCAACTCTAAGTATGGCTTCAAGCACTTCACAAGGGTATGTAAAAGTATTCATGGAAATTTTTCTTTACAATGAAACTAACAACCATCCAATTAACCATTCTACATGCTAAGATGGGTGAATATCATATGGGAGCTTTGAGAAGAGATTTGTGAACCTTGCATCTATAGGTGCACATTTTATGAGAGTCCTTGGGTAATCTCTTTGAGCAAGGTGATGCTCTATTGTTCAAACTATGGAATGTTAAATTATTTTAGGAATGCCTCCTTCAGGGTATCATAGTCAACTATATCTTGGTTAAGTTCAAAATTTTTGTACTAGGTATGGGCATGATCAAGTAGAGTGGTCATAAACTAGGTTATTTGTGCTCAAATTATATTATGCACCACTATATTTCATGCTTTAGCACATGTTCTATAACATTTTCCATGCTACAATACTCTATCAAGTGTATGACCACTTCATAATAGATTTGTTGTGGGGGGAAGCTAGTATTTGAGGCACTTATCATCTTAGCATATATCTTGGTGGTGGTCCTCTAATGCCTACAACCATAGGGTTAGGCAATAGTCCCATCATTACTACTGGTGTTGTTAATGTCAATAGCACTATACTACTTATTTATGTAATTAGACTACTTCTTATAGGGTGTTGCCCACTCTAAATCATTAACATTAGCTGATCTAGTATTACTTGCACTCAAATTCTATTGTGGTGAGTTAGTGCTCAATGGCCTTGGGTTAGTTATGCTCACCTCCTAGTATAAAATGATCTATTCAATCACAAAGTTTCATTCCAAGTCTATAAAATGTCTAAGATCTATGTTGATAATAGGGTCAATTATTATTTTAGAATTTTATTCAAGTGGGTGATCCAGTGTGTATGTAAGTGTTGTAGGTTCAAATGGGGTAGGTTCATCAAGCATATCTTCAGTCACCAAAGCATATAAGAACCCATCAAATTCCACACCTATCAAATATTGAGCTCGATCCATTACTTCATTATATCTCTCATCCTTGTGTTATATTTTAAGATACCTTTCACTATGCCCTTCCCACTCACTATGGGTTCTCTCAGTACTTATAGGTTCTATATATTCCATTAGTCTATGTTGTCTCTTATTTTATGTCTATCTTTTTAGCTCTCAAGTGTCAATTTGGTTTTCCCCTTCTATTATGCCTCACCTACACATCCCCTTTTCCCCCTTTACACTGCTCATACATGAAAGGATTTTAGCCTTCCATCCCCAAAGTTTCAAATCCATAATCCACCATTAGATTTTTGAGCTTTTTACCAAATTCCTTCACAAATGTGCCTCTATGTTTTTATAAAAATTGGTACTCTACTTCCTTAGGGCATGCGTATATTGAAATTGTAAACTCAAGCATGTAATTATTCAATGATCCTTACCACCATTGGTCTATTAATTTAGTCCAAGTGGCATCTAGGGTCACAAGCTTCTCTAGGCTCTCTTTTGTCCACTAATAGTGCTATCCATAGCTTCATATTCTATGGTTTGAGTATGCAACCAACCATTGGTACACATGCTTAGGTAGCTCACAAAAAAATACCTCATATAGAGCATCATATATGTTGTTTTGAATCCATTTCCCTAGCTTTTATCCTTTATAATTTAGATGATTTAACATAAGTCTATCTTTCACATGTTTTAATTAACACTCAGTGTTTTAAAGGGAGAGTTAGTACATCATTTTACCACACCATTACAATAACAAAATTTAACATGGGTCCCAACAATGGAACAAAAATATCATAGAAAAGGGTGCAAAAAATTATATAAGTAAGAACAAACATGGGATATTACTTTTTCACTCAAAAATTTACACTCATCTATGCCATCATCAATTCACATTAGGCTTAGGCCTTATACGTTTACTCGAAGCACAATAGAGAAAAAACTAGGGCCCATATTGGGATAGTGGTGCTATGATGTAAGTCATCAATTTTGGTACTTGATTAATTCTTATAAGGCTCCAAGTAGATTCATAGGTGTAATTGTTTTATGGGCTAAAACTAATGGTCTATAGGTGCAAGCCTATAAGTAGACTAGTTAGGGCACTTGAAGGGTCAAGGGGCTACTTTCAATGAAAGTGTTCATATTAGGCTCATGCTTCTTAACAAGGGAAGGAAAATTTGGTGCATTGGATTTATATAATTATCCATTATAAAATTTATCACTAACATCATTAATATTTATATGGATGCCATTAAAAACATAATATGGAAGCATGAATAACCATTCCTTAAAATATGTAAACTTAACTATAGTAATACATGCATTATACATAGTTCAATTACCAATATCAAAGACACATAGACCATAACCATTGTGTTTAATTTAAAAATTCATCATCATTAATCAAATCTTAAGAAATACATAACTCATAATAGGAAATATATTCATGTTTATACTACTTAATGACCTAAAGGCTCACAAACAAGCTTAGGCATATAAATTGAGCTTTCATGGCATTCAAGCTAGTCCTCAGTCTAATGGTGGTCATTAAAATGCATACAAAACCAATTTAAATTATCCATAACTTCTCTACACTAAGTTTCCATCCTTTTTCTTCACTGGTTTGAGCTCATTTTATAGCCTTTATGAGCAGTTCCACCAAGGTGGAATACACATGTGAAGTACCAAGCTAGAGCCTTTATTTATCATTATGTTAGCTCCATTACCTTACAAATTTTTTACTATAGACTTCACATATTTCCAAACCTATAATATTCCCTATAAATCATTGAATTGGTTACCCTACTACCAACTAGTGAAAGATATGAACTAATTCTTTCAGCTAGTTCCAAGATGCCAAAAGGTCATCATCACTCAAAATGATGCCTCACACCGATGTATATATCATATTGGTGTGAATCCTTACATACTAAAATAAGGGCCCAATAATTAGTGAGTTTTTAGTACTAACACTTATAGGATAAATTATAGGGTCCAACTTTGGTTTAATTATAATTCTCGCATAACTCTCAATAATCTATCTATAGGTTCATCAAATTCTTCTTAGTATCCTGATCTTTAGGTGTTTCTTATAAAATATCACTTTCCTCATCTAGTAATTCAACTCCATAAAAATGTGTGAATTTCATCTCTTCCATTTTGGATTACATTTTTGCTATCACTTTTTCCAAATCTATTAATCTTGGTTTCCCTAACCACTCTAGCTCTTCTACCACCAAAGCATCCTCTATATTTCACTTCCTTAGAAATCAAAGATCAACTATAAATATGTATCTCATGAATTACTTATAACTAACACATTATTACAAAAAATATCACTTTAATATGTCTAAAATTACTTTATAACACACTCACAAATGCAAAAAATAATAATAAATAATAAGGACTAAAACCATGCACTAATACCAAATGATGTAGTCACAATTAGGTTAATTAACTAAGAGATCACTTAGACAACACAACCCTCAGAGTATGAAAGAGTGAATTTTAATGAAATTTAACATAAAAATTGACATATTTATTTTATTTAAATCAAAGGAAATATAAGAGGTACATTGGTACAATCATATCATGATATCATAATGATATTCATTACAACATAATATCCACAAATCTCAGTTCTACCAAATCACAGTCTTTGTAAATAGACTCTTAGATCCATTCTTTACTCCAAATCTTACTTATTTATACCTATCATAATTTTATGGGATTTATATATATTTATATATATATATATATATATATATATATATATATATATATATATATATATATCTACTTACATTAAGTGATTTTACCCCACTAATAACATTAACACACCTTGCTACACCACCAACATTAAATATATTCACATTTCCAAGGAAAAAAAACATGGCATGACTTAATGCATCCTAAATTCAATCATAGATATTAGTAAATAACTCCTTATTAGGTTTCATGTATTCCATAATTAAATTTGAAACAATAAATAATGTTTCCTTCCACATCACATTCACACAAGTTCATAAGATGATGTCATGATTTATCACAAGCTTTCTAACTAGTCAAAAATTCAACACATAGGATATGTAGTGAGGATCCAATCATCTCCACAAATATATCCTAATCATATTTTTTTCTATGTTAAAGAATAAAATTTACCAAACAACTAACTTTCAAGTGATATCATAAGATAACATAAACATACATAGAATCTATGCACGGTTAAGTAGTAAGATAATATTACTAAAACATCTTACACAAAAATTCTCAAGATTATTTAGAAAAAGTAATGGTTATAAATTATTGTAAAAAATAATGCATAAAATTTTATAGACACAAGGATGCCTGTAGATAACACCAAATTTAACTAAACATATAATTACCAAATACAATACAAAACATGAAAAAGAAAGATTGATCAATATAGAATAATTGTACAAACTTAGACTAATACACATCAATCATAAAATTTAGATAACACAACAAAAACAAATTATTAAATTAACATATGTAATTTTTTGGTTGATGCAAGATTGCTCATGAACCTAGATGTTCCTACATTAATAACCCTTATATATATGGACAATTAGTTTATCGAAAACATGCAAGTCATATGGGAGGCCAACACATATGCAAAATTTATTCTTAATACTTATGTAATTTTCTTAATATTGTAGCTCATACATGACCAAATTTTATAGATCAATGACATGAGTGCTAAAACATACAAATATAATACTAGGTAGTGAATAGCTATGTAATAAAAATGTTATAAAAAATTTGGAAAGGAAATGCTTAATTCACAATAGATTTTGGCTTAATAACCTATAAATATATCAATTTCATTGGCATTGAATAATAGCTATTGAAAATGCACATTCATAAACACTTATTGTTTAAAATAATGTATATTCGTTATAATGTCACTAATATTGATAAATCAATAAATATATTAATATGATAATGTAATGTAACAACATTTCATTAATTTTTATACGACAAGGACAAAAATTTTTTCTAGCATTTTCCTTATGGAATTTAATTTTTAATAAAAGAAAAAGTAATTAGATTCAAGGATATTCTAGATCCTTTTAGAATAAATCTACTTACATTTAAAGTTCATGGTTAAGTTGGTAGGGAAAACATATAAATATGAATCAAAACCTCTCATTAGGACAAACTCTAATAAGTTACATGCTTAAGACATTAGCATAGGTGACAAGTGTTTTATAGATTTTTAAGAATTTTATAAAGTATATATGTAGTTATTTACAATCAGTAGTGACTATACATGATAATATATATGTCCTTATATAAGTATTTTATTGATTACCTAGAATGAGATGATTACCATTTATATTATCCAATGTGTGGATGCATTACATTGTTAGTTATGATTTCCTTTAAGTAATGAAGTACTCTTAATGATGGGTTTCTCTATGTATTTTGTATACTTTGGGTGAGTTATTAAATGTAGGCTTAAGAAATATTATAGCATATTTTAATTTTTTTAATATCTCGTATAACTAAGGTTTGGTTGTTTATGAATCTATCTCAAAATCATACAACATTGTAATTCTATTTCCATGACCCTACCTACTTAGGTTATGAGGTTCAAGGGTTTATATGGAATAATATAACATGTTATAACATGTCATGGTGTATTTTTAGTCCAAGGATTTTGGCATTCTAAAAAATAGAACCATGACATGGAAATCAAAATCCAATGGAGTGGATATGTTAGGAGGTTTCTAGTGACTTGTATGAGATATTTGGATAGAATTTTGGTAGAAGTTTTGTAAAATGGCTATCTACATGAGTATAGCATCAGAGTATGAATTTATGAAGAAAATATTTTTAAATGTAGGATCCAGTCAAAAACATGTGATAAAGTGACAATATTTGGACACATACAATAGACATATGGTGGATCAAAGCTTTGAATTATTACATACTATGATATTTTATAGGAATATACACCTACCAAGAGGAGAAAGAGTAAATGATTTTGTGTAAACCAATATGAGATTTGATTGATCCTATACCACTCTATAAATATATGATTATAGTTTATTGTGGCATTGAAAAATATAATATGGAAGTTTTAACACTATGAAAATATGCTAGGTTGAGAATATCTTTGAGAAGAGTAGGAACATGGTATGTTGCGATGGGAGGGGGGTTAGGGTGGGATGAATCCCTTATAGAAAATTAAAATATAAGTGAAAAATAAAAAATATATGAATATATGATAAGAGGAGAGAGAGATTATGGTAACTCCTTGGGATCCTAAAAACAAAAGAGGGTGAAGTCATTTATATGTTGAAAATACCTAAAAAAGAAGGCCATGATAAAATATTATTTCACTCAAAGGGGAAATGCACTAAAAAATAAAATGGGAAATGTGTTACGATAAACCATTAATCACCAAAGATTTATAATAAAAATGGATATAATAAGTGATATTGGAGTTCACGTGAGAAGAATTCATTCTAAATTTGATTCAAAACTAAATCCCATGTGTACATTAATAATTAAAAGAAAAATATTTGAATAATGTTAATGTCACAAGGATGGATGAATTTGTTATAATGGAAAGTGATAATTTTATAGTGAGGAAGTTCACACCAGAATATTTAATGGGTGGTAATGCAAAGGTTGTATAAAAGACACCATTACTCTAACTAATGAACATTCCATTGGTAGGGATGGGTATAGTAGGAAGGATTTTGATAGTAAATGTAATGATACTAATTATTTAAATGATATTTACTAAACACTAAAATTAACTTCAATAAGGTTAAGGGATGATGGGGATAATAAAATTTCTAAGTAGTATAACACCACTAGGAGGATTTAATGTGAAAGCACAAACCTAAAATACACCATCACAAAAATAAAAATTATGAGGTTTTGGTGAAATTTCAAGAGTATAGTTACACAAATGATGAATTGGACCACATTTAAAAATTTGAGATTGCATGGTGTGCAAAGAGAATCACATCTCCAAATAGAAAATGTAATCATATTTCAACTACATTTTGGGGTAAAACACATACATGGTATAGGAAGTATGATACTAACTACACCATAAAATATTTTATAGTAATTTATTATAATAAAATATAATTTTATGAAGGAATTCCATACTATATAATTCTTGTAACATAGTATATTGGTTCATAAAGATGTAAAACATGACCCATCATAGATTGTATGTCCATAAAATGTGCATGTCAAAACTTTATTATAAAAAATATCCTATAATATACATCCATTATGACATGCATAATTATTTGTTGGTGGAATATTGAAACTATTAAGGATAATTTGGAAATGAATAACTTATTATATGGGATGTTATGGATTAGATTTTACTATAGAAGCTACATTTGATATTTACTAAGAGGTAAATAGTATTTTGTGCATGTTAGTTATATATAGGTAGAATATATTTGTTAGTATTAATATTATTACAACAATATTAAACTTATAGGTTTGTGAGTTATAATAAGGAGTCAGGTGAGAGATTTAAGAAGATTGTACTCCTTAATTATAGGAAGGAGTTTTCTTATTTAATTGTAATCACTTGTATGGAATAATATGGTAGAATATTATTATTGTGATAAAATATTTCTCTATCTCTTCAACTCATTTTTTTTATGATAATCTTCTAAAAATATAAACCAAATATATCATCTAGTATTAGAGTATGGATGACTTATTTCTATGATAGAGTAAATATTTTGGTGAAAGGGCAATATACTTTCATTGTTGTCTTGTGTATGAAATGTAGATATGTATTAAATCTATATATTTTAGTTCATAGTTGCTACAAAACTTTAATACAGTTTTGAATATATTCTAGATCAAAAAATTTATAGATCAGTCTATGGTAGTCTACTTAGATTTATTTAAATGCTTGAGTGCAAAATCGATGCCCATAGTAAAACATTGGGCAACATATGCAAGGACCATTAGGATATTTGACTCACATGTAAGTTCATTCACTCACAACATCAAAATATCCTCAATCAAATTGTAATGTGTTTCTTGATTTGTAGTGGAGTGCCATTCAAATATTCAATGTGATCCAAAACAATGTGCAACCTAGAGCTTTATATTACATTAACTATCATCCACCTATGTGAAAACTTGCTAATATAATTTTCTCAATTTATTTGCTAATCACCATGTGATAGATAACATAAAAGATTATTTATCAAGCCCAATATTTGTCTAATTTGTGCATCCATAGACTTGGGTGTGTGAAGATCTAACATGTGAATTCTATCCATATGCACAGATCTCTTATTCTGAAGAAGTTCATGGAAGGATTTCATGGTCGATAAACATCTCAAATATCAATGCCATGTATGGATTAAGAAGATCAATACAAGATGTAAGCATATACATAGGTTTTTCAAACTATCCAAGCTTGTGTTATTTGCCACATCATCATTACTCATCGATAAGTCATTTATTACAAAGTCTAAGAAAGTTTAGTTTATTTTTATGTAACATTTTAAAGTCCTAGGTTGTAAATTGATTTTTTAGAGATTTAAGTTTTAATGAGTATTACGTGTCAACTATTTTTTAATATTAATTTTAGTCAATAATTACTTTAAAGTTTAATTGGTTTTTATTGTTATAAAATTATGTATTATCAAAAGCAAAAGTAAAAGAGTCTTGTTTAGTTATATATTAAAATCATTTTGTGCCCTTTCTTAGTCTTAATTGAGTCGTTAGTTTTGTCGTATTTGATTCCATGTCAAATATATTAAGATTAAAATATATATTTTTTAAAAAAAGAGTCAATATAGAGTCTTTATTATCCATAAAAAATATTAGAGTCCTTAAAATGTCAAGTCTTTTTAGAAAGTCATTATTTTCAAAAAGTGTCAAAGTCAAGAGTGTTCAATTGTACGAGGATGCATTATCACTTGAATGAAACATCCTAATTCAAATGTCAAATATGTCAATATTTTGGTGGGGACCCTATTCCATTCAGAATGACATGCATATGATAATTAATACTTCATCAACTGAGTAAATAGTTTCCAATACTAGAGATTAGAGGCATGGAGGAAAGAGGTTTCTAGAGCCTCTTTCCAATCACCAATAATGGGGACCAAGAATATTTGGTGACATATATAGTGTGGTGTGTGTTTTTTTCATAATTTTTTCTTTGTGTTTGAAAAATAAGAATAGAAGAATATGCATGTTTAAGATATGTAATTTGTGTGCAAACTCCAAACATAATTCCCTGATGTGAAAACATTGTGAAAGGATAGAAAGCACGAATGTAAGTCAGTTCATAGATCTTGAAAAGGTTTGTGGTAGATCCATAAAACCACTGAAGGTGAATAGTTGATGGGTATTGTTCATATCAAGGTTTGTGGTAAATCAATAAATCCATGGAAGAAGAGATCCTTTCTTTGGATCAAGGTCATGAGCCAAATAGGGCATGCCACAAGGGGTGAACATACTATAGGTGAGAGTGTGAATGTTTTTCCACCATGTAAAAACTATGTTGGGGGGTGGGGGGGGTAATGTTAGGGATTAAATTTTAAATTAGTAGTTATATTTAATATATATTGAGAGGTAAATAGTATTTTGTGAGAGTTAGTTATATATGGGTAGAATATATTTGTTAGTCATAATATTGTTACAATAATATTATGCTTATAGGTTTATGAGTTATAATAAGGATTTGGGTGAGAGATTTATGGAGATTGTATATCCCTAATTATAAGAAAGGGTTTTCCTATATATTGAGAGGTAAATAGTAGTTTGTGAGAGTTAGTTATATATGGGTAGAATATATTTGTTAGTCATAATATTGTTACAATAATATTACGCTTATAGGATTATGAGTTATAATAAGGATTTGGGTGAGAGATTTATGGAGATTGTATATCCCTAATTATAAGAAAGGGTTTTCCTATTTAATTATAATCACTTGTATGGAATAATATGGTATAATATTATTATTGTGATAAAATATTGATTTGTCTCTTTGGCTCATTTTTATATGATAAAAATCTTCTGCAAATATAAACCATATCTATCATGGGAAAGAGACCTTATATGTTGTGCTAATGTTTTAAATATTAGAATGGATGTATGCATATATTATTATTTTTTTAAAATAAAAAATAAAAAATGTGTAAACTTGGTTGGGTGAATGCATAAAGTTAGGGGACAAAAAAGGTGACATACTTGGGAAAATTTTTGTTTTTGAAAAGGACATACACCCTTTTAAAAAAGGTGTACACCCTTTTTTTCAAATTTATGTGCTTATTTTTACTTGGATTGGTACTGAACCTAAAGTTCATATGCCTTTATTATCAATTGGTGTACGCACTTTAGCAAAGGGCTTACACCCTTTGAAACACATGTTTTATAAGGAAATGTAAATATTTCAAAAATTGGAAATGAAAAGGCATATGCCCTTTGGTAAAGGGAACAAGGCCTAGTGTATACCCTTTCATAAAGGGCATACAAACCAATGTATGCCCTTTGATAAAGTGTATACACCCTTATGTATGCCATTTAACAAATGGTGTATGTCTTTTGTTAAGACATTTTATGTGTTTGTTATTATCTTTTTGTGTTAGTGTGAGAATATATCTAGTCATATAAATTTACATTTAATTTATATCACATTTTATTTTATTATACTTTAAATTATTTTTATTAAATTTAAAAAATTGGGGCCACTATACACCTTCTAAAATTGATTCTAGAGCTATAGGAGTTACCATTTAAAAGCTAGTTTTTCAAAATACATTCTATTCAATACTTAGATGTAATAATTTTAGGATTGGAAGATATAATGAGAAACAATGCTTCAAATCATTTCCAAATAGTTGTTTGTACTTTGATTTTATATTATGGCATAACTATGAATGGAATATTGATTATAGAGAGAGATATTTGTTCTTGCCCTACCTACTTAGCTATGCCCTACTCAATAAGGAAAGGGAAGTTTGATTATTGATATAAAGATCCATTCATGTCATACCTACTTATATTTATATAATGGATTCTTATCTATCAATGGAAGATTACTTCCTAATTTATAGGTTTCATATATTCTTTCCATACCTACTTAGTTGTGCCATACCTACTTAACTTCTATTGGTGGTAAGGGAATATTGCTTATATAATCATACTTCCCATGACCCTATTCCTCCATATGATTACACATCAGATCACATAAATATTATATGCAATCAAAAATGCATCATGTTTATAAATCAATCCTAACTCAACGAAGATAGATCATACCATACACTTTTGATTGGGGACACATTTGTTAAATGGGAACATGACCAATATGGGGATCCACTAGACCAAATTAGGGGATCTCTTACCATAATACAAAATGATAGGGATGGTTCCAAAGCATCCATTCCATTACAATAATGAAATAGCCTTAAGGGATTCTTGTGTTTTGATATCTCACTAAACTAATAACATGTACAGTAAATCTAATCTAGTGTTCACCAAAGATTGTGGCACAAAGTGGGCTTAAAAACAATAAAAGTAAACATGTATAAGAGACATATACTCATGTAAACATATATATAATACTAATACATGGAAGAGAAGTACAAATGCATATCTATCTACTCTTACAAAGGAGGAAAAAAGCTAGGAATACTTACCTTTAAAAATGAACCCATCATGTCTCAATCTCTCCCTTGGCTAAGGTACTTCACAAGAGGTTATTGTGGTATGTAAATATTACAAAGGTAAATCAGATCTAGGATAAATAACATATCAATGCATCCAAAAGACTTCTCCACAAGATAAGATCTATAGCTATAAATAAAGTATGGAACCTTAATCTTGCTCCTCAAGTAGAATGGTCAATAAGAAAATATGCAATAACTCTTACTTCTTCTCTTCTCTTAATAATATAAAAATGATCTTGTACATATAGGTAGATTTCACCCTAAAACCTTTCAAAAATCTTGGTTGATAGGGTTGATCCAATTGACCTAGCACAATTTTAGATAATTATTCACTAGGTTATCAACTAGGTTGACTAAGAGCCAAACTAGTTCCTAAGTGAAAATCACCCAAAACTATATAGGGTCGACCTAGTTAACCTACTATAATAGACTAAAAAAAGGGGATTAAGGTGAGGAAAAGGAGGATAAAGTGTAATAAATTAATGGAGATGGTAAAATAGAGTATAAAAAGTCTAAGGATAAGGTTTTTAGGAGACAATTGTGTAGATAACAAGTGGCAAAAGGGACAACAATCCTATGAAGCACCAATGGTCTACCCACCCCTTTCTCAATGCACCCCTTAAGGCATGCACTTAGAGATATTGAGACTCGATGGGTTTCTACATGATGAAAAGTATCAATAATTTATAAAAGTTTAAAAATATTATGTGTATACATATGCCCCACTCTAAGCTCATCACGTGTTATGTAAATACAACATGGGATGGTGCTTCAAGAAATAAAATGTGATAACACATAATGTTGATGCTAAGTAAAGTGTAGTAAGTATTAAAAAATATAAATAAAAGGATAGAATTGAAAAAAACATACCTTTACTTACCTTAGTGTTGTAGATAAATAAGTATATTGTAAGAGAAGTGAATGCATCTAATTGTGAAGAACATTAAGCAAACCTATAGAGATTAGTGCCAAAAATAGCCAATAATTAAAAGTTTTGGAAGATAGGCATATAGTAGTGGAAAATATTTTCTATGTCATCATGATTCTAGAAAATTCTATGGTTCAAAAAATGGATTAGTAGAAACAATGATATAGGTAAAACAAATAATCTAGCAAAAAATATTTGAAAGGTTTAAGAATTTTAAAAAGTGATTTTAAATAGGGTGAAAGGGAAATCATTTGGGATTTTTGACTTGTGAAGGAGAGAAAAAGAGCTTAGAAAGACCAAGTGATCTAAGATGTAAATGATACAATAGGCTAGATGAGAAGGACCCCTAGTGATAGTAGTGGGTGCAACATAGGTAAGCAAATGAGAATCTCAAGCTAGTTTTTGAATATTTTATTGAATTTAACTATTTTTTTAGAAATTTGTAATTTAGTGCTTTTTTAGACATCAGATTGAATCTAAAATAGATGTTAAGGGTAGGAAAAACCATTTAGGGAAATGGGTTGGAAATATTTGGGGAAATAACCACTGAAAGGCATTTATTTTGCAAAATGTAAGGGGTCAGTAGGTAAAACTAGCTAGGTCAACCCAATTAACATAGTAGGCTGAAAATTGGTAAAATCCACACTATCAACCTAGTACGTATGCGTTGACCTGACATGTTTTGTAGACTACCAACTTATTACATTAATTTTGACCTAGTAGAAAAATCCTTTGTGATAACTTAGTACTAAGAGGGGAAAAATAGAGGGGTTGACTTAGTTTGGTAAGTCAACTTGGTCAAATTAGTGTTTAACCAAGGGACCAAAATAGTATAAAAATGTGTGTAATAGGTCAAAAGAGTGGCAGAAGGGCCCAAAATGATTGAATGAGGGTTAAAAGGGTTGAGTAGGCTAATAATATATATAATTAATAAGAATGAACAAATTAAAACAATTTAGGCTTGTTTTTGTAAAAGTGTGAAAACAATGTATTTTGATTATAAATGACATTAAGGATCTAATACATCTTTTGTTGTTTTATGGTTGTAAGAATAATTAAGGTTCTAGTTCTTGTTGGATGCATAATGGCTTCTAGATTTATTGGAGTGCTTGTCTATTAAGGATATAGCTAAATTGATCTCATTAGGCCTAGGAGGCATATTAGACATGTGTAGGATTCCTTTGAGTTCATATTTGTTAGTTATGTTCCTAGGACCCTAGGAATGGTTGACTAACACATTCAAATGGGAGGTGGAGTGGGATACCATAGAGGTGGGTATCACTATATAGGATTTGAATTCCATCTTGGGACTACTTATAATAAGTACACCCATGGTCATAGGAGTGATAAATAGTCAACAGGAATGGAGAGCCTTAGCCATATAAGTGATGGGCTTGGAGAGGATATACCTTATATTAAGAGTGATTATGTTTGATGTATATACCTTACATATTTAGGATATCTAAAATGATGTTATAGGACTTGTGATATCACATGTGTTGTGTCACACGTTGGATGGTAAGGTACCACTATTTATGATACCCTTGAGCCACATGACATTAGATTAAAGGGTGTTATATGACTTGGGATATATCATTTAGGTATAACTCATGTGTGACATGTATGGAGTGTTATAGAGAGGGTATAAGTCTATGGGATTGATTATATTGTTGATTACATGGATATATGATAGGTTCCCCATGTATCTACCATCTGGGTTTCCCCATGTGATCAATGATAGGTTACCTTAGGTTTAGAGATGGAGAGAGGACCAGGTAGCATGGGACATCCCCACATGATAACATTATAGACAGTGAGATGAGTAGATATTATATGATATCCTTGTGGGCACATTATTATGATATGGTCTAGTTAGGATATAGTTGCATCAGCTTTGGTGTGGATAGAGGTGACATGGAACTATACTTGGTAGATAGATCCATATCTAGTGACATGTGTACTAGCTTAGATGGGATAACCTCACCTAGTAGCACTAATAGTGGTGACCATATTTTTGGCCCAATATGTGAGAGAGTCATGGGGGAGAGGAGGATTACGGCCACCAGTTGTGAGGCTAGAGCTTAGACCACATCATGAAAGACCATGGACTAGTCAAGCATGATAGGTAGTAGACAAAGATGAGAGGATGAAAATGTAGGAGTATTAGAGGTACCACCACCAACTTTATAATAGGAGAAAAAATGACCACCATAGATATAATGTTGATAGAGGTAGCAAGGATTAGAGATAATAAACATATCAAATGACCCATTAGACAACCCAGGGCAGAGTGGGGTGATAGAGAGACCACTTATGCGTATCTTGAGATGGACATGAGTGGTAATTATAGGGTTTATTTTTGGGTAGTGACCAATATATGAAGTTTTAGAAGATGCATAGATGGGGAGACCATGCTCAGTAGTCATGTAGATGGAGAGATAGTTGTAGGCAACACATGACTAAGTAATAAAAGATGGTGAAATTTGTGCTTAATTTATCTAATATAAGGTAAATATAGATATATTTTGAGATATATCAGTGATATAATATCTATCTAGTTTAATTTTTGTAGATATTATAGAGGAGGAAACCAAATGGGGGTCCCTAGTGAGGAGATCACTCCATGATGTCCTAGATGAGGCGCTCATGCCATATGACCATGCCAAATTAGAGGATCCTATGGTACCATCTACCCCAACTTAGGTGAGTTAGTTCAAACTAGTAGGAGAGGTTGCAAGGCAGTTATGAGTGCATAGAGAGGGGATGCAGCCAATGATAGGGGTGGTTATAAGAGATGCATAGGCATGTTAGGCCCTGATTAAGGAGATATTATGCATCTAACTACCATGACACAAATGGGATAGGTAAAGGCCTAGGAGAGAGTGACACATCTAGTGACCCTAACCCAATTAGAATAGGTATAGGTTAATGTGGCTCATATGTAGGGGCAAGTATCAAGACTGAGATCTTGGAAAACCTCTTTACATCATTCTATTCAAAGCAGTTAGATCAAGGCATCTATGGGCAACATGGTTAGGCCACAAGATGGGCATGATGGGGCCCAGCCATAGAGTTGGAGCTTTGTATATGGTTGTATTATTATATTAAAACTATATATATATATATATATATATGTCACATTTTGGTAGTTGGATGCTAATTAACATTATGGTTATGGTTGTTGATGATTGAATATATTTATTTATAGCACACGTATTTAGCTATTGGTTTATATGCTATGGGAAATATATGGGTTGTAGTTTATGTGTACCAAAATGTATCTCTAAGAAAATATTACCAAATATATTAATATAAAACTAAAATTTGATAACACAAATAGGAATGGATAGAGAATGCAAATCAAAACAAATAAAACATGCTTACCATTTTTTTACCTTCTTATGCCTCCATTCCAAGACTTGTACTTGAATGATTAGACTCATATTGACACTATGATTCTTGATTAGAGATGTTTATAATGGATTGGATATGTATATTTAAGTTCAAGTTGGTAAATGGGCATGGATTCCATATAATCTTTCTAGTTTAATTTTGACATGGATTTGATATGAGATTTTTAGATGACCTTCCATGAAGGAGGAGCCTTGGTCATATAGATGAAGGAAGGGAAGATCAAGGGGTAAAATTTTAAGTTAGATGGATGAGATAAATGGTTATGGATGATTCAAAGAGTATTAAATTCTTTAGAAGTCTCTAGTTTAGAGACTTGTAGAGACTTCTCCATTAACTTATGGATAATAGAGGATTAGGTGGTAGTTAGATGGGGGATTAGGTGAGGATTAGGAACAGAGGGATGTAGGGAAGGCTAGGTTTTAGGTTAGTAGGTGGGTTGGTGGGGTTCTGGGAATTTTAAATTCCCATATAATGGATAAATAGGCTTAGATTAGGATTATAAGGATTAGAATAGAATTAATGAGGGAGGTGGGATGAATAAGGTTAGTGTTATGATAAAATAAGACATAGATCTATCCCAAAATTGTAGACAATAAAAAATATGAATGAATCAATCAAAAATACAAAAAATAATCATAAACATGCACAAAATAGGAGACACCAGATTTAACATGGTTCACTCAAGATGGGTTACATCCACCAAACTTATCTAGTATATTATTTCCAAAAACACAAGGGAGAAAAAAATCTTGTAGCAAAACTTGTTACACCTTTCTACCTTCTCTTCCTCCTCTCTATGCAAAAATCATCTTCTCTTACCTTAGCCATATCTTAATTCACTTTTACGGTGGAAAAACACCTAAACATAACTTCTACTATCAGATATGGAAAACTATAATCAATGGCCTAGATTGACTATGAAATTAAAATTTTACAAGGTAATTTAAATCCAAAAATTCCCTTTAAGGGCATTGTCCTCAAACCCCCATCAGGGCATGCAACCCTCAGACCACCCATTGGGGGGGTCATCCCCCATAGACCCCACAAGTGGTGTGAATCCACAATTGTGACCCCCGTCACCATCATGGATATAAATAATGGGATCCAAAACCTAGCTAACAAGAATATCATAATTTTAACCTCTGATCTTGGAAGACAATTAGGCTCCACACCCAATAATTAGTGAATATAGAATAATAGAATATGGGTATTAGATATATGGCTAGGATTTTGATAAATTAGTGGGATAAAATAGGTTAAGCAGTAGTGTCAACTTATAGAAATATTAGTCAATAATAATGATGAAAATGATTTTAGGTACATATAGTTTATTTTCTATAATTATGTTGGACATATGTATGATTAAAAAGAAATAGGTAAAAATACTTGGTAAAATATAATTTTTCAAAAATATACTACACACTATTTCAAGTTGGAAAATGTGTAATGACAAGAAAAATGACTAACTATAAATAACCAAAAAGGTCATAAATAAGATGGAAAAAAAGTATTTTTAAACCATGAAAAAAACTTTTGGCACCAAATTAAAATAAGTAAAATCACACTAAATCACATTAGGAAGTATGAAAATAATGTAATAAAATGGAATTCACATAAAAAGACAAAATAAATGGTATAAAAACAAATCAATTAATTCATTAAATCATACTAAATCGCATGGGGAAGTATAAGATGAAACCAAAATTGGAAAAATTTGGTCTTAAATTTATCACACTAATTCAAGCTAGGAAGTATGAAAATTTCAAGAAATGGTTGGATTCTCACATGCAATCAAAAATTAAGAAGATAAAATAATGAAAGAGAAATGAAGTAATCATAAAATATACTAAATCAAGATAGGAAGCATGTCAATGACATGTAAATTCATAATCAATCACATCTTATCTCATATTTGACACATGTAATTTGGATTGTGACTTAGATTATTGTAAAATATTGTGAGGAAGGTCATGTCTTATCCATGTTCTTACACTACAACTCAAAAAAGGAACACCAATGAGGTGGAATAAATATGAAAATATGGTAATAAGGGATGTTGGTAATAAGAGTGTGAAATTATGGTAATTTGTGAGGAAGGCTAGGTCATATCCATGGTATTAAAATGAAACACACAAATGGAATCCCTAGGGGAGTGATCAGTTAACAAAATAATATTTATCAAGAGGAAATATGAGGAATGTATGGCATGAAAAAAAAGTAATGTAAAAGTCATAACTTAGGTATTAGCTCTATGTGATAATGCAGCAAATAAAAATGTAGTATGGAAAAAATGTCATGAGGACAAAACATAATGAAAAAAATGTAGTGGTATTGGTAATGTCACCAAAATGTCATGAAGAGAATAATTGGGGCATTTTAGTGATTATCACATTGTTTATTTGTTATCTAATTCATTTTTGTGATAGTAGTTAATATTTCATGGTGGAAAAGTAATAAACTAAATTTACAAACAAAATAATAGAGGAAAATATGATTTTGTGAGGTTAAAAGTTATGTCATCTTCTGTGTGAATGCATCCTTTACTATTTTTTGTTCATATGATGTTTTATCCTTGCTATATATTTTCCTTGTTATGTTTTATCCTTTCTATGTTTTTCATGTTATGTTTTTAATTGCTACATTTTTTTCTACTACTTTTTTGATGGATGCCTAGGCATCTTATGAGAAGACCTTAGGAGACATGGGGCATACTAAGGACATGAGAAGACACTAAGTGACTAGTGCCCATCAACATATAAAGGAAACCTATTCATTATAGACACTAAGATATGTAGGAAAATAAGAATGCTACTAAGATCAAATCATAAAGGTATATTATTACAAGAAAAGTAAAATGGACCTACCTTCCCATGATGTGTTCCCTATTCCACACAACCCCATATAGAGTCATTAGTCTATTGTGAAGATTTGTTACTTTCATGATAAAGTAGGTAGTGCTAAGATATTTGTTTTATTCTCCTTTTCTAATATAGCATACTGCACCCTAATGGATCTCATCTCTATCATGAGGCCAACTATGGTTTTTGAGATTTGACTAGAAGAAGGATATGTTCTTTGAATCGTGTCTTTTAGTGTGATTCAACTTTTAAGAATTTTGAAAATTTTCTACCTTTTATATCATTACCTTTTATTAAATGATTTGGATTTTGAATGTTTTCAAGGATTTTTAAGATTTATACTCTATACAGACTTAGAATGACCACTCATGAGAGATATAATGATACACACAAATGATCTATAGGATTAGGCTAAAGGAAGCTAAGTGATCAAAGATAAGATTGACTAGAACACGTAGGCTTAACAATGAACCATCATGTTATCTTAGGTCTCAACCATGTATATTATTAGTTTTTGAAAAGGGAATAAAGGGAAAAAGGAAATCCAAAGTGGAATAGTGACAGGAGAGTAAAATGATATTAATTATTTGCTAACTAATCATGTGGTAAAAAAGGAATGACTAAAGGGAACAAGGTGTGTATAACCAACTTACGATGACAATTATACATGTATATAGAGATAAAAAAGCAAACAATCATGAAGAAAAAACAAAGGAGTTTTAAGAAAGAAAATAAAAATAAATGATAAAGAAGACATTCATAAACAAATGTAAATGACAGTATAAGCAATGTAGAGTGTGAAAAATAAAATTCATCATGTAAGATAAATAATAATTTGACACAATTTCAAATGATATAATATACAGGTAAAGATAATATTGGAGCACATGTTCAATCTAAAGTGAAAATGTAAGAATACCATTCATGTGTTCATAAATATTGATATATTTTACCACACACATTGTCAAAAACATTTGATAAGTCTCTATGAAGTTAGATTCTAACATCAGCAAATGTCTCATCTATCTTTAGTGAAAACTGGGAAAATACTTCATGTCTAATCCCCTCAACAAAAAATGTAGGAATACTTAATGGATCATGCTGAGGAGGGATATCAAGAAAGTGATACTTAGAAGAATACATGGGAATGGACTTTACAGGAGATGAAGGAATCCTTGGTGGGGAAGGATACATAAGTGAGGTATTCACAAGTGGGGAAGGATCTACGAGTGAGGGAAGCTCCATAGGTGAAATATTCATGGGTGGAGCAATATAAGGTGATGAAGGGAACATGGGAGGTGAAACCATGGGGGAATAATTGGGAGCCTTCCTATGAGAATGATGTATGAGAGGAATAGTAGAAGGTTTGAGAATAGCTATAAGGTGATCTTTAAGATGTTACTAAAGGATGTGGTGATAATTAATTTGATGGGTGCCATATTAGTTCCAAAGAAAACACACCTCCCCATACTTAGAAATATACTCAAAAAGTACTTGATGGGTAGAAGGATGAAAAGTGTCAATATATTGTCATATTTTATGACAATGCATGGATGAATTACTGTTTGTGCCATGAAAGTAATAAAAACAACTATGAGTAGGCTTGGTATAGGTACTCATAGGAGAAGGTTTAAAATAAATGGAAGGAGATTAGGAAGGATTGTTGACCTATTTGGTGATAAATGGATCCATCAATGGTAAAATAAGTAAATCATCACTAACAAAAGGTGGTGGTGGTGAAGGAATGGGACTGGGCTCAATGGAAAGAAAATGAGATCAGAAGTAGGAATAGACATAATTAAAGTAAGATAAGGAATAAGATCTTAATCAATACTGAGGGAGGGGTGGGGTATATAGGAGGATGAAGGTTTAATTCATCTTATGGATAAAAAATCTATAGGGGTTAGAATACCTAGTGAAGTAAAAGGCCCAGTCATAACATGATCTTTAATCATACTTCTATGTTGTTCTTCAAAAACTAGAGATGTTTGAAACATATCTACCCTATGATAAAAAGGATAAATAATAAAACTGGAAACTATAAATGATGGAATATGGGAGGATACATGAAAATACTAAAGTAAAGAGGAATGATAATAGATAATCTCAACATCATGGGCATGAATAAGACCACTCGAAAATGGATCATCTAAGGTATAACTATCATCATAGTAATGTGTATGAATAACAATTACATAGGTAGGGACATTGTCATCTAATGAGGTGTGATGAATGGAATGCTGAGTCTTAGTCAATACAATAAGGATATCATCACATGATGGTTTGTGAGAATAAGGCTAAAAATAAGTAGAAAGCGATGAGATGATATGAGGTGAGAGATTAGAAGTTTTAATCTTGAGAATGATCTCATTAGGCTCATCATCATTGGAATCAAAGAGGTTAGGGGGAATATTCCCAATGAGTTTAGCATGACTGTTGTAACCTTGAGTTGAGTTGATAGGAAAGTTGAATCATTGACATTCATGAAATGGAACACTAGACAAAGGCTCAAGAGTAGGAATCTTGAAGACACCACGGTCCTGGAATTATTTGAAATTTTAAGGGTTAGTGTCACCTTGAATTATATATATATATATATGGATCCATTATGAGGGAATTTCATGTAGTTGTAAAAAAAATAATCAACAACCCTCACACAATGATTCCATAGCCTACCAAGAAATATGTTACAAGATAAATTAACATTAAATACCATCACCTTCACACAAATGGTGATAGGTGGGATGGTAATGGGAATCCACACACAAAATAAATGAGGAAATTATCATTGATCATATCCTTGGCATGTGATGTGTGTGTATTAAAGATTAAATTTATAATATCCAAGGGTTTCAATAAAGTCAAGAGAGGTAACACAGGTACTAGAACCCTCATCAATCAATGCATGCTTGACTTGGATATTACCAATTTTAACACTAATGAATAGAGGAGGATTATCCACATGAAGCATAATATCATAAAGAATCATATAATTGATGGGAAATTTTAAGGAAAGAGAAGTGCTCATTATTTTATCAATATGGATGGACATCTCTTCACATTATTGTAATATGTTATCTTCAAATCCAAATAAGGTTGCTTCACGTCCTACTAAGGGAGGATGAGGGATGTTCATTTCAAAAAATAGCTTCATAAGATGGTTTAAATGATGTGGAGAGGTCCTTATAATCTCAATAAATAAAATTTGGGATGGGAGATTAGTGATTTCTATGATGGGATACCACTCACCATAACTAATATGAATGTTATTATAAATAGGTGCATAATGTTGAAGGAGGTCCTCAAAAGGAGGAGCCTAAGTACATTAGATTTTGTGTTGATAAGAAGGAGAAGGTTTAGAACAAGGTTGTAAACTATGTTGAGAACGTGATGTAGTTGGTTCAGGTTGGTTTTGAAATTTTTTAAATGAAGTGTTAATAGAATATTGATTATAATTAATGTTAGGTAAAGAATATAGAGGTATTATATAAACAGAATGGGAAGTGTTATCAAATGGAGGAGTTGGAATTGGATCATCAAAATCTATTAGGTCATCTTGCTCCAAATCATTTAAGTGAGTTGGGGAAGAATCTTGGATAATAAAAAATGTGTAATATAATGGAAGAGTGTAGATTGGTTGAGGGTTAATAAAAGTAACCACCCTTTGCATATTAGTCATATTAATCGCATTATCTTCACAAGTTGGGTCAATAAGAATTTATACATTGTTGGTGGAAGGGGTGGCTTTATCTTAGGTATCTTGATTGGGTTGGTGATTAGGAAGAGGGTCTTGATAGATAGCCAAATAAGCATTAGCTTGATGAAACACTTGAGATTTAGTGTGTTTTATGAGCCTTAAAAGCAATGGCTTGTTTACATTTTTTAATGATAGAGTCATGATCAAAATTAGGACAAATAAGAAAATCCATAGCTAAATTATGAAGCTACCTAAATGTCTCATGAGAATGACCCCAAGTAGCATGAAACCAACAAAACTTGTTGGGATTATACCAATATTTCATAGGATGAGTGGGATCAAGTTCTTGTGGTAGAGGTCTAGGTAGACATTTTAGTAATTCAGTTGAGGATAAAGATTTATGAACATTGATGGTATATAGTGAAGATAAATGAGGATTGGTGTATATTTGAAAAGAGGAATCTTGTTCCAAAGTTTGGTTAGGAAAAAAAGATTTAATAGTGTGAAAGGTATAATAAGAGTCTATGACACCATCATTGGTAGCATTACGATTTTTGTTTTTAAGTAAAATATGATTAATCGTAGAAGGTTGGGGTGGCTCAAATTGATGCATAAGAAAATATTGATGTTAGACTTGGTCAATAGCCTCCTCTAATGCATGTGGAGAGAGAGAGAGTGTGTGTGTAGACTTGATATTACAAAATGGTAAAAATAACATTGGTAAAGAGATGAAAAATGTTATCATTGGCCATGTTATCTTCACATTTGTTGGACAATGTTCTCTGCCTTTTAGCAAAATTTTGGGTAGTTTCATTTTCAAGTTGTTTAAAATTTATAAAGTGGGACAAAGTATTCTTAAGAAGATCAATATTTTGGAATTCTTAGACTAAATCATTTAATAAATCTTCCAAACTAGTAATAGTATGAGTTTTAAGTTGGTTGTACCAATCTAAAGCATCACCCATGAGGGTTTTGTCTAATATCTTGGTAGTGGCAAAGGTATTCATTTTGATCCAATATTTATAGAGTTTTCTAAATGTTTTGAGATGAATAATATGATTAGTTGATCCATTGTAAGAAATGGTAGGGGTGATACCTCCTATATCAATATTAGTAATTTGAGTGGTAAGAGGTTAATTTTGAATATGTTTAATTGTCTTGTTGACAAGAGGAGGCCGATGGATGAGATTGCCATGGGAATATCAAAGAGGAGGAGGGGGAACATTATGATTATGCATGCCTCAAGGCATTGGTTGAGGGTGGGTTTGAAGATGGAGAAGGTGATTTTGCATTCTCATCATTTAATTTGTATTATGAGCTTAAAAATTATTCATTTGATTAAGTGTTTATAATAAGATTTGATGGGTTTGATTGGAATTGTTAGAATTACTTGAAGAATTAGTATTCGAAGGAGTGGCTTGGGTACCACTATTTTTATTGGTAAGAGTTTGAGAGGAATTATTAGAATGTGAGGCACTAGAGGAAAAATTTGCTTGTGTGAGAAAATATGGACTAGTGAAGGGATGAAAAGAGGAAGCATTATAACCATGATTACCTTAGGTAGAAAATGATGCACTAGTGGAAGAGTTAAGGAGAGTGGGTTTTGAGAGAGGCCCCCTAGATGTAAAACCTACCATGTTAGTGAATATAATAGGCATGGAGGTGGAAGAAGGTAAATAATAAGAAGTCATGGTATGATAAGGGGTCATAATAGAAGGAAGAGGTTGAGAATGAAATAAGGTAGTACCCCCAAATCCTTGTGAGAATGTGGGAGAAGGTGAACGAGGATATTTAACTTGACCACTAATTATGAGGTGGTAAATGATAGAGGGATCCTTTCTTCAATGTTAAGGAAATTCATAGATAAAGAAGAGAATTTTAGTGGTATACTCTAATTCGAGTTGATCTTCAAGTGAGAAAAGAGGATTATGTTGTGAAGAGGAATGAGGAGGGGTCTCATAGCTCATTGTGTGAGTGGCTATATGAACATTACTCCCATTCAAGAGAGGATAAATACTCTTATTATGGTAGATCCTATGAGGGTTGGTAAAACTCATCATGTCTATTGAATTTAACTAAATTTTGTTTTCAAATAGAATGTTCATGATGAAGTAAAATGACTTAAATAAGGCAAGAGAGATGTAAAAGTAAGGAAATAGAAAGTGACAAAAAAATATACAAAGTTGATTGGGTTGACCTAGTAAATAAATAAGGCCTAAAAACTATATAGATTTAGTTGGTTTAACCTAGTATACAATAGAGTATGGAAACTGTACAGAGTCTATAGGGTCAACCTAATATAGGAAATAGGGAAACCAAACAACCTATAAGAACTTATGTTGATAGAAGTGACTATGTATTGAAACAAAAAAAAATTTGTAAGTAATTTTTGGAAAGAAAGAAATGAAAAGAATATAACAATAAATTTGGTCAATGAGCTTGATCTAATTGAGTCACACAACACAAAAACTTTCACCAACACTAGATAATACAAGTTTTTGCAATTCAACATACAATTGAGTAAAGAAAAAGTAGTCAAATTAGAAAGTAAAAACTAACTAATTAGTCATCCTAAATGTTATTAGATTATTATAACATAATTTTAGATGTGATAGGAAGTTATCTATAAGCAAGGAACTAAAAAAATCTAAGGATGGTTTGAGGATGTTTGGGTTGAGAGGGATCTGTATTAGTAATGGTACCAACTTGGTATTAGGGCTTACCCCCTCACTTCACATAGCATAGTGATAATGGTGTCGGGTTGTTAGCCAAAATATACCATTAACCACATGTTTATACTTGGCCAAAAAATCAAGTCAGCTTCCCCCTTGGTGATGAAATCAAAGAATGTTGGCCTTGTGTAGACAATTGTTAAAATGGTTTTTGAGATTTTATGCTTTGGTAGTGTGTACATAAAAGAGAAAATAGTAAAACCAAATGGTATATTGAGAACCACATAATTAGACTATGTAATCTATTCTAAGCATGTGAACAACAAGAACTAAAAGTGTGAGCTAATTATTAGCATATAAGGGATAATTACAACTTTAAAATATAGTACAATATTGAGTCAATCAATAGTGTATGTAGAGAATAAAAAATAAGATCGATAGTATCACCTTTGTACTATAGAAGCAAGGGTATAAAAATTAACTACATCAACTGAATCAACCTAGCTTTATAGATAGAACATAGAATATATAATTATGTCGATAGGATCAACTTAGTTGACTATACAAGGGTAATTTTAAAGACTAAAAACTATGAAAAATATAACTATAAAAAATTATAGAAATGACAAAGAAGGATAGAAAGGAACCTTGGTGGGTTGGAGGATATAAAGAAAGATGTAATTGTTATTGAAGAACCTTGATTTGTACTTGCAAATTTTGCAAATTGTGTTCGCTAGGTCAACCTAGCTTTGTAAATCCTATTTACAAAAAACCTAAAAATGTATAGGGTTGACTAAATCAACCTAGTATACTAAACTAGAAGTCTAAAAATGTGCAGGGTTGATTGGGTTGACCTACTAGCCTAAACCTAGTAAAAAACTTGCATAAATAGAATAAATTTGTATTGATGAGACTGTATGTTAAACTTTAAAATAGAAGTTATAATTGTGTTGATAAACTTGACTTAATATTGAAAATATATGATAATAAAAATGATAAAGTAATGAAATAATTGAAATGAAAACCTAAAGAATTAGGTTCATGTCGGGTTCACCAGAAAGTATGTAATTATAAATGCATCATGTATATAAATCAATCATAACTCAGATAAGATAGATCATAACATACACTTTTGATTGGGGACACATTTGTTAAACAAGAACATGACTAATATGGGGATCTAATTGAATTGATTATCAGATCTCTTACAACAATACACCATGCTAGGGAGGGTTCCAAAGCCTCTAGTAAAGAATAATCATGCAATAACACTAAGGAGTCTTGTGTTTTGATATCTCACTAAACTAAAAAGTAAAGTAAATCTAATCTAGTGCTCACCAAAGATTGTGCCATAAAGTGGGGGTTAGAAAAAATAAAAATAAACATGCATAAGAGATATATACTCATGTCAATGTATACAAAATCCTAATGCATGGAAGAGAAGTACAAATGCATATCTATCTACTCTTACAAAGGAGGAATAAAGTTACAAATACTTACCTTTGAAGACAAACCCATTGAGCCTCAATCTCTCCCTTGGCCAAGGTGCTTCACAATAGTTTGTTGTAGTATGTAAGGATGACAAGACAAATCAACTCTAGGCTATACAACCTATCAATGCATCAAAAATACTTCTCAAAAAGACAATATTAGTATCTCCAAAGAAAGTATGGAACCCTAAACTTTCTCTTCAAGTATAATGGTAAATTAGAAGATGCATAATAACTCTTAATTCTTCTTATCTTCTCTTAATAATGGTAAAATGAACTTGTATATATAGGTAGATTTGACCTTAAACCTTTCCAAAAATCCTTGATGACAAGGTTGACCCAGTTGACCTAGAAAATTTTTGGATAATTATTCACTAGGTCAACTAAGAGCCAAAATAGTTCCTAAGTGAAAATCACCCAAAACTATACAAGGTCAACCTAGCTGACCTAGTATAACTGACTAACAAGAGGATATTAATGTGAGGAAAAGGAGGATAAAATATGGGAAATGAATGGACATGGTATAATGAGAAGAACAAGCTTAGGGACAAGGTTTTTAGGAGACATGTGTGTAGATAAAAAGTGGAAAAAGGGACAAAAATCCTATGAAATACCAATGGTCTGCCCATCGCTTTCCTAGTACACCCCTTAAGGTGTGTGCTCAGAAAGATTGAGACTTGATGGGTTCTTAAAAGATACAAAGTGTAATTAATTGATAAATGTTTGAAAATATTATGTGTATACATAAAATACCAACCCTAGTTATCCTACTTAGAAACATTTTCCACTTGTTTAGACCTTTCCCACATGATATTATCATCCCCTACATATCTTTAGTCCATCTTGGTCCTTTTTCATGCTAGACACATGCTCTATGGACCACTGGGGCCCTTTCAAAAGATTTTTGACCACCCTAGGTGGCCTCTAGGCCCATGATGTGTCTTAGGGAGGAAACTCATGGCCTAGGCTACATGTTTCCTTCACAAAATCCATGGCCTAGGTAGAATGCATGATAAAGTGCCTTGTTTGGGCCCAAACAAATAGAAATGGCTAGTTTTTGTCTTGTTGGTAGATTAGCGTTGGCATATATGCATTTTTCCTCATTCATTTGAGTCTTATTATCTAGTATCTCTCTTAGATTCTTGCTCTAATCTTCCCACTTGATCATCACACTCAAATTTTGGCTAACTCCTTAAATCTCTCTTTATTTTTGCTTGGCATAATAACTTTCATTATGACAGGGGATGCCTTACTCTAATCCAACTTATCTTGGTGATTCACACTACTATTTATAGTGTTCCTAAAGCTTATGGGTTGATCCTTGCTCCCTTAAGACTCCACTATACCTATCTCTTGTGTTCCTTGTATTAGCTCTCTCACCAATTGACAACTTCTCCTTCACCTCTTCTATAACTTTTGGCTCTTGGTCTAGACTCATCTCATACACAACCTGATCCTCTTCCTCTCTTGCTTCCTAGTATGGATAATTGGTTGGTAGAAATTATGCATATCTCTTTTGAGTTTGATTGAGGGAACTTTACTTTGCAAAATGAAAGTCTTGTTTATTTATAGTAATATACATGCTAGGGTTTCATTTATTTCAATGATTTATCTTTCTAGGGCATTATCTAAGATAGTTTGTATGTGGTTAAAGATTATATTCATTACTTGAAATATCTCTCATCATATGTTATTATTGTATTATAAATGTTTTATCATTACATAGTAGGATCCTATATGCTCAAAATAATCTATACAACTTATTTAAACAATCTCTCTCTCTTTCTGAACTAGAAAATTGCATTTTTAGAAAACAATAGTGTTGAAAGTATAAGATAGTTAAAAAATAGACTAGGCATGCTCTTAAAACCTTGCTTGAAAACATATTTATTGCTTAAAACATATTTCATTTGGCCTAAAAGTGACTTTTAGTCTAAGTTTACATATCATTTGTTAGCTCTCTTAACTTGGCATTATTGTTTTTGCAATTTATATGCAATCAATTGTCTAGTCTTAGCTACTCATTTTACTATTTATATATCTACTAGAGATACTTGTGTCATTTGTTCACTTGATCATGATTTCCCTAACCTAGTTTACAAGTCTATATATATATATATATATATATATATATATATATATATCTTGGTGTAAGCTAGAAAGATGGATAGCTACTATATATCTCCTATAGCCCATAGAATACTTGAGCCTTCTAGCCTCTTAGTGGTTTGTTTAAGTACCCTATGTACCCCCTACCAAACACTAGTGGTTTTATTCAAATTTTTGGATCTGCATTCTGGCACACTTGATGAGACCCCACATGTAATATCATGCTAGTTCTATCCCATTTAGATTTCTCTTAGCCAAATCTCCTTTGTTAGCTATTAGTCTTTAATTATAGTTGTGTTTTCACTCTCACTGTTGACTATTTTTTGCCCAACAGGCCAAAAAAATGGCCCCCCTTCTTTTTTATGCTGTTCTAAGCCAGTATTTTTGATTTTTGCATGAGTCTTTCAATTTTTATGGACTCTGCAGGTTTTCTACAGACTTTGTAGGTCCATTTCTGCAGACTTCACAGAGACTTCTATGAATTCTATAGGAGAGTCTTTTGGTGCATGAAGAACTAGTTGAAAAGTGCAAGGTTTTACAAAGCTTCTTTAGACTCTTGTCTAAAGAAATTCACAAGGAAAGAGAGCTAAAATGGTTCAAAGTCACTTTTTCTCAAGGTTGGAAGAGTGGTTCAATGGCATAATCTTTCAAAGAGTTAGCAGCTTTGAACCATTGAACCAGTTTAATGCTTTGGTTCAATAGCTGAGGTTTAATGCCAAAGTTCATCACTTGGTTCAAAGCCTTGGTTCAACAATCATTTGAACCATTGAATTGGTTTAATGGATTGGTTTAATGGTTGGTTCAAAGGAGCAGTTCAATGTGAAGGGTTCAAGCCTCTCGAAGGACAAGTGCCCTTGTAGAGGGTAGTTCCAGGTTCAAGAGCCCTTGCGGAGGGTAGGGAGCACTTCAAAGGAAAAAGGGCCATAAAGGTAAGATTTTCTTAGAATTTTGTTTAGGCAACGGCATAATTCCTTCAGACAAAAAACTTGAAGGAATTTGGAAGGGCTGCCCAACAAAATCCCACAAAAAGGACTTAAGCGTTGAAATGAATTCTTTTAGACTTTTTCTCTAAAGGAATTCCTTCAGATAAAAAGTCTAAAAAAATTTGGGAACTCGTGAGCCAAAATCGCAAAAGAAGATCTCCAAAGGCAAAGTGGCAAAAACATTTCATGTGGACTTTTGTCCACAAAAAAAGCCCACAGGAGAAGCCTGAAAGAAAATTGCCCGATGGAAAATAAGCCCGTAGAAAAGGCCACGAGGAAAAAGGCCAAAGCAAAAATCTGAAGGAAAGTCCAAGGGTGACGGGCCCAAGGACATCAAAGTTAAACATGGAAAACTAGCCGTTGGAAATTCAAAAGTGATGATGGGTGTGCGGATGTCAAATTTAAGATGGTGAAATAGCCATTTGTTTTTAAATTGTCTGAGTGCCAACCATGAAAAGAACCCAAGGAATGCAATGACCCACTAGAAGCTAGCCCCCAATGGCTAAAGGAGTAGAAAGGGACAAAACTAGGATGAGACAAGGCAAGATATAGACAAAGCATCCAAGTGGTGAAAGGAGGTGTCAACTAAGGGATTTATTCTTGTAGTTGGAACGGTGCTTGCCAGGTGGTCACCAAATGGTGCAAAAAGTAAGCAACATGGCTTGTTTTCTCTAGTTTGCATTTATAAGCAGACAAGCTATGCAAATGCCTTGAAGGGAAAAGTCTGTTCATAGAAAAGAGGTGTAGCCATGTTTTCTCATTAATGTTGGGATGCTAAAGTCAAAGTAAGAATTGATAATCAAATCAATCCCTCTTCCCAAGGTAGAGAATACACATGGGCTAGCTTGTAAAAAGAGCACCAAAGTCTTTCCTAGAAAGCACCAAGTTTTATCCCTCTTTTTATATATTGTAAAAAAATCTCATTTAAAGGGGATCTCTCAGCCTTAAGGCAAAAATCTGCCCAAACATCTCTCAGGCTTGTAAGGTAGAGTTCTACCAAATTTTACCTTGAATCAAGACTTGGTATTTTTACCTCTATCTGGACTTGCCCTTTAAAGTATATATCTGCGTTCTTCTTTTGTGTTAATTCATTGTCTCTCATGCTTTTCACATATCAAGTACAGCATATCTAGTGCATTGTGAAGTCTCTTTTCTATAGGTTTGTTAGAAGTGTCTATAGTAGGAATATAGGTGCCTATGAATAGGCTGTCCAAGTTTGTCGTAGAGCACCTTTGGTAGTTTCCTTCCTCCCCATATCTCTACAAACCCTTAACTCACTGAAACAAAAGAGTTTCCCATGTTAGATGAAGTGTATGAGCATTTATTCCTAGTGAAAAGAGTATGTTTGGGCTAAATGGGTCAACATTTTTTGGTGTATCACCTTTTCATTTTTAGGCTTAGGTTATGTTTTCAACATTTCTCTCTCCCTTTTTTTCCCCCCTTTTTTCATTTTATTCATTAGTAGTAGGAGAAACTAGGGCATAAAAGATACATCAGAGGGAGTTAGCCCTTATCTAGAGACTCTCCCCTCTAGCTTTGCCAATCCCACAGGTGAGAGGGGAAATTCCATTTTGATGTGAGGAAGGCAGGAGCTTGGCCTCTTACCAAGGGTGCAATCTTTTGCATCAACAGTTTTGGCACACCCAGTGGGACCAACTAAGACAAGTTTTATCTAAAGGGTTGAAGAATTTTTTGGTGTTTTTTTTAACCAACTATCCTTTGGAGGATTTTACATCAACACCAATGGTGACTTTGAGTTAAATCAACTGGTTAAGTAGTTTTGGTGCCATCAAGAAACAATATTTTGGTATGTATAATTCCATCGTTTAGAGCCATGGACCCTGTTTCCTTGGCCAGCATGGCTATGATCCTTACCAACCTTACATTGATCCTTATTAGGTCCAATATGACTAGTCTCAACCCTGTCATAAGCTATATCAGCCTTATGCCTAGTCCCCTCAATGGGTCACTTCTCCTGCTCAACCTAATCTCTTTACCAATCAACCCATTTCCACCTTCAAATGAGCACTACTGGGATATGAAAAGTATGTAGTAGAGCTTTACACTAGAAAGGGATGTGGCCAAGAAATTCCTAATCATGTCATACATCAAGTGAGAAATGCACTAAATCAGGTTAAGAGTGAATGGGCTCCTATTAAAAGAGCCAATTGGCGAAGGCTTGCAAGTGAGATGTTAGATGTGAGTGGTTTGATTGCATCTTTGGAAGAGAAGCTGAGTATTCATGAGAGGTAGCCTTACCAAGTCTATCAACCTACATACCCACTTCCCCAAGTATCATATTAGTCATACACAACCTTTGCTTATGAGCCAAGTCAAGCCTGTCAAAGTCCTTTCCCCAATCATGTTGAGGAGATTTTCAAAATGGTAAATCTTATGTTTCAGGCTAATCTTGATAGACAGATCAAATTGGCAAATATTCAAATGTAGCAATCTATTTTGGTAGCAAGGGAAATGGAATCCAAACCCTCACTAGCCTCTCACATTATGGCCCCATCACCCCAAAAGGAGACACCCAGTCTGAATGTCTTGAACTAGAATAAAGTGGTTGAGTCATGGAACAACAAGGAGGAGAATGACATTGCCCAAGAGTATGAGGTAAAAAATGAGGTTAGTCCTTTTCAAGTCCCTCCCACCCTTCCTCAGGAAGATCCTTGAATTTCATGGCCACCTTCATGCACTCTCCATCTCTATAATGGATCCTACGAGCTCTAAGAGGTACAAAATGAGGATAATCTGGCTAAGTAGATTGTGGAATTGAAAGCTAATATGAGACTACTTAGAGAAAGAGAGATGGAGCTTTCAGACCTTATAAAGGAGCTGACACCAAAAGATACCCCTTCTACCAATCCTCAAGCTGATTTTAATATTGATGAAGTGTTGGTAAAGTGGAGAGATGAAAATCAAGTGATTTTGGTCCAAGGTCTGCCCCCATTTTCTCATTAGGTTTTAAAAGGATCCCCTATTTCCTTTTCCCAACCTGATTTTGATGAGCCTTATGTGCCCCCTCCTATTCTAGAGAAAGCTCCCTCTTGTGTGCCAAATCCTTTCTATTAGATGTTACTTGCTCATTCTGGCTCATTCGATGCATCAATCGATCCTACCTTTAATCTCATATGCCTAGCTTTTTAGCACACCTCTTTTTAGATTTCTCTTCTTGTACATGAGTAGACCCTCCCAAATCTTCCCCAACCTCCTCAAGTCTTTCAACATGATCTCCAAGTTCCAATTTGGAAGAAGGAACATCATGAACCAGCCTAAGACCTTGAAAAGGATAACGTTACTCCTTGTTCACAAGGGGAAAATTCCAATCCCAAGGTCATGAGTTGGAAGCAAACAGTGGAATCTTGGGGCAGAAAGGAAGAGGAGGAGAAAGGTTTTGATCTAACCCTTGAAGAAGATGAGGGTGCTTCTACTCTTGATGATGATTGTAACCTCTAGGAAAAGCTCTTTCAAGAAGATATAGATAGGTAGATTGCAGAGTTGAAGTCTAGAGCGAGTTTCCTTAGCCAATGTGTGGTGGATGTTTCAGACCAAATAGTAGATCTCATGTTTAAACACACTCCATCTACACAGCTCCAAGAGATCTATCAGGCTACGCCTAATATAAATGAAGTATTGGCCAAATGGAAAGATGAGAATCATTTGATTCTAGCTCAAGGACTACCTCCTCTTCCACATGAGTTTGTCTGTTAGCCTTCCATTTCCCCCTTCTCTAGGAGGAACCTATCTTGAAGGAAGAAAGTGAAGAGGAGTATGCTTAGTTTATGACTGATCAAGGAGATTTCATGAGTGTGGATGAGGAGGAGATCACCCTAGATGTTATGGAAGAGCATGGACAATCTCTTGTTCATGTTTTGAATGATTCATTTGAAGTCATTGGGGTAGGTTGCACTATTCTTCAAGGAGGCTATGAGCTGAATAAGAGTGGAGAAGGTAGCATTAGGACTCAAATAAGTATGCAAAGGGGTTCCAAGCTTTCATATTTATCCCTTCAAGAGGTTGGTGAATCTAAAGATACTTTCTTTGAATTCATCAAGGAGGATGATCATACCATGGAACTCGAGCATGAGGCAGAAGAGAATAAGCTAATGAATGATGCATATCAAGGGGCTTATGGTGATGAGCTAGCAGTGATTGATTTCTTGATGAGATACACCAACATGAAGAACTAATAGGAGGAAAGATTCCAGGAACAAATAGAGTATGTATATGTTGGAAGCATGTTTGAATCTGATCCACTCAGATACAAGTCAATCTAGGTGGCAGGCAAGAGGAGTAGGTCACCAAGTCTCCACTTCATTCTACCATTTGTCTGGCACCATAAGTCTCCTAGCTAGGGAGGGGACTTAATAAATTTTCCCTTTGATCTAAGAGGGAAGCAAATATACTTGGTTAGTTATACATAGTAGTTCCCTTCAGTTTCTTTTCCTACTTTCTGTAAGTGCAATCTGCACAAGTAGTGTTTTTAGTTTTATGTGTGCTTTCCCTTGTGTCTGGGGTAAAAATGGCTCATGTTTTAATCTTGGATCTTTTGGGGATGTTGCTAACCTTTCTTTAAAGATTCATTCTGACTCTGTGCCCAATGGACTTCAAGGCAACTAGTCTCTAAGCATAGCAGTCATGCTTCCCCTGGGAGTCACCAATTTGTTGACCATTTTTTGCCCAACAGGCCAAAAAATTGATCCCCCTTCTTTTTTATGCTATTTTGAGCCAGTATTTTTGATTTTTTCATAAGTCTTGCAATTTTTATGGACTTTGTAATTTTTCTATGGACTCTGTAGGTCCATTTCTATAGACTTCACAGAGACTTCTATGAACTCTGTAGGAGAGTCTTTTGGCACATGAAGAACCAGTGAAAGAGTGCAAGGTTTTACAAAGCTTCTTCAGACTCTTGTCTGAAGAAATTCACAAGGAAAAAGAGCTAAAATGGTTTAAAGTCACATTTTCTCAAGGTTAGAAGAGTGGTTCAATGGCATGATCTTTTAAAGAGTTAGCAACTTTGAACTGTTGAACCATTAAACTGGTTCAATGCTTTGGTTTAACAACTGAGGTTCAATGCCAAAGTTCATCACTTGGTTTAAAGCCTTGGTTCAATCAGTTGGTTCATTGGCTTGGTTTAATACATTGGTTCAACGCTCTTGGTTCATTTCCTTATTTCATCATCAAAGTTTAACACAAAGTTCAACGACTTTGGTTCACATTTGGTTCACTTAGTCGGTTCATCGACAGGGTTCAACACTTTAGTTCAGTTCAAAATATTCAACAATTTTTAGTTCAATCAAAGTTCATCAGATGGTTTAATGAGCTTGGTTCAATGCTCGATTCAAAGCCTTGGTTCAATAATCATTTGAACTGTTGAACTGGTTCAATGGATTAGTTCAATGGTTGGTTCAAAGGAGCGATTCAACATGAAGGGTTCAAGCCTCTCGAAGGACAAGTGCCCTTGTAGAGGGTAGTTCCAAGTTTAAGAGCCCTTGCAGAGGGTAGGGAGCACTTCAAAGGAAAAAGAGCTACAAAGGTAAGATTTTTTTAGAATTTTGTTAAGGCAATAGCATAATTCCTTTAGACAAAAAACCTGAAGGAATTTGGAAGGGTTGCTCGACAAAATCCTATAGAAAGGACTTAAGCATCGAAATGAATTATTTTAGACTTTTTATTTGAAGGAATTCCTTTAGACAAAAAGTTTGAAAAAAATTGGGAACTCATGAGCCAAAATCCTGAAAGAAGATCTCTAAAGGCAAAGTGGCAAAAACATTTCACGTGGACTTTTGTCCACAAAAAAATCCCATGGGAGAAGCTCAAAAGAAAATTGCCTGATGGAAAATAAGCTCACAAAAAAGGCCATAGGGAAAAAGGTCGAAGTAAAAAGCCAAAGGAAAGTCCAAGGGTGACAGTCCTGAGGACGTCAATGTTAAACATGGCAAACTAGCCATTGGAAATTCAATAGCGATGATAGGTGTGTAGACATCAAATTTAAGATGGTGAAATAACTATTTGTTTTTAAATTTCTTGAGTGTGAACCATGAAAAGAATCCAAGGAATATAGCAACCCACTAGAAGCTAGCCCCCAAGGGATGAAGGAGCAAAAAGAGACAAAACTAGGATGAGACAAGGCAAGAAACAAAGAAAGCATCCAAGTGGAGAAAGGAGGTGTCAACTCAAGGATTTATTCTTGCAGTTGGAATAGTACTTGCCAGGTGGTCACCAAATGATGGAAATAGTAAGCGACGTGGCTTATTTTCTCTAGGTTACATTTATAAGCAGACAAGCCATGAAAATTCCTTGAAGGGAGTAGTCTATTCATAGAAAAGAGGCATGGCCATGTTTTCTCATTAATGTTGGGATGCCAAAGTCAAAACAGGAACTGATAATCAAATGGCTCCCTCTTCCCAAGGTAGAGAACACACATGGGCCAACTTGTAAAAAGAGCACCAAAGTCTTTCCCAAAAAATGCCAAGTTCTCTCCCTCTTTCTATATATTTCAAAAAATTCTCATTTGAAGGGGATCTCTTAGCCTTAAGGCAAAACTCTACCTAAAAATCTCTTGGGCTTGTAAGGCAAAGTTTTGCCAAATTTTACCTTAAATCAGGACTTGGCATTTTTACCTCTATTTGGACTTACACTTTAAAGTATATGTCTGTGTTCTTATTTTGTGTTAATTCATTGTCTTTCATGCTTTTCATAGATCAACTACATCATGTCTAGTGCATTGTGAAGTCTCTTTTCTGTAGGCTTGTTAGAAGTGTCTACGATAGGAATATAGGTGCTTGTGAATAGGCTGCCCAAGTGTGTCGTAGAGCACCTTTGGTAGTTTCCTTCCTCCCTTTATCTCTATAGACCCCTGACTCACTGAAATAAAAGAGTTTCCCACTTTAGATGAAGTGTATGGGTGTTTCTTCCTGGTGAAAAGAGTATGTTCGAGCTGAGTGGGTCAACATTTTTTGGTGTATCACCTTTTCATTTTTAGGCTTAGGTTCTATTTTCAAATTTTCTCTCTCCCTTTTCTTCCCCCTTTTTTCATCTTATTCATTAGCGATAGGAGAAACCAGGGCCTAAAAGATACATTAGAGGGAGCTAGCCCTTATCTAGAGACTCTCCCCTCTAGCTTTGCTGGTCCCACAGGCAAGAGGGGAGTTTCCATTTTGACATGAGGAAGGCAGGAGCTTGGCCTCCTACCAAGGGTGCAAACTTCTGCATCAACACTCACCTTGGTTGTTTTCTCTTGATTTGGTTCTATGTCATTCTCTCTATTGGTTCTCCATCAATTTTCCCTTTCTATTGTCTTCCCTATTTTTTTTGCTTCATTACAACCATGGTTGGTTTCCCACCCTTGGGATGCCAATCTAATTATATTTAGGGTCTCATCCTTGAGATCACTCATGAGTAAGCCATGGATGCAATGGAATTTCATATATACCATAGGATCCAAGAGGTTCCCTAGACCCAACATGGTAGTCTACACCCTCTCACATTCAAAATGGAACATGATTGGCATGATTGTAACCAATGTAATCAGTTTCCTTTTCACCAGTCTGATCTTCATTCATCTAAAGATGTTTCTTTTCATCCTCATGTCATGTCTCACTCACCCATTTGAGGTGATGAGGATCCCCTTTCATTACTAGGGCTTGATGATCTATGTGTGATCATTGATGATTTTTGTAGACAGCTTTAGGTGAATGAATTGAATCCTTCTCCCCTTAGGAGTTGGTTATGTGTTTCCTCTAAAAATAGAGCTTGCTCCCATTCAATTTTGAATGCCTCGACTGGTTCTCATGTGTGTTCCCCACATATTTCTTTGTAGGAGACTCTACAATAAGAACACTCTCATATCTATGTTATGGTTCATATGTATTCCCACTCAACAAGGTATCTTCATCATGAAGATTCTTCCCATACTCTTATCCATTCCTTCAAAGTTTCCAATGAGTATATTAGAGGTACAATCACTAAGAGAGGGGGTGAATCAGTGGTGACCAATAATCCAAATTAATTTCCAGACCCTTATTTAATTAAGCATTCAATTCAACCATTCTTGAAGAATGAAATATGTTTATTGCAATGAGTAATGAAGATAATACAAGATCATACACACAACACAAGATCTATGTAGGAAACCCTCTTGGGGAATAAAACCCACTCTCAAGCCTACAGATACATAGACTACTTATCCTATAATATTATCATTAACATGAAATTGATCAAGTCATTCTACTCAATATTTAGTGAAACACTTATTTCATAAGGAGTGCCTCCCCCTAATATTATCAAGTCCTTTTGAGGACCTTTTGGTCAAGTCCTTTAGACTAGCTTTAGTGAAACACCTATATCACAAGGAGCACCTAGCCCTAAGATGATCAAGTCCTTATGACTAATATTTTGATCAAACTCACACCATTTATAAAATTAACATCTCTTAATCATTGATTGCCTACCAATTTGATGGATAAATAATGTATATCTACCCATTTCACTTCTTCACACAACCACACACATACAAAACCACCTTTTGGATCACTCTAGACCTCTTTACTCATCCTCAATATTCAAACCTATAAGATAAATATCTTTTACATTGTAAATATAAACTATAATTCATACACATAGTCATTAACATGCTCTACTCTTCAATCCATCTACTGGGCACCCACTCTTTCCTTCATTCCACAACTCACACTCACATATTCTCTCCATTATCACAAGTCTCTTCCACAAGTCTAGAAAAAATCACATTTGGTTTCACCTTTTATAGAGTCTTAATAATTATGATCATTTTCAAAATATTATATGTTTGACACAACACATTCCTTCACACTTAAGTCATCTACATGGGTCACCTATAACCACAACCCTCATTCACATAAGCCTAAGTCACCTTTTAGGTATGAATACCCATTCACCTATTTGACATTTATCTAAAAAAAATTAGAAACATAAGACCAATTATAAATGCTTAGGTCCACTCAAAATTATTCCTTTGGCATCCTCAAATGATCATAGTCATCACAACACTCCTTTTCTAAATCTAGTTTTGCTAAAACAACATTTTGTACATAAGAATACCATGAATGAACACACAATCAACTTATAAGAATTTTTTCATACTAAATATGGATTTGTAGAACTTAAAAAATCCATAAATATCATCCTTATGTAGTCTAAATTACTCTCCAATATCTATCTCATCTTGAATATACAAATACCATCATGAATAACTTAAATACCCTTATTGGGTTATTTGCAGAGTATGAACGAACACACAATCAAATTTTGAGATAAATAAATTAGACCTTAAAATTCATATTTATGGATTATCCTTGAAGTAATATACAACTTTTATTTTTACACCATCATCAAATTATACATATATCAAAATTTATGGCTCAAAAAACATAGAATGGTCTTCCCTCACAAATTTAAATAGTTAAATTCTAATAGTCACTAAGAAAGGGTTAAACTTTGAAAACTATGCCATCATCTCATGTCCTCACATCTTAGATAAAATATGAACCATTTATATTCTTGTAACTTTAACATGGCTAAAATTTTAAAAAACAAATATGTTAACCTCATGTCGGCACCCTTATAATATTGACTAAACACACACCGTCAATCTCTGTGGATCAGCCTGGTCCTTACCTTGTAGCACTCATCATTAGATATTGGATTCAATATCATATGATTTTTAAAATATTAAACCACATGTGACTTATACAAATTTTAATATTTGAATTTTCCTACATAATTGATCTTTATTAGTATGAACTGCTACTTACCATTGATCTACAATTAGACTAGAAAACTTATAACAATGGTCACCTGCACGTGCAACCTTTGACATGTTGACTTCATATGCACCATATATATATATATATATATATATATATATATATATATATATATATATATGATTAAACACTCACCATTGGATAATTTATACTAATTACATTAGTCTTTGATGTATTTAAACTTGACAGTCTCTGTCCCATCATAGTTTGCTTGAGTAACTTTGAAGCTTTATAACTTAAGCTAGACAACACTTCAAGGCTCCAAATTTTTAGGGTAACTTCTTGGAATTATAAAAAATATATAAATATAATTATTTTAATAATATTTAATATTTACATACCTGAAATAAATTAAAAAACTTACTGGTTCATCTATATTTGCATGACGTGTAGTGGTGGTCTGGCTAAGAAAAGAAACTACTACAATTCGCCTAAAAAACCAAATTTGAACCTCAATAAATTTTTCTGAACTTAATCACATGACCTAAAATTTTGACCATAAAAACTTGGGAATAATTTTATCATACCCATATGACCAACTCCCCCTAACTCACCCATATGTGTAAATGGTAATTTCAACAAACTACCTACTCAAAATTTTCTACCATTAAACCAACTATGCCAAAATGAACATAATGAAGAACCAAATGAATACCATGCACTTCCATAATCTATAAAATAATCCTTAACACCCCATAGGTTATCTAAAACATTATTTCATTATCCATAACATTTATCAACATGCCATCTAATCATATACTAAAGATCTATGCTTACATACTAGGCTACTAAGCCTATGTCAAAACACTCAACTCATATGCATCCAAATCCTACCATGCACAAATTCAAGATTAAACACATAATAATCATGACATCAACACTTTTTCATTACCTTGTACATCAATGCACATATGACATCAATATATAACATCAATGACAACACTTGCCAACAATCTCCCCCTTTTTCATTGATGGTAACCTCTTCTTTTCCTTCTCCCTCTTTGCAATTAATGACAAAGTGGACTAAAAATCCACTAATATCCTCTCAAAATAATTATTTTATTAAAATAAACTTATATTTTCTCAAGATACTTACATAATTTTAGGCAAATGAACCAATGGATCCCCTTTTGACATGTACCCATCTAAACTGGGACTTCTTTGATCCTTAGAACTGACAAGCTACCCACAAAGTTTAGAAATGTTCCCCTAACTCCATTATCCATCTCATGTCATATTTTATTTGATATAAACCAATCTTAACAAATATTTAAATACCAATAATAGGAGAGGACCACCTCTAAGATATGATACAAACTCCCCCTTACCTTGATCTTACCTCTTCTTGACTTGACAACTTATTCTTGCTACATGCTAACATTATATTTAACCAAGAACTATAACCAAATGAATAAATAACACCCAAAAACACTAAAATATGATGGAACTCACCAAGAAACATATGATAGGGACTCCCTCTAAAATTTTTGAGCTGTTGGACCTCTTGAGCATCTTGAGATATTTACACACTATGAATAACCACCACATAGGCTTGTTAGCCTTCTATCTCAATCCACCTCAAAGAACACTAATATAACTTCATGTCACTCAAAAAATAGGAAACATGATTTAAACAAACCTAATAACTCTCCTTAAAACACTCATGCCTTGATTTTTTGGAGAAACTAAGCAAAAACATCTAAAATAAGTGCACAAACCTTTTTGAGTACCAAACTCTTCTTGACATTCCATCAATTCCAATTGTAAATACTCATCCCTTGCCTTATAAGACCTTATGAAGAACAAGATAACAAAACCTCTCCACTAAAATGACTCTCTTAATAATCATAGATAGAGACGTCTTCTATACCACAATGCTCTAGAACAAAGTGAAGTTAGGAGTGGCCCGCATCTCTTTAATAACTACTAGAATCCTTCTATATCTATAAGATCTTCTTGCTCTTGTTCTCTTTAGTCTAAACTTTGACAACTTTTTCCTTTTATAAATCACTCACTTTCTCTTCTATGAAAGGATATACAAAATTTGGAGCAACTATGTAATATTGACATAATTTGATCATTGAAGTATCTTCTTTACATTACAAAATATCATCTTTAGACCTTGAAAACATATGATACAAGCTTGAAAATTTCTCACACATAATAGGGTACTCATTAGCATCCAAACATTCCTCAAAACTAGCCTCAACTAGAACCTTGGTCTTCTCCTTGAGCTTAGTATCTTCATTTACAACATGAGTAGATAGTGAGAGCTCTTGGCACTCTCCAACACTTGTAGCAATCACCACAATAACAAATAGATTACTTGGACAAACAAACACATCATGACTCACACTTACCACATTTGGTTTCTATGAGTTAACTTGCCCTTTTTCTTTCACTCTAAGACCTTGATTAAACCTATTCTATCCTATAGGCCTTTTCTTACATAATCTAGAAAGCTGACCTCTCTCCTAATAGTTGAATCACACTATACCTTTTAAAAGAAGCTTATTCTACCTTTCTTGATTGGAAAAAAATATTTCAATATGTCCATTCTTTTGAAAATTGAAAAAAGCTACTCCTTTTGAAGAGAACTCACCTTTGGACTGATGACCCCCATCATAATTCCATAAAAAATCATTTATAATAGGTCTCTTTCATTCTCTAGCTCTATGCCTAAACTTATTACATGTGTAACAATAACCATTGAAACTTTCATACCTAGTGGAATTTGGTTATTTGATTTGATTTGTCTTAATTCTTCTAGCATCTTCATTACTTAACTAATTATTTACCTTCAAGGTTTGATTTACATTAGTCTTTATCTTGTTTTGAGCTACATTTTCTAGTTATTCTTTTTATCTAAGACCAACTCTATCACTTGCATGCTTTTGATTATTTAGAATATTATCTAGATCACCCAAGATCTTTTTGAATCTCATAAATTACTTCATCTAATTATATGTCTTCTCTAACTCAGCTTTTAATAACTCATTTTTAACTACATACCTTGAACAATCATCTTCTTTAGCTTTCAGACTTGTAGATTGGATTTACAATTAATAATTGAGATGCTTGACTATATCTTCTTTCTCTTTTATGTCTTCATTCATTCTTGCTTCATACACATTAAATTTATCCTCATAGTCCTTGATTTGAGAATTCATCTTCTTGTTAATCTTCTTCTCAATCTTCAGCTCTTTAAAAGCATTCATCAATATTGTTTCACAGTCCACCTCATCTTTATCATCATTTTAATCACCCCACATAGACTCATATTGATATGAACAACTTCCTTTCTCAAACGTGAATTGGGATATATCTTCAAAAGGACCATCATCTTCGTGATTATACTCTAAGCCATTATCTTCACTCTCATCTAATGAGCTACAATATTATTTGGTATAGAGACTCTTTTGTCCTTGAAATACTTCTTGTTATCAAACCTTTTGAATGCTTTCTTCCTCTTATTAGATGTGTATGTCTTCTTTTCCTCATTTTGTCCATCACCATGCTCTTTTTCACCATTCTTCATATGCTTATGAGGTCACTTATTAGCAAAATGTCCTACTTCTCCATAATTGAAGCATTTGAAGGGTATTTTACCCTTATACTTGTTTGACCCTATTTTCAATTTCCTTATAAATAAATAAATTAGTTCATCTTCATCAATATCATATGTGTTATCCTCCTTGAGTTTCTTACCTTGGAAACTTTTCTTTGGCTTCATTTCTATCGTAAATGTTGCTTCCTTCTTTGGTGGTTTATCATCATTGACTCTCATCTCATAGGCAGTAAGAATGCCATGCAATTCATCCATCTTCAACCAAGTAAGATCATGACTTTATTTTATAGTAGATAATTTAGAATCAAATTTGAGAGAGAGAGACCTTAATACCTTTTGAACTATAGTAACTTCTTCAAGATTCTCTCCAAGACCTCTGATGATGTTTAAAATCTCATCAACTCTCTATAGAAAGGATACCAAAAAATATTATTCCTTCATTTTAAGACTCTCAAATTATCTTTGGTGACTTTGAAACTTCACCAAATTTACCTTTTAAGCTCCATCATAAGTAGTCTTCAATTTATCCCACATTTATCTGGTAGATATGTAATGGATTACCTTGGTGTATTTAGTCTCTAAAAGACCACAAGTGATAGCATTCATTTCCTTAGAATTTTTCTCAAATATTTTCTTATCTACAATAATGGATGGAGGAATAGTAGGTGCATAACCAAGTATCAAACCCTAGGGACATGATGTAGGTCCTCATTATTGCACTCCAAAAAGTATAATTGGATCTATTGAACATTGAAGCTTGCTTAGTGGAAAAACCTCCCTGCATTTGATGGCTATGCATATTTTATCTTGGATCTACTTCAAGGTATAAATCCTTTACTAAAGGAGCTACTTTGTACCAATTATAATAGGTGCAATCACTAGGGGTGCATTAATGGTGATAAAGAATCCAAATCAATTTCTAGACCCTTATTCAATTAATAATTCAACTCAACCATTCATGAAGCATACAATATGTTTATAAAAATGAGAAATGAATATCATGCAAGATCATACACATAACACAAGATATTTTTGGGAAACCCTCTTGTTGAATAAAACCCACTCTCAAACTTGCAAAAACATGGACTAATTATCCTATAAAATGATCACAAACATGAGACTAATCAAGTCCTTCTGATCAAAATTTAGTGAAACACTTATTTCACAAGGAACACCTTCCCTTGAGATGATTAATTCCTTCTAACCACTTTTTGATAAAGTCCTTTTGACCAGCTTTAGTGAAACACCTATCTCACAAGGATGACCTACCCTTAAGATGATCGAGTCTTTTTGACCACCTGATGGTCAAGTCCTTTTGATGAAGATGTTGAGAACCTTCCCAACACTTATGAAATAAACATCTCCTAATCACTAATTACCTACCAATCTAATGGATAAATAACGTATATCTACACCCTTCAATTCTTCACACAGCCAAACACATCCAAAACCACCTTTTGGATCACTCTAGACCTATTTGTTCATTCTCAATATTCAAACCTATAATAACACTATTCTTAACCTCATAAATATAACCTATAGGTCATACACACAGTCATCAACATGTTATACTCTTCAATCCATCCATCAATCATCCATGCTTTCCTTCACTCCACAACGCACACTCACCTATTCTTTCCAATATCACAAGTCGCTTCCGCAAGCCTAGAAACCATAACATTTGGTTTCAAATTTTATAGAGTCTTTATGATTATGATCATGTTCAAAATCTTCATTGTCAACCACAAAACATGCCTTCACACTTAAGGCATCTACATGGGTCACCTTTAAGTGCAACCCTCTTTCAAATAGGCCTAAGTCACCTTTTAGGTCCTATGAAGACTCATTCACCTCTTTAACATTTCTTCAAGAAAATTAAAATCATAAGAACACTTACAAATGCATAGGTCCACTCCAAAGGACTATTTTGAATAATTTGGACTTATACCTACTAAAGTAGAGTGGAGAAAATTTTCTCTAAATTTTATTTTCCTATATTCTAAATAAATTGGACTATTTCAAACCTTGTCGGCACATATCATTTCAAATAAATTGGACAATTTTGAATAATTTAGACTTATACCCACTAAAGTCTAGCAAAGAAAAATTTCTCCAAAAATAAAATTTTTATATTCCAAATAAATTAGACTATTTTAAACCATCTAGGCACAAATCATTTTGAATAAATTGGATTATTTTGAAAAATTTAGACTTATATACACTTAAGTGGACTGAAGAAAATTTTATCCAAGAATTTTTTTTCTATATTCCAAATAAATTGGACTATTTCAAACCATTTAGGGATAGATCATTTCAAATAATTTGGACTATCATGAATAATTTGGATTTATACCCACTAAAGTGGATTGGATAAAATTTTCTCCAAAAATATTTTTTCTATATTCCAAATAAACTTGACTATTTAAAACCATTTGGACATAGGTCATTTCAAATAATTTGGACTATTTAAAATAATTTGGAGTTATACCTAGTAAAGTGAAGTGGATAAAATTTTCTTTAAAAACAAAAATTTAAAATAATGTAGAATTATTATTAGTCCAAATTTTGAAAAAATATCAAAAATAAATTGGACAATAAGTAATAAAGTGCAAAAATTAAATGAATTTGTAATGAGGGTAAAGTATTTCCAATGTAAAATGAACATATTTGAAATAAATTTGACTATTTTAAAAAATGAACTAGACTATATTTAAAATAAATTTAACTATATTTAAAATAAATTCTCGTAGTCATAATTCACAAAGATGGCCTAACTCACAAGATCAACACTTTACAACTCTCCTTCACAAAAGATATTGATAGGATATTTGTGTGATAAATAGGAAATGAATAAAAAGACTAAATATAACTTTTAAGAGAACTAAGTATTAAATGAGTTTACAATATAACTCATAATTCTATCCTTTGTATTATTAGTTTCCTCCTAGTGGATCTCTAGGCTTTCCATTTGCATTATTCATTGATTTATACGCCCTAGCTGAGCATCACTATTAAAAGATAATGCCAAAGTTAGAAGATGATTAGAGATCCAAGAGATAGACAATCTTATCATTTGTTAGTCAACTGATAAATTTTCAAAGAAACATGGTTCACCAAAAAAGAATGATTTTATCTCACTACATGAATAAAATATTCATTCTATACAAGGTGAAGTAACATTTGTAATATTTAAGAAGGCTCAAGAGATTTAGAGAAAGTGATCAAAATTAATATCCTTAATTCATCATTTGAAAGAGTAAATAATGCTCAAAAGAGTCTCAATGTCTTCATTAGAATCTTTTATTCTAACAGAAATGATTCGCCATAAAAAATTCATGATAATAGAACCAAATAAATGATTAATGGAAAAATTTGTTTAGATTTAGGGATAAATTTGTTAAACTTGAGTAATAATGACAAAAGTAATCCCGCTAAGCATAAAGCTTCTCAACCAACTGTCGAATGTGAGATTATTGATTTTACTTCTTAAGCCTTTAAAGATAGAAAGTCTTAACCCTCTATCTAGAATTACTAACCCTTATAGATACAATGAATGAGTTTATAATGAGTAATTTGTATTTTTTTATTAAGGAAATAATAAATGAACTATATCTAAGTCTCATTTTCTCATGTTTAATTTATTTTATTCAATCAAAACCACACTCCTAATTCAAATGTAATAATGTCTTTCCTATATTCACTGCCAATATTTATACTGATTATAAATTAAAATCATAGTTACCATATTCTTTTGAACCTAAATTAGGGTCAGTTTGACTTGAACTTTCTTGCTTGATCGAACAAATTTGGTCAAATTTGATTCACCATTTTTTTCAAACCCCAAACATAGGCAGAAGGAAAATTAAAAAATGGGTAAAGGGAAATGTATAATGCATGCAATTAGAAGACAACTCAGAAAATAACAAATGTAGGAAACATAAAATCCACTTGGGTTTCATTACTCAAAGTATTAAATGGGCTTTGAGCTTTTCTCTATTTCTGTATTGTAATTTTTTTCTCCATGAAAGAAAATAGAGAAAATAAAGAGCTTAAAAGAAGAAAACATAAAATGAAAATAAAAAATTGTAAAATCTTCTCCCCTATTGGTTGTTTGATGTTGTCATGGGAAATAATTTTGCTAACTGCTAAACTCATTAAAGATTTTAACACTGTCTACAAAATCACATTTGTTCCTTAGTCCACCATGAATCAATGTCTACTGGTAAATTAATGTGGGTATTAGGGTTATCACTTTATGGTTTATCATTTTAATGTGGGTATGCCACATTATCTCACATTAATATTTTGAGATTTATTAAGATTTTCTCTGCATACACATTCTATGGGGATAGATATTTTATAATTTATATAATAATAAAATAATATTATATAATATATTTATAATTTTATAGTTATATATTATAATTTATAATATATTAATATAATATTATATAATATATTTATAATTTAATGGTTATATATTATAATTTATAAAATATTAATATAATATATTTATAATTATATTAAATATTAAAATTTTAAAATGTTAGATTTAAGATGTATTATATATTTATTATTTATATTTTTAAAATAAATTTTACCACTTAAACCTAACTTACTGAAGCAAACATTTTATAAAATCTCAAACTTTGAAACATTTACCCCCTTCCAAAGAACCCAAAAATTTTGAACATGGTAACTATGCTTAAAATTATTTTTAGATCTCTATTCATTAAAGTTATGTACTTCTCCTATAAGGAACAAATAATTACACCTCATCCTAAAATTTATATCTGACAAAGTCCAATCTCATCTTTCTCCAACTTAGATTAGGGTGAGTGAAGACTTATAAGAATCACTTCTTTAATAATTATTACTCAAAACAATTAAGATGAATAAATTCACATGTTATTATGATAAGACAAGGTTCACTACAAGGAATATGTGCTTTCCAAAGACCCAAATTACCTTACACAATAGTTTCCTTAACAAGAAACTACTTATAGTTTGACCTTTTTCCTCTTGTGATAGGCCATTTCATGCAAGAACAAATATTCTAGGTTTAGTGACAGAGAATTTCTAGCCATTAAAGAATCACCCAAATTCATACACCATTATTATAAGCTTAGCATTAGTGCATAAATTCATATATCTATGTTTAAGTAAGGAATTACTTTGCATACTTAAAAAATCTTATTTCAATATAACCATTAGATTAAGGATTAAAAAAATAATACAAACATCCATAAATCAAATAAATCCACCACTCATGAAATAAACTACCACCAAATATGTTGGTAATCTTCATCAAATGAAGATAACAATAGAAGTGTAATTTTATACTAAGATAGTGCAAGCCAACTTCAAACATATGGTTGTACATAATGCATTTTCAACCAACATACAATACTTATAGTAATACAACATTCTATAAAATCTTGAGATAATAAAAATCCATATTAAGGATCAATCATAAATCAATACATTCATGGATAGAAATAGAGAGAGATCTGCTACAACAAAATAATACAAGAAGATGGATCTAAAAGAAGAAACATAATTAAAACTCTTTTCAGGGTAGCCCCTATAGCATGATACTCAAGAATTCATTTCCTACACTCTGTAGTGATAAAAGGGGGTCAACTAATTTTAGAATGTATATTCTCATATAAATTAATAAATGACAATAGATTTCTAAATCAACTAAGGTAATTTTGAGTAGATTAACAATAAGTAAGCATAGAATATAATATAACTAGTCAACATTTAAGACATAAAATTAGATCAAAACCAAGATGTCTCTCTTTTTCATATTCATTAGATAAGAAACCAAATAGTTTTTCTTCACTACAAGCCATAAATTAAATGATACTAAGAGTTCAATGGCTATCATGATAAATGGTACATAATAGACATATAACTACAAACTCATTTTCATCATAATATTATCATAATAAATATGTCACACTAGTATAGAACTACCTTGTGATATAATAAAATATCCTTAACTCCATGAACAAACCCAAGTAAGGAGAAGAATAATTTACAACTACTATTAGTCACACAATTTTTACCAAAAATCATCATGAGGTTATAAATAACATAATAATGTTTCATACAAAACATATTTTATATTCAAGTAGTTTTAGGGCTAACAACTTCTTAGCATACTGGAAAATATTTTACTCTCATGAAATATGAAAATAAAAAAGTATAAATTCAATCAACAATAACATAATTTCTTGTTCTCTAGAAACAAGGTATAAAATAGAATATAAAACTGTGTGTTAGCCATTAATTATTTTAAAAATCAAGAGAGTGGAGAATTGTTTATTGGGGTAATCAAACCCAACTAAATAATGCATAAAACCAAAATTCAAGACTTATGTACAGTGGTAAAAAAATGACAAGTACTTCAATAGTATGCAAATAATGAATAATTTAACCATTGAAACTATCATTTCCATATGCATAACAACCATTTTAGGACAGGATACAAGAAATACAACCAGTACACATGCACTCAAACCTTATCATGTATCAACTCATATGTGCATACCAGGTATGAACATATGGTTTCATCCCCACACCAAGCCTTGTAAAATTGAACACGTCATGCATGAAAGATAAATATAATTCTTGGAGGCTTATTTAAGGAATGAATACATGCTTGATAAGAAGATAACAACCATGTTTTCTTGAAAATTACATCATCATCTTGTTTGATGGTCAAAATCAAGCACAATTCTTCTATGAAAGTGGACTAATAAAGATAACATGTTCATGATTATGAGAAAAGAGGTGTCAGATCCATATGTGTATAATGGAATGGTAAGGGAGTTATATCTATTAAGACCCACTATACCATTAACTTCACTGAAGTAATGTGTGATTTATCTAATCACTTTTTGTAAGAAGTATCAATCCAAAGTGGGAAAAGTAACAATGAAAAATTACAAAACATGAAGTTCATAAATGTCAAATATTACATGGTTTCAACTCAAATACTATTAAATTATTAAATGATATGCATATGTAATTTCTAAGGAAACCTAACAATCCTCAAGAAAAATATATAAATTGCCATAGTTTGCCCTATCTTTTCAAAATTGTAATGAATAGATTTTTAAAAAAGGTAAATAATATATGAACCTCTTTCTTCCCAAATGTAAAGTGTAAAGTCCCTCCTTATTTGAATGATTAAAAATTTCTATTTTCAAGAGTTCTTGCTTTTATCCTTAAGTGAACATAACAACTAGAATTATAGATAAAAAGCAATTCATGATAATTATAGTAAATTTATAGATGTATTTCTAACATTAAAACACAAAGGTAATAAAAAATCAATTAAGCTTATTAACACCCATTGAAATCATGTACATAAGCTAAATGATTTATATGTGAAACCAAAATACATATAAAATAAGGATAATTAATGGTAATAATGCATCTCATGTAGATTTAAAAAACCCAAATCTATACAAATTATTCATAACAAATTACAACTCTTCATTTATAAGGAAACATACATACACATGTTTAATGACTTATTACATAACTATTGCATTCAATTTATGAGAAGTTATAGGAAACTAAGGATATATCAAAAAAAAAGTGTCAGGATAATTAAAGCTCTAATAAAGAAATCAGTAAACATAAGTAGAACAAACAACAAATAAGGGGTCTCTTAACATTGGTGTGGATGCAAATAATAACATATTCAAACTCCCAAATTCTATACCAATCTTGGAGGAGATCCAAAACATAATAATTTAATGATGTCTTGTCAGACATTTCATTAAGTAAAAATGGACTAGCGTCCATATGGATATGATTGCCATATCTCAAGGCTTAAAGAGTTGATTCTATTGGGAATTTACCATTTGTATTAAAGGTATTTCATTTAAGTCCCTTGTAATAACTTGAAGGTATCTACTTGTAGATACCTTAAAGGTATCTCCTAAAAGCCCCTCGTAATACCTTCAAGGTATATCATAAGAGATAACTTGAAGGAGATACCTTAGTTTCATGTAATACCTTCAATATATCTCCTTGAACATAATCATAATAACTTCAAGATATCTCCTAGGAGATACCTTGAAGGTATTATAAGGATATTAAGGGTATATCCTAGGCAATATATTGAAGGTATTATAAGGACATTAACGGTATATCCTAGGTGATATCTTGAAGGTATCACCTAGGAGATACCTTGAAGGGACTTGTAGTACCTTCAAGGTATCTCCTAATGCCTTTCAATGAATCTCGTAAGAGATACCTTCAAGGTACCCTTGAAGGTATTACAAGGCCTTTCAAGGTATCTCCTAGCCTTGAAGCACTAACATCAAGACATACATATTTGATAGATCTAAGACTACATGATTAGCAAGCCTAACATCATGTCACATTTCTCTTCAAGATTGGGTGATACTCTGACATAATCGTACATTCTTATAACTCAAAAATGTAATAAAATTCAAAATCCAACAAAACCCTTATTTAAACATTCCACTTATATAAAATAGAGGTTCATATATGCATATGTAGGCCTTTATTATAACTAGGTCCACCATTAATTTCACATATTGTTATTTCTTTAAGATATTAAAATATAGAGTAGGAATATGGTGACTTGCCTTAAAAAATATACCCTAGATTTATTGTTCCTCTTCCCAATTTGTGGTGAAATGAGAGCTTACAAAAGGGTATAGATATCTAATGAACTAGTAATTAGAATTAAGAAATGAATATCTTGAAGGAGATAACTTAGTTCCACATAATACCTTTAATGTATCTCCTTAAATATATTTATAATAACTTCAATGTATCTCCTAGAAGATACCTTAAAGGTATATCCTCAAAAGCCTTTTTAATACCTTCAAAATATCACCTAGGATATACCCTTAAGGTCTTAGAAGTTTCATGATGCTAATCCTTTTAGTCATTATGTCCTTTCTCTTAAATTTTCCCCTTGATGGGTTTGTTTAATCTCCAAGGTCTAGTCTTGATATGGGCAAATCTTTCCCTTCTTTAACATCTTGACTAAGACCTAATTGATTTTTGGTGTTTTTGGTTTCTGATTTAACCTAGATTTGCCACTCTTTGACTTTAGGAAAAGAATTTGTTACTTACATTTTCTCACATCATTGAATTTGATAACATGAACTCTCATAATCAGTTTAGTTACACTAAGCTCAACTTCAATAGTGACAGACCTAATTGAATCCATATTTAAGGGTGTTGCTTAAATGAAATATTAATTGTAAATCCATCAATGTAGTTAAAAAATGTGTGACACTGACCTTTACTCCTACTATTAGTATTAGTAGGGCTTCAAGATACTTCAGTTTTAACAACAAAGACTAGATAGGAAGGTTTTAGGGAGAGTGTATAACATGAAGCTTAATAATGGGACTCTTGTGGCATTAAATGTGCTAGAAAAGTTCTATTCTTTCTAAACCACTACTTTAAAATTGGTTTAATGTAATTTGAATTTCATTGCATTATTAGTTTGGCATTAGATTTGTGCCTTCAAAATTTGCATAGTAAATTCCAATAACATTGTTTAAGTTTTCTAATCAAATACAAATAATTGAATTTTAACTCTATATTTAGCATTAAATTTAGGTTGAATGGTATGACATAATAAATTTTTCAAATAAATGTTGAAATAATGTCAAAAATTAAAAAATATTGGACCATGATAACATAAGTTTCATAGGTGTAAATAACATATCCAAATTTTTCTAAGGCAAACACAATGTTTACTTATTGATGAAAATAAATTTTTTGGTATCCAAGGTGTCTCTTGAGAGAAACCTTGAAAACCAAGGGAGAAAGTAGTAAGGTCATTATTGCTATTGAAATAGCCTCTACTGGGTATGAGTGATTTGTCAACATGCACTCAGGTCAGGTCACCAACCTTGTTGGAGAGAATAGTGGTGTTGGCCTCGATCCAACCCATGGGGGTAGGGAATCCCAAAGTTAGATTTGAATTTTAGTGTAACATCCCTCCCCAAGCTTGATAATGTCCTTACTCCATAATAGAGGATTTATAAGGCCTCTCAGCTAGGATCTCTATTTTGGACTTTCTTTGACTTTGCCATGAGCAAAAGGGCCTCATATTTGATGAGCTTATCTCATGAGGCTCCATTACATGATGATGTTGAATTTTTGTTCAACTAAGATGCATCTAAGAACCCTCATTCTCCCATATTATCTTTTTACCCTGCCTCTTTACTATATGCTTTAGTTATTTCAAAGAGGTCTTGATTCCCTCTCTATTTGAGACTTCCATTGATGATTATCACATTAAGAGGTGCATCATTGATGAAGGAACTACATTGAATATCATGCCCATCCATGTATTTAATGATATTGGGATTAGTTGGAAGAATCTCTTCAATTCTTACCATAACTATGTTAGTTTAAATAATGACATGATTATGCTGGTGGGAAACGTGAAGCTTCAAGTCAAGTTTGGTCCCAAGATAGTCAAGATCAAGTTTTGTGTGTTAGACCTTGATATTTCATACAACATGATTCTTGGACATTATTGGACCATTGCCATGCAAGCCATCATGTTGGCCATGTTTTGCATGGTTTAGTTCATGCATGAAGGTGAGATTCATACCATGGAGGTTGACTCAGATCCCTAAAAATTTATTTATGCAAAGACAAGCCTCATGTGAGGTTTTGGATGTCTCCTCATGGGGATCTATATATTCTCACATATCCCCTATTTTTTAGTCTTATTTTCTCAAGGATGAGCGTTGTGATCTAGATGAGTATCGATCAATGTTCATTCATTCAGATTTTAAAATGCATCAATTAACTCCCTCTTCTATTCTATGATTTTTGGTCAACTCATCTCTTCTTAGAGACTTCTTCCAAGACATCTCCCTAGACATTAAGCTTCCCTTTGCATTGTGTTTTTCCCATTAGATTATAGGCTCTCTCAATGCATCTCTCATTGAGATTACTAGATCGATTGGGTTCAATATCAAGTGATATTTCATTCATGTTATGGTACATAACTTGTTCAAGGAGAGAAAGGCTTACACCAAATTCATGTGGGTTTATCATAAGCACTATTATACCTTTGATCATCAAAGTTTGGAGATATCTCTCACTGATGGCCCAAATCCTAGCATCCCCATCATGAATGTCCTCATGATTGAACCTGAAGTGTTAGATAAATCACTCCCTCCCACACTTGAGTGTTTTAAGGAAGGCAATGTGTATACACTATAAAATTACACACTTACATTTTTTAATGACTAAATGCCTCAGGACCCCTTTAAACACCCCCTAAAACTTATTAACCTTTAACAAATGCCACTTAACCCAACCAAATCACTATTTTCATAGTCACATAATATTATTCAAAATCACTATTTGAAAGTAATATCCAATATCACTATTTACTATGGGACCCACTATCACTATTCATGATGACATGGAAAGTGACATGGCATGTGACATGGAAAGTGACATGGCAAGTGATATGGAAGGTGATATGGTAAGTGACATGGCTTAAAAGTGATGTGGCTTGATGTGGGTAATCATACCCAACTTGGGACCCTTTCCCAATGTGCTTAATGACCTCATTTAAGCATCACAAGGGGGACCCTTTCAAATATGGTGAATTTATCCTTAAGTGGCTATCATTCAACATATATTTTGCCTTTACACATGAAATTAGCCTTAAAAAAGAGATAGCTACCTCTTTAAAGAGAAAGGGCACCCATATTTGACTTCTTAACCCAAATGGGAATCCCCACCAACCTCATACTTGACTAATTTAGGCACCACATGTAAAATGGTGCCATATTTGGTGAGCCATGTCTTTAAGTTCTTGGATGAAGAAAAGAAGGGGTGGTGAAAAGTCTTTGGTCTCATTTAAGCCCATGTGCATGATTCCCATTAAAAATTGGATTCATGTGCATGGTGGGAGACACACCAACCCAAATGAGAGACTTATGATCAAGGTGGGAATCCCAAAAAACTCATTTTTGACTAATCCATGCACCCTCATGGAAAATGTAATCATAGTTATACTATTCATCTTTTGGCATGATTCTTCACAATAAATGTTATAAATAACCACCCTCTCCTTCACCCAAAGTTAAGTGGGAAGTTAGTATTTTGTTATTAACATCTTGTTGTATGTTTTTGAAAGATATTATAATTTTTTAAGTCATCCAAATCTTGGAGAAAAAGATAATGAAGCAACAAAACTCTACCAAAATCATCAAGGATCTACAACGAGCCAATCTTCATCAACAATCATCTTCAAAAATTAAGGTAATCTTGTTGTTTAGCTATCTTAATTTATATATTCATTTCTCTTTGGACTTATTATTTCACTTTATTTCTTCCTTACCATATTTTAATTTTATTCTCTTAACCATATCTCTTTACCCTCTTGATCACCATTTGTCCCTTTGTCTTCTTGGCCTCATTTTGACCATTTCCCCCTTTGCCTTCTTGGCCTTCCTTTTGACCATTTATCCCTCGTGTTTTCTTGAAAATATTATCCTTCACCATCTAAATAATTTTCCAACTCTAACCAAATTATTATTTTTACCTTTATCAAATCAATCCAAACTAAAAACCATAACTTTGTTTTAACCAATTTTCAGCATTAGCATTAATTAAACTAGTTGCTTTATTTTAGCCATATAAGCAAAGAATTTAGTTTTATTAATTAATTTTATGTTATTTTGTATTATTAGTTTAATTTTGATGTTATTTTATGTAAATATTTATATTTTAATTTACCAACTTAAGTTTTAAATAAGGTGGATTGACAGCCTCCTAGAAAGCTTTCACTTTTATGATCTAGATCACACTAGGTAATACACCCAACTACTTGTTTAACCAACAAGTTTTTGGTAGTGATTTATAATTACAAGTAATTATTCCCTATCCAAAGAGGATTTATCAAAAAAAATCTATTCAAAACATTATCATTCAATAGGTATTCTTCTACACACCTTTCTTAACTAGTTTCTTCTTTTCACACTTAGGAAAAAGTGAAAATTAGATAAAAACATTTTGGCACACCCAGTAGAACCCTTGAGTTTTCTTGGGTTCATAGATATTTTATAAAATTTAGAATTGAATTATTAAAATTTATTTAGTTATATTCTATTAAAATTAAGCTTTCCTTCTTTCTAAATAAAAAATTAAAAAACACAAGTTTTAGTTGCATTTTTATTTTAGAAAAGTTAAAGTTTATTTTCCTTGCGTTTTTACAAGAAATTAAAAAAACAATCATCTTAGGATTAGGACTATAATTTTCATCTTGAATTTAGGTTTAATTTATATATTTTTTATGTATTTAAATAAATCTAAAATTTTATTTGGATTTAAAATAAGCCTTGCATGCATTGTTTGCTTGCTTGTCTCTAGTTCACCTAGATTAATTAAGCAAAGTTAAATAATTGTAGTTCATAAATGTTACACAACCAAAATAATTGAAAAAAAAACATAAAAATCACTTGAGATAAGGATTCAATGGTAATTCATCACCTATTGGATCACCTTACCCTTTCCTGGTTATCATAATTGGATTTAATCATCAAGGGGATAACTAACTCAGCTCTTTGGTTGAGTATAAACTTTGATAATTGGTATATATTGTCTAAGCACCTACACTGGCTGTAGGATCATGAAGTGAGGGGATAAAACCCCTAACACTAATCCATGTACTCAATTCAATACAAACTTATTCTTGGGTGCCTAAACACAACCTGAAACCAAACATAGACTACCTTGTTTAGGACATATTCAAACCAATATCCTCTCCACATTTCTAAGGCATAAGACAAAAGAGAGATTAAAAAGAATCCTAAGATTTAACTTAATCTTATTTAATTAATTATTTGCCTTGAGTCTTTTTTTGTTTCTCTTTATTTGAGGTGTGAGAATGTATCATCCTTTTCTTACCTTCTCATATGGTTCTCACTTGCCAATAGTAAAAAGACCTTGAGGAATAAAACATACCATCAAATAAACTATCACCAACTTCCACCTCTTCTTCCATGGAACACATTGTCAAACCCATAGACTCCCCTTTCTCTTTTAAAATTATTACTTGGGTTGTCCCAAGAGATGCATATTTTGTCACTTTCCTAAATAACAACCATGTAACCTTACAACACTACCTAAGAACCATGTCGCACCAAATCTTGGCTTCAACCCCACTCATAGATATACCTTATGGAATGCCTCTCCACCTCATGGGATATACCTCCACTACCATAGCAACTAATCCACCTATAGTTGCCTAAACATTATCATCAACCAAAATCTTCCTTGAAACTAACCCACCAACCTAAAATACCAATTCCTTAATATGAGTGTCCACCTATAACTCTACCCATATTCCTCTAGTTGCCTCCAATTGATCAAACACTACTCCACTTCCAAGCCTTGAGTTTTCCATACCCTTAATGTTACTACCAATCATCACAAGAGTCACCACCCTTCCATCAACCACTAACCCAACCACCACTTTGACCCAATATGCAACCTTTAGTTATCTTCATAACCCATAGGATATATGATTTCTACCCAACCACCCACCTCTACCCAACCATTAACATCCACATAACAATATATATCTTCCACCCAACCTGTAAGGACCACATACCAATACATGGAGCCATCTCAACCATCCACTGTTTATTCATACATTACCCAACCTCAACAAAACATACCATATAACTACACATCCCAATAACCTCAAGTAGATTTTATAAAGTTGATCATGGATAGGATGATTACCCTTGAGTCATCCATCTTTAGATCCCATAATCTCTTATCTTATGATCAAATTTGCAATGATCCTATTCACCCTTCAGTACCCATCAAACCTTACCTAGACCAATGGGAACTTCCAAAATTTATGAATTTTAATAGTAAGGAAGATCCTCAACAAAATTTAAGAACATTTAGACATTCATGCTACTTTATTTTCAATAATTATGCTCTTCTCATTCATACCTTTCCTATAGAATTATCTAGAATAACATTGGATTGGTATAGTGTGATACCCAAACATTCCATCCTCTCTTTCACCCAATTAACCCAAAACTTCTTGGATCACTTTTTAATCAATATATCCAAGAAAGCGTCTATTACTAACCTTTATTCCATTCATCAATTTGAAGATGAATCTATTGCCAATTTTGTGGCTCATTGGAGGAGCCTAATGAACCAAATTTTTTTTTCATTACCTCAGCTTTAGCTTATATATCTCTCTTCACCTGGGCATGTACAAAACATATTTCATCCATATTGTGTGTCTAAAGCTTTTGGACCTTTGATGAAGCTTTTACCATAACTCACAAACTATAAAATAAAGCCATTGATGAAGGTTAAAGTTGAAAAACAAGAACCCATATTACAAACCCAATGAGCCCTTTTCTTCCAAACCAAACAACCAAACCAATCTAAATACTAAAAATAAAGAAACCATAAATGCCATTATCCTCAAAGCTGTACCATTGTCATCAACTAACCAATAGAACCCAAGGAACCAAACCTCTGACTCCTCTAATTATTCAAACTAAAACCAAAAGAACCAAAATTAGAATAATCATAAGTAATTAACTCCAAATATGGATCCCTATCCTTCCATTTTAGAAAATTTACTAAAAGCTAATATCATCTAACTTCTACCAATTAAACCACCCCAATAGTTTTATGCTTCTCACCCCATACTAGGTTCGTATAATGAGAATGGCTATTGCACCTTTCATCAAGTCATAAGACATGACATCAATAGGTACAACACCTTCAAATACATTATCCAATCCCTCATTGATAAGGGGGAGCTTATGTTGGATAATTCCAAAGAATCATCAAACTAGGCCCTTGACATATTCCATAAGCCTTTCCCTAATCATGATCCTTCTACCCATTGCCATGATAATGAACTAGACACATCTCATGAGGTACATACTATTAATGTGGTTACTGATGAACCCATTATTGAAAAAAACATTACCTCAACTACCTCTTTCCCTATCCACTTAATGGAAGGGAAGAAATTGCCTTATATTACTTTAGACACCCAAATAAAGGAATCCACCATACCACACCTCCATTAGAGGATACCACACCTACCTCCCATATTATAAAAACATCCACTCCCTATTTGGAAGCTATCTCACAAGTGAAGATAACTCCATCCACCAAACCTCTAATTTTAGAACCTTCTATTAGATGTTAAGACAAAGGTAAGGAAACCAAACTAGAACTTCTAACCCCTTCTTTGGTAGACTGACCTAGCCTTATAAACCAACTAAAACCTCCACCCAACCAACCAAAACCTCCTTTAAATTAATTAACCCTCAAAAACATAAACTCACTAAGGCAATTAAAGTGACCAAATATCCTCCAAAACCAAAAACTAAGACAACCAAAGAAGTAAAACCACCAAAAGGCCCAAAACCTCAAATTTTACCTCCTTCAACCTTGCCCTCCATTTTGGGTCCTCATCCCTCTACCTTGAAAATGAAGTCCATAATTTTTACCAAAACCCCACCACCTTTGTTGGTCACACCTTCATACTTGCTTTCTAAGACACATTTGCTCACTACCTAATAATTCCTAAGTTACCTACCTTTCCCTCCTCTACCTCCAGCTCATCAACCATCTTGCCCAAGCCAAAACCATTAACCAAGCATACCACTTTACCCAAGACACCTACCACCAAACATATGTACACACAACCTTCTACTTCAACACCCAAAACAAAAATCACTAAACCTCTACCACTTTTAGCCAAATCTTACTTAACCATTCTCTAGTGGTTATAGTGAACTTCTTCCTTGAGCTTACAACCCATCAAACCCTTTGACCCTTCACATACCAAACCTTCTTTGTTCAATGATAACTTGATATGTGTATATCATAGAACACCAGGACATGACACAAAAAACTATGAAGCTCTCCAAACACTTGTTCATAGCCTATATGAAGATGATGATCTATTATCAGGCAAACCTCCTTCATCCCCATTTCAAATCCAACTTCCAACTCAACCCACCCAATCATTAGTCTCACCAAAAATTAAATAGGAGGAACCAAAGCAGCCACCCAATCCAAAAAACCCCCTTATCCACATTATTCACAAAGTTACCCAATCTTGGGCCCAATAGAAGGATAAAGGGAAGACTAAGGCACCCATTCCTTGGAATTACCCCTACCTAAACTCCCAAATAAACAATACCCAACCATATCTATCTTAAAACAAACCCAAGGTATCTATATTAGGTTCCCCCCCATATAACCATCCATACCCTAACCCATATACAATATCCATTTGTAAATCTATCCTTAAATGGCTACACCAAACTCCAACAAAAATGAACTTATATGAGTTAGTCTCTACCTCTCCCCATTGCCACAAAGCACTCATAGAAACCTTGAAATCCATCAAGGTCCAACCCAATGACCCTCAACCTCTCACGACATTTTTTGGGGCCCTTTAAATTTCCAACCTTATCACCTTCAAAGATTTAAAAATACATTTTATTCATCTAGAGGATCATGATCCCCCCTCTTCATTATGACATACATTAATCAAACCCACATCAAAAGGGTGATGATTGATGGAGAAGCTAGCATCAATATTATCTCATCTCACACCTATGACCAACTATACTTACCCACAAATGTCATGTATAAAAGCACAATGGTCCTTCATTATTTCAATGATACAATTACTACTACCTTGAGCACAGTTATCCCCCATATCTATATAGGGCCCCATACCATTTCTAAACCTTTTTATGTTGTGGAATGATATTTCTAATAAAATGTTTTACTTGGTTACCCTTGGGTTCATGCCATTAGTTGTGTCCTTTCCACCTTATATCAATATGTCAAATTTGAGCACAAAGGGTAAGTTGTGACTATCCAGGATAACCATAGTCCTTTCACATCTTTAAATATGACATATTAGCCTAATGATGTCCACCTTCATCCACCTCATAACCATCTGCTAATGACACAACCCCACCAACAAAAACCCATGACACTTCAACACCAAATGTTGATGAAGATTGTACTAGCTCATCTATCCCTTCTTCCCAAATTCTTATAGAGAACCCTGTAACAACCACATTCCATCATCTTTCCCATGGGGAATATAAACTATTAGCCTTAGATGCTTTCTCTACTCCCTAAGAATATGGGAATCTTAGGAATGACCCTTTTTATGACCCTAATGTTGGAACCATCATCCCCTTTAGGTTCCCTAACCATAAAAAAAACTTTATTTATGGGGGACTTGATCGGCCACTCATAGCCCCTACCACTACTTCATCCATCTGACCATTTAACTCTAACTTTTCCTATCTTAACAAATCAGATTTTGTTAAGTTATATCTTTATAGATGTTCTTGGAAAGGATTTGGTCTTGGTCACTATGAACAAGGGCCTTATGAGTTACCCCATATCAAAACTTTGTAACCTCATGAGTCATTTGGCCTTGGGTAGGTACCACGTAAAGAACCTACCAATTTACCCAAACCCATTGCCATCATGGAGAAAAATATCCCATCCTCACCAACCCAACCACTTTTCCTGCCTAAAGAACCCACCAATTCACCCAAACCCATTGCCACTATGGATAAAAATATCCCATCCTCGCCAAACTAACCACTTTCTCCACCTAAATATCCTAACATCATCCCCCCTAACTTTTTTTAGTCAATATTTTTAGTTTGGGTCCTCTCATCTACCAAAATGGTGGCCAAAACAAAGTCCTACTCATGCACCCTAAAATGATAGAAAATGATTATCCTACCATCAACACCATCTAACATCAATATGATGATTAGATTCTTACCTACCTCAATATAGGGGATCATCTATCCATAAATCCATTCTTCCTAAAGCTTCGGCCTTGTCAAATGAATCCACCATGGATATCAACTTGGGTAACCTAGCTAACCCCCACATTGTCAAATTAGGCCAATCACTAAATGTCAAGGAACTTTTAAACTTCTCATATTTCCTACAAGACTAAAGCACAACATTCACTTTTTATTATAGTGATATGCCTAGGATTGACCCAACCATTACTACCCATAACATAGTCAATCATCATGATGCCAAGTCTGTTAAATAGAAACTTTGATGTATGCATCTTCACATAGCTCTTCTCTTCAAAGAAGAGTTTCAACATCTCCTCTCTATAAACTTTATTCAACCCATTCACTAACCATAATAGGTCTCAAATATTATACCTATCACCAAAGTCACTGGGGGTCTCCACATTTGTGTGGACTTTTGTGACCTTAACCTCACCTAAACCAAGGATGAGTTTCCTCTACATAACATTGGCTAGCTTGTTGATCTCATAGTTGGTCACGAGATGTTATCTCTCATGGATGGGTTTTTAGTTTATAATTAGATCTTAATTCCTCCTGAAGATTAGTATAAAATTACCTTTGCCACCCCTTGGGGGACCTTTTACTATAGAGTCATGCCTTTTAGGTTAAAGAATGTTGGTGTAACCTACCAATGTGACATGACTTATATCTTCCATGATATCATCCATAAGATTGTAGAATATTATGTGGATGACCTTCTTAGGAAATGTAAACTCTAAAAAGATCACTTGATGATTCTTACAATCATATTTGAATGCCTCATCCATTATCATGTCCATCTTAATCCCAAGAAATGCATTTTTGGAGTCCTTTCCAAAAAGCTTCTTGGCTTTATCATCTCTCTTCATGAAATTAAAGTAGACCCTGCTAAAGTTAGATAAATTTTGGACATGCCTCCTCTAACCAACCTTAAGCATCTCCATAGCTTATAGGGAAAACTTTAATCCATTCATCATTTAATTTCCCAATTCTATGACCAGTTCTAACCTTTCCATCACCTTCTAAAGAAGGATGTCTCTTTCAAATGGAATGGTTATTGTCACAAGGCTTTTGATTCTCTCAAATAGTACCTTTTGTCACCACCTATCCTCACCCCTCTCAAGGGTGACCACCCCTTTTACCTATATATCTCTGCTACTAACCATTCCCTAGAAGCAATGTTGGCTCATCAAGATGAACAACATAAAGAGCAAGTCATATACTAAATTATCTACACACTTGTAGAATATGAGACTCGATATACATAATGAGAAAATATTCTTAGCATTGACCTTCATGGCCACCAAACTCCACCACTACATTCTTAACCATAAAACCTATGTCATCACTAATACCAACCCGCTTAAGCAAATGCACTCTAAACCATACAAAAATTAGTGTATGGATAAGTGGCTCATGCTCCTAGCTAAATTTAACCTTGAATTTCTTCAATAGAAGCTGATTAAAGGATAGGTCATTATGGACCAATCGGTTGAAGTTCCTTTACCAAATAACCAACCACCTCTTATTGCCTTTCCAGATGAGTTTATCACAACACTTTTTAAAGAAGATGGCATAACCTACCAAATGACCACGTTATTCAATGACTCAAAGTGTCAACAAGGAGGGGGTGATAGAGTTATTATCATTCATTTTAATGGTGAACCACTTCCTCTCTCATTTAAACCTGATTTGAATACACCAATAATATGGTTGAGTATGAAGCCCTAGTGATTGGTCTTTGAACTACTCTAACCTTGGGAATTAAGACAATCCATGTCTTTTGTGATTCCCAACTTATGGTTAACTAGGCTAATAGATCATATCAATGTAATAATTATGTCTTGTAAAAATATAAACTTTTAGTTGACAAACTCTTGACATTATTCAAACATTACTTGGTCCAATATGTTCCTCGATCTACCAACAAAATTATAGATACAATGGCTTGCCTTGCTTCTCAAATCCCTTATTAGACTTCCAATTCCAAAATCCTTGTCACCATTCATAATTTTACCACTCCTATAACCAATCTGATCTCCCTAATGTTAGTAATTTGACCTATCAAGGCCAAATTACTAATCCTATCATACAAAACTTTCCTAAAACTGGTCATAGCCTTTTAAAGTTAGTCAAACCAAGGAATTATGGATTAAAAGGAAATAATTTTGGTCAAATTTTTCAAAAATAGATTGTAAATGGTTCATTATCAATTCAAAATAGCATTTTCAAGGTCAAATATGCAAACAATCCATGCACATGGATCAATTTTAAGATAAAATTGAACATTTTAGGAGCTACAGCTGGTTTCAAGACCTCAAATTTTGTACATAAGGTCACTATGAGTTAGAGAAACTTATAAAAAAAATTATGGCCATTATAAAAGTGGATATATTCTTTTTTTTAGCAGTCCTTAGCATGTTCATTGGAGATCACCATTGGAGCAGGCATCATTTTGGAGCACCACATAGGTTTCTAAGTCTAGGTAAAATTATAAAAAGCATGGGATGATTTTTTTACATCATAATAATACCTTTAAAAAGTGACAAAACTATCAATTTTAAGTAAACTATGATTATACAAGCTTTTGTAAGCGAACATGCATATTGACCAAAAAGGGTTTTTTTGACTTTTTAAGAAAAATATGATTTCAAAGTATTTTGATAGCATGGTATATACCTAATTATGATGTTCTTATTAATTTTGAATAATTTAAAGAGTTATTTTTATTTTGGTGAAATTTTTATTTTTTTAGTTATAGACACCCTTCTTAGCCTCCTGTTCAGATGCTCATATCTTTCATCACATGTAGTGTTTGGATGAAATATATTATTATGTTTTTATTAATCATATTTAATTATAATTTATGAAAAATTTAGATCATTTTAATGGTTTTTATTTATTAAAAATCACTAAGAGTGTAGGTATCTCAAAATACAATCAAAACCCCATAGACAGATTTCTCCATGTGGTAAATTTTTATATATTTTGAATGGAAACCCAATATTTTTAGGGATTTTAGGGGGTTAGTTCTATACACATAAATGGGAAAAAATTGGGATTTAGAGGTCTATACTTCATGAACAATTATTTTGAAAATTTAGCTTCAAAATTTGCCTAAACCCTCAAAAAACTAATTTTATAAAAAGTTGATTTTATTGATATCAAATCATCTTGGATAAACCTAAAAACTTTTAAAATTTTAATTAAACTTAGAGAGGATTCTAAAAATGTCAATTTTATGCATGGTGATGTATGGATGAGGGTAGAAATCATGTTTTTTGTGGAAAAAAGCATGTAAATTGAAGCACAAGACACTTCAATGAAATATAATCAATGGATCTCAAATATTAAGACTTTTTATTTAGGTTAAAATTTTATTTTGGTCATAAATAATCTTATAAGTTTCCCAACCAGCTCAATCAAAATGGTCAGTCTATAGGAAAATGAAGCAAAATAGGCCTAGCCAACCTTGTTTACTGAATGGTGAGTGTTTTCTCATCAAAATAAAATATTTTTGTGATGATCAAGTGAAATTTGTTATTGTTTCAGATTTCATGGATTATTATTTTAGTTTTAATGAATTCAAATGCAAGAAGATAGGCTATTAGGCCTAATTGGCCTAATAGGCCTAATTGGTCAATCAAATAAGTAAAGAATGGCATTGAAAATGTAACAAATGAATTAATTTTGGAGTTACCATATGGAATATATGTTTTTTAAGTGGATATATAATTATTAAGTCAATCCAAAAGTTTTAATTCATGCACGTTGAGCTCAAGTTGAGTTAACTAGTCCGTAAGGGTCAAATCTTTTTGGTTGACTAGTTTGACTAGTTTCATGCATCTCCCATGCTTTTCATGCAAGATAAAAATTTTAAATAACTTAAAATCACTTTCAAGATAGATTTATCTTCTAATTTATGGCATGATTTTCATGGAATGAAGTTTTACAAGTCAACATGGGCCCACCACTTCTCAATTCTTTGCCAAAAATGAAGAACATGCAATTTTTGAAGAATTGGAAGATTTTAAAGCTTTTATTTAATTTTGTAAAAGGATTTTAGTCTTATTGTAACTCAAATAAGACTAATAACTATATATTACATGTGAATTTATCTTTAGTTAAGGTTTTAGACCTATATATTGGCTTTTTGAATCCATTTAAAAAAAAAACCTAAAGTAAAAAAGGAATTATAATTGACACCATTCATCAAATAAAGAAGATTTTTGCATATGTTTTTTGGATCAGAATAGAGTGTAATTTGATTGTGTACCAGCATATAAGTGGCATATAATTTCCCTTTTTGTAGGTGCTTTCCATACCTACTGTGAAAATCTCATCCTCTACAGGTCATTTGAAGAGCTAGGATTTGATTTTGATTTGCAAACTTCTTTCAAGTCTTCTTTTGAAATACTAATGTTCAAAATTGATTGTCAAATTTTCTTTTAGATTAATATGTGTGTTTTTTTTAGTTTTATAAATATTTTATAGAATAATAAATATTCAGGTGCATCACCCCATTATATAAGATTTCTCATTTCAATTTCCTTCTCCTTTTCCATCCAAAAAATCATAGTAGATCAGATTTATTGAAAAAATCTTAAGGGAACCAGCCCTTTCTAGAGGTTATTCTCATCATAGAGTCACCCACACTCTAAGAAGTTATAATTGTATTAGTTGGATTGAGGGTGTGATTTGCACATATTCAAGCAAGGTTCTCTCTAGAGTTATAATAATTTTTGGCATGCCCGATGAGACATCATTTTATACACTAGCCTTTGGAGGCATCCAAAAGATCAATGCAACTTTTAGTCATGAAAAGATGGTTATAAACATCATGTATCATTTGAATATTTATTAATTTTAGTATTTGACCTACTAATTTTCTTAAATGGCTTGTTTCAATATGGATCCATATAATCCTTACTATGGTCAGTATGACCAACCACACTATGATCTCCACTAGGAGTATGAAGATCTATATCAGTCATATATGCAAGAGTACTACCTTGATCCTTATTATGAACAACCATTTCATAATAATACTATCCTTTACCATCCCTATCATGATCCATCCTACCCATCTATCCAACCTAATCATGGCCATCTTGTAGCTACCTAATCCATACCAACAATAAATAAACTTTAGTGAGCCTTGAAAAGCATGCACTAAAGTTGCACTCATAGAGCTATTATGGTCAAGATACTCTTACTCACCAAATCCATCATCTGAGAGAGTCATTACAACAAATAAAAGAGAAATGGACACCTGTTGAGAAGACAAATTGGGGTAATCTCACTTGTGAGATGATGGATGTAAGTGGTCACATTCAAAGTATTGAAAACAAACTAAAAGGCCTTAAGGAACAAAAGTTTCAACCTCACTCTTATTATATTCCATCCATTCCTTCTCAAGAGACCATTCCAAGAGCCCCTTTGATTTTTCCAAATTCTTCATATGTTTCTTAGTCCTTCCATTCTTGGAGTTATATCCAAGAGAAATATCAAAGAAAGAAGGAGATTGTTATGGCACAGTCTACTATTGAGATCACTAACCACTTTAAAGAGAATATATTCTAGGAGAATATTGATAAGCAGATCAAAGAGTTAGAGATAAAGACAAGGATAGAAAAGGAGAACTGAAATCAAAAGTTCAAAAAATAGCCTTTATCTTTCCCATCTTGAAACCAAATCATGGAGTTAAGTAAGAAAGAGGAATAATCAAGCATCATTCAAGATGTTAAATTCAAGCAAGAGATAATTTAGCCTTCATCTATTCCTCCTTAGAAGCCTAAAACCTTTCCTTCATGGAAATACATTCAAGAAAAAGTGCAGTAGAGAGATGAGGTGAAGGTGATCCAAGAGGATGCAGCCAAAGAGATAGAAAAGAAAGGTGACTTGATTGACCAAGAAGAAGAAATCATAGTTGAGACATCACTTGGTAAGGATAAAAATGATTTAGTTTTCCATGATGAACAAGAAGATGACTTACAAGAGGATTATCAAGAGTTTTCAGTAGCTAAGATAGATGAAGTACAAACAAATATTTCTTCAAAAGGTAGCCATGATAATAACTCACATAGAGTCGTTATTGAGATGGAGAATATTCCTGATAAAGATGAGACAAGTGCAATAGATCAAAAAAATTCATTTGACTTCATACAAAAGGTAAAAATATGTGATCAACATGTTTACAATGATAATAATACTACTGAATTTCATGTCTTTTACATTGAACATGATGAAGTCTTTTGGGATGACTTGGAGAGTTTTTGTGTAAAATTTGATGGTCAATCTCCACCCCAAGTGGAGATTGATGAATGTCTTGTAAAGAGTACTATTACAGCTATTCATCAGGAAAAAATTAAAGTCATATTATATCCATGTTTAGATGCTTATCAAGGATCTAAAGACTTTGACAAATTATGAATTCAAATGGATTCAAATAAAGACATCAATCTAGGTATACTAGCTGAATTGTCAATACAATCATTGAATGAGAATGTGTCAAATCATGAACAACCTATGAATGAGGTAGAGATAACATTCTTGATATAACAAAGAAGAATTTGGGAGGAGGATGATTGGATCTTAGATCCATATCTTCAATCCATACACCTAAGAATGGAAGTTGGAGGCCTAGCTTCATCATCTAGAACATATGAACATATAAGTGATCCCATTTACAGAAGAGAGATATCAAAAGGAAGCAAATACGTTTAAAAGTTCCATAGTGCATCAAATAGCTTTGCATTTGATCCAAGAGGACCAGTAAGGTGGAGGTTATTTTGTACATAATAGACTACCTTTTTTATTTTATATAAGTGTATATCTACACATGCTTTCAGTAGTTGTTTTTTCCTTTTTATGTTGTTGTTGTCCATTCCTCTAAGTGCATATGTGCACATGTTTGTTGTTGTTTGTGTCAGTTTTCTTATTTTAATCTTTGCCACAAAAGATCTTCCAATATTCAATGTATTTCCAATTTTTTCATAGCTGAAGTTTTTGATTTATTTGACCAATAGGTTGTTCAACCCATGAAATTTTCCAAAATTGTTAGTAATTTGACCTGTCAAGGCCAAATTATTACTCTTATCATACAAAACTTTCCTAAAACTGGTCATAGCCTTTTAAAGTTATTCAAACCAAGGAATTGTGGCCTAAAAATCACTAATTTTTGTTATAAACATAAAATATAGATTATAAATGGGTCATTATAATTTCAAAAGAGCATTGTCAAGGTTAAATATGTAGACAATCCATGCATATGGATCAATTTTTAGATAAAATTGAACATTCTAGGAGTTACAGGTTGTTTCAAGACCTAAAATTTTGTAAAAAATGTCATTATGAGTTGGAGAAACTTTTGAAAAAAAATTATGGACATTGTACAAGTAGATATAATCATTTTTTTGTAACAGTCCTTAGCATGTTCATTGGAGATCACCATTAGAGCAAGCATCATTTTGGAGTGTCACAAAGGTTTTTATGACCAGGTAAAAGTTTGAAAATCATGATATTATATTTTTACATAATAATAAAAACTTTAAAGAGTGTAAAAACTTTAAATTCTAAGCAAACTATACTTATACAAGCTTTTGCAAGCAAACAAGCATATTGGCCAAAAAGGGGTTTTTTGAATTTTTAAGGAAAACGTGATTTCATAGTGTTTTGATAGAATGTTATATACTCCATTATTATTTTTTAGTCATTTGGAATAATTTGAATACTTATTTTAATTTTGGTGAAATTTTCATTTTTTCAGTTGTAGACACCCTTCCTAGCCTCCTATTTAGATGCTCATATATTTCACCATATCTAGTGTTTGGATGAAATATATTAGTTTGTTTTGAGTAATAATATTTAATTATAATTCATAAAAAAAATTAGACCTATTAAATGGTTTTGTTTATGAACAATCATTAAGAGTGTATGTAGCTTAGAATGCAGTCAAAACCCCACAGGTAGATTTCTCCAAGTGATAAATTTTATAATGTTTTTAATGGGAACCCAATATTTGTAGGTATGTTTTAGGGGTAATTTTTATACACTTAAATGGAATTTTTTTTTGATTCAAATCTCTGTTGTTCATGAACCATCGTTTTGAAAATTTAGCTTCAAAGCCTGTTTAAACCCTCAAAAAAATAAATTTTGTAAAAGGTTGATTTTATTGATATAAAATCATCTTGGTTCAACATAATTTTTTTTAAAATTTAAAGTAAAATTAGAGAGAATTCAATAAATGTCAATTTTATTCATGGAGATGTACGAATGAGGGTAGAAATCATGTTTTTTATGAAAAAAAGTATGTAAAATGAAGTACATGACACTTGAATGAAATATAATAAATGGAGATAAAATATTAAGACTTTTTATTCATCATTAAATTTTATTTTTGTCTTAAATAATCTCATAAGTTTCCCAACTAGCTCAATCAAAATGGCCAATCTGTAGAAAAATAGACCAAATTAGGTCTAGTTAACCCTGTTGACTGAATGGTGAGTGTTTTCTCATCAAAATCAAATATTTTGGTGATAAATAATTATTTTTTATGTGAAATTTGTTGTTTTTTAAGGTTTCATATATTATTATTTTAGGTTTAATGGAGTCCAAATGCAAGAAGATAGGCTATTAGGCCTAATAGACCTAATTGGTCAATCAAGCAAGTAAAGAATGGCATTGAAAATCTATCAAAATAATTAATTTTGGAGTTTCCACATATAATATATGTTTTTTAAGTGGATAGATAATTCTCAATTTAACCAATAGGTTTCAATTCATGCAAATTGAGTTCAAGTTGAGTTAACTAGTCCTTAAAGGTCAAATCTCTTTGGTTGACTAGTTTGACTAGTTTCATGCATCTCCCATGCTTTTCATGCAAGATAAAGAAAATAAAGAACTTAAAATAAAATAAATATCTTAATATTTACAAGTCAACATGGGCCCACCACTTCTCAATTCTATTGCAAAAATGAAGAACATGTAATTTTTCAAGAATTGGAAGATTTTAAAGCCTTTATTTTATTTTATAAAAGGATTCTGGCCTTATTTTAACTCAAATAAGACTAATCCTTCTCTTTTCCATGTGAATTTGGATTTATTTAAGGTTTTAGACTTATATATTGGCTTTTTGAAGCCATTTAAAAAAAAAAAAATTTAAAGCAGATAATAAATTGTAATTGACACCATTTATCAAAAAAGAAGATTTTTGCGTATATTTTTTTGGATCAAAATGGAGTGTGATTTTATTATGTACCATAATATGAGTGGCATATACTTTTCATTTTTTTAGGTCCTTTTCACACCTAATGTGAAAATCTCATCCTCTATAGGTCATTTGAAGAGCGAGGATTTGAATTTGCTTTGCAAACTTCTTTCATGCCTTCTTTTGAAATATTGATGTTCAGAATTGATTGCAATGTTTTATTTTAGATTCATATGTGTGTCTTACTTAGTTTAAAAAATATTTTATAGAATAATAAACATTAGATAGGATTTCCCATTTCTATTTCCTTCTCCTTTTTCATCCAAAAAATCACAATAGATAAGATTTATTAAAAAAATATTAAGGAAACCATCCCTCTCTAGAGGTTTTTCTCATCATAGAGTCACCCACACTCTAATAAGTTACAATTGAATCATATAGAGTGAGAGTGTGCTTTGTACATCTTCAAGTAGGGTGCTCTCTAGAGTGATAACACATACCATTTGTAATATATAGGAATCCTTACGTGACATTTGGTATGACCAAACTCTTTAGTACCTTAACGTAGGTATCATTCCTCCCAACCTCTCTAAGAACACATGAAGAGACTTTATTTAGAGTACCTTTAATTACACCATCCTAGTGGGAATCCTTTATAAACATGGTTTTGATGATCTCCTTCTTCATTGCATACATAACCATTAAGCTTCCCATGTCATCAAGGAAACACATGATGGGATCTAGGGGGCACACTTTAACATCCTAGTAGTCGCTAAACATATCTTTCACCTTGTCTACTATTATCCCACCCTCAACTAAGACTATTGTGATTATGTAAAAAAGTGTGTAAAATGTCAACAACATGCTAATTTACATCACATGTCAACTAGTAGCCTCCATGTATCTAAGGACTTTTGGCCTTTCTCTTAATGGGAGCTTGATCTCAATGGGAAAATTAACCCCCATTCTTCATAGTAGCATAGCTCCATCATCACATCCATCAAATATTTCACTAAGTGGGTGGAAGCTACCCTTCTTATCTTAACCAAAGTAGAGAAGATTTTTGACTTTATCAACCATCATATCATCTACCACTTTGGTGTTCCTCATAAGATTATCATTGATAATGGTAAATCATTCAAAAAAAGTAAGTTCAAGGGCTATGTGATGCATTTGGAATCAATTTAATCTTTTCCTTGCCTTACCATCCATAATCAAATGAACAAGCAAAAGCCTCTAACAAAATCCTTAACAAAATATTCACCAAAGTCATTAGTGCTTCAAGTCAGGATTGGCACTTGCACATCCCATTATCTTTATGGGCCTATCATACATTCATTAAAACCTCTATGGGTACTACCCCTTTCTTTTTAATCTTTGGAATAGAGGTAGTCTTTCCTCTTGAATTCCAAATCCCCTCTCTTCACATATCTTTACAAGAGCTTATTTTTTAGGAAGATTTTCATCAACACTATTTATCTCAACTTGAGCTACCTGGTGAGTGTCATTTATCAACCTTCACCCACCTCTACATCTATCAAGAGCATATAAAATGCACTTATAACAAGCACCTCAAAAAATAGGAATTCAATATTAGAGACCTCATTCTAAAGGAAAACCAACATGTGACCAACATCAAAAATGTTAAATGAGGCAAGTTTGCTTTCAATTGACTTGGACCTACATCATTACCCATAAGTATGGATCAGGAGCTTATAACTTATCCTCTCTCTAAGGAAAACTAGAACCTAAGCCCCTTAAAACTTCACATCTATATCTATTTTTCTATTAAAGATGGATCAAGCTCATTCCTTTTGTCTAACTTAAGCTCATCCCTTGGTTACGATATTTTAACTTTCACCCATCTTTCTCCTCTCTTTTTGAGGATAATTGATTACAACATAGAACCATGTGATAAACCATCATAGTCATAGCATAATCCTAAATGTGGGTAACATAGTTCTACCTATATCATGGTTCTCATAGATACTTTTCATCTCTAACAAGATAGAATCTCATGGTCATTGTCTATCAAAACCACACCCTTTCACATATCATTGACCTTATGTTAAAGTTTTTCCCTCATAAAGGTAAACCTCTAAACATAATTAGACTTCTCCATGTCTAAAAATATTGCATCCAAAAATCATTTGGATACCAAAATACTACTTGGGTCACTATCTTAAGCATTGCAAATTGTTCCTTCGAAGGGAAACTACCCAAAAATAAAAAAAACATTGTCAAATGTAAGGTAAACTACTCCCTTGAAGGACAACTATCAAGAACATTAAACAAAGTAAATAAGCTTAGACCACTCCCTTGAAGGATGGCTAAGTTAGCTTTGTCAAAAGCAGAGCAATTCCTTGGAAGCTTTCTGCATCAATTAGCTTCCCATATATAACAATAAATCAAAAGACCCACTATCACAACAAATTCTAAAGATGCAATAAACTCTCAAATAAAATAATAAGTTGGAAGCCACAATCAATTTTCACATATAGACTTCCTGCATTGATTAGTCTACATATAACATATGACATGGACTTGTATGTTACCATTCTTAGGTCACCTATAGAAGGGGAAAACTAATTCACATGAGGTTATCATACATATCACCAATTACCCTTCACACCACATATCACTCATCTTCCCTTTAAACTATCTATAAATCAAAGGATTTAAAGCTTACTTAACACCTTGTGATGAAGAAACTTTTTTTATCAACTAACAACCATTCATGCATAGAATTTGAAGGGATTATATTCATTAATTCAATCCCACTTTGGGTCTATTTTTGGTACTTATCAAAAACAAGGCATTGTGCCCTATTCTTATCTTACTATGCTTGGTTGATGTTTTCATCATGACTTTTACCATCAAATGTTACAACAAAAATAATCATTATTTTTAAATTAAGAGAGAATACAACAACCATAGCCATAACCATAACATTCATAAGTATCCACATAACCTTAAGCATGATAACATTCTATCAGTGAATCTAATGCATTCTGTACATGTTTACAATAAATTATGTAATATTTTATTTAGGGTGTGAGGAGTCACATGACACATACATAGTCATCATATTACACACACATTACCTAAAGCACATTCATACATTATTTTCCTACCTAAGAATCATACTGAGTAACTGGTGACTCTATATTTGTGTTCAACTATCTCTCTACTTGATTACTCCTTGAACTAACAACTATACCATTCCCTATCTCAACAACTGCTAAAGGGTGTACTCTATTGTCCTCTCCCACATTCATTCCCATAGGACAAGAATCCTATTCTAATCTAGGTCTTTCACCCCACTCACCTACAACAGCCATTACATTCCTCTACTTTGGTTATTTTGCTCACATAGGTATCACCATTTTTTGGCTCAGTACACATCCCCTTGGACAGTGAGGGTTCCCTCCATAGATAGGTTGATGATCATGTTCTCTAGCCCTGCATCTTGTGTAGTAAAATTCTCACCTTATTTTTTTCTATGGAGGTAAGAGTTCAGGATCAAACTTGGGCTGTGGGTACCTTTCCCCTTGTTGTTGATCTAGTAGTAATTCCATTATCACCATTACATGTTGTAGTATTTGATAGATCCACATATTCACTATATTGATTATTTTGGGTCATAGGGGTTGATGATTATCTCCAACATTTCTCCCATTTTTCACCATCTTCAACCTTTTATAGTTATCTACACTCTCTATGACCTGTTAAACCAAATAACTCAATGATAGACATTCATACTTATCATGATTCTTTAAATAGAATACCTGACCATTACTCCTCACCAACATGATTCTCCATTCCACTAATTGGGAAGGTCATATGATGTCATTGATTCCCTTGAATGGTCTTCCCACTTAAAATGGTCATGTATACTTACCTTTTTGTATGGACACATCACCTTCGATCTAATTCATCATCTTGATAAAGCCATTATGTGCTGTCATGATATCTTTTTGTTTCCCTTATCATCTAATCCATATCCAATGTATTTCCTTACTTTGTCATCTTATGATACTTACAGGCATGGAGGTCATTTGCATCATTTTCACCTTTATCTTGGTTGACGTAAATCAGATTCTAACATGGGTCGTTATAATGATCATGCCATCACAACTACCACTATTATTGGTGGTGGTAACTCCCAAATGCTTATCACTATAGAAACTCTTCCATCTAACATATACCACTTCCTATCCTTCCTACCCTCCTATTACTACCAACCCATTGCCACAAGCTCTTAACATTAGACCCCACCCATTGGCAATGTTTACTCAAACATGAGAATCTTTTATTTTGTGCCAATTGAGAGTTCATCTATGGTAGGGAATGGTCACCTTATCCAAATTCATAACTAGTATCCTAGACCACATAGCTCCCTGCTACCAGAATATCTTCTAAGTATAACCTAGGTCATTAGTTCTAAGGAACTAGGATAGAGGATGCAAACATGGCCACCATTTGTCTATCTTACCCATGTAACTCTTGGGTGAAGCTAGGTCCATCTTGTGTCACTCACCATCCTACCAATTTTCTACCTTGTATAATCTACTTGACCATCAAAGAAATTATTTATAGGTCATAACTACACTACTACCTTTAAAATTTGGCTCATAGTGGTGATGAACCTTGGCCAAAGTGACTATGTAAATCCAAATAGACACCCACCTCCTAAAAATTGGCTCATAACAATAGATGTCAGCACTATACTTATACCCTCACACAATTTTATAAGGTGAAACCTCCTCACAAAGGCACCTCTTTTATGGATTACCTCCATTAAAGGTCATTTGTGGTGCTTTGTATTGTGTTCCCTTCTTATTTATCCTACTTTACCCATCTATGTCTCTCATCCTACTAAATGTGGGATCATTATAGTAACTATTCACTAATATACACCATGCACTTTCACCATCACCTTCACCAAAACCCAAAACCATTGTTTTACAACATTTTATCAGTCCAAACCAACCCATGTGTTCCATCAAATTGGGGTAGTAATTTGAACACTACTCACCCAACCATTGTTGAACTACATTGACCTGATCTCCATGACTCTACAGGTGTTGCTTGACTTCTAAGGGTAGTTTGGTGACTAACATCTAATTACCCTACCCTTTTCATTCTCATTAACTTCCATTGCTAACAATGCCCTCTTGCCTAAGGCATCCTATATTAGGGATGTTTTGGATTTCTCCTAGCATCCTTGTATTTTAGCAGCACCTAATACTTCCTCTTTATTTTTCCCTAATTACTAAGAGAACTACATCGACCTGAGGTATTTTTGGACTATGTAGGTAGCACTTCATTACTGAGGTCATCTCAGCCATATCCTTTATTTTGTTTTCCATTCTCACCTAAAATCTCTTCCTCCACTTCTCTACTTATATCCTCACCACCTCCCTCCCCTCATCTTCTCAATCTCTTTTAACCACTTTTCTAGCTTGTGAATCTCTTTTAACACAAGGTTTGACATCCTTACTCATTGGTTCCTTTTATCTCCCATAAAACCACCACCTACTCTACCTTTCTAGCCTCCTTATCACCTTTCCTTATGCATACTTCATAGCTCACTCCCTCACCCACTTTTCATGTTTTTGGTCTCTCTCTCCACTTATTACCAACCTTGTCCTTCATCAAATTCAACTTCTTTCACCATCGTCATCATCTCCCCTCTCCCTTAGCTATTTGTTATACTCTGTTTTCTTGATCAATTCCACATAATATTGTGCATCTTATAAGATTTATGTTTCTTCTATTGCTGCACATTTTCTTTATGTGTACCACCACTCTCTTCCATTTCTCCACTCTTCCCACCATACCCATTTTCCATTCTTTTTTTTTGCTTTTTATCCATCCTTTTTGTCTTGTTTTTTACTTCTACAACTATTTTCTACCTAGGTATTTATTCTTTGAGAAGCCTTCCATAATTGCCTCCTTTCTTCTTCTCAGTTCTTAGCTTTTCCCTTTTTTATTCCTCTTTCCATCTCGATACTCACTTATCTTTTGCATCTATGTGAGTGTTCATGATTTATATCCCTACTTCAATTCTTCCTTGTTCTTCTTATCATCCCTGATCTTCATCACTTATTTTCACTTCATGACCTTTCATTATGTTCCCCTATTTATTCACCACCTTACCCATTTTTGGCTTATCAACCTATTATTACAAGGTAATTGATTCATACCTTATCTCTTTAGATCTTATTCACCCATTCTTTGCTTCCCCTTGTTTTTCTTAACCCCTCTACCATTTTCTATCCCATTCTCATCTCCAGAACCATCATCTTCTTTGTTTCATTACCTATCATCATCCTTGCTTATTTGGTCAAGATACCACCTACTTATTCACTCTCATGTCATCCTTTTTATGTCCTCATTTCACTCCTTTTTCCTCCTATTTCATTTCTTCCATTTATTGCATTGTTTTTCATTTTCATTACCAAACTATTTTGTCCTTGGTCTTTTTTTAGAATTGTTTTTTCAAACCCTTCATGGCTTCCCATATTTCCCATCCTCACCTTACTCTTCATGATTGTTACACTTATTTCCCCATAATTTTCAATTCTCCACTCTATCATTATTTAGTGCATCCCTCACCACCTCCACCTTCTCCCTCTTGTTAATCTTCTCTTTTCTCCATTTCATTTCATTTTTTCATCTCCCTTCATGACCTTCCTTATTTTTCCCAACCTTAATTTTTGTGTGTGTGTGTGTGTGTGTGTGTGTGTGTGTGTGTGTGTGTGTGTGTGTGTGTGTCCATTCCTAGCTCCTTTCATCCTTTTCCACCTTCATCTTTAGCTATGACCTCATTGTCTTCTCTTATTTCTATAAATTTTCACTTTTTCCTTAGTTTTTTATGAGAAAAGATAAAAACACAAGATGAAGGGTGTGTACTTGATAAATGTGTGTTAATTGATGAATAGAAAAAGAGATAACTCATTTTTGTCTTAGAAGGAATACATGTAATAATACAACACTACCACAAGCTTGTTGGTTAGACAAAGATGCAAGGTGGACCGCCTAGCATATGCTAGATTCTAGAAGCTAAAGCTTTATTAGATGGCTGTCAATCCACTCCCCTTATAAAAAATGAATATGATAAAATAAAAAAAATATAATTTCATTTAAATTAATGATAAATTATATTTTAAGTACAAAAAGAAATGAAATACTAATTCAAAGAAAAATGACTAAATCTAGCACATGCTAAAACTAGTCAAGGCAAGGCCATTGTTTTGGGGTTTGGGTAAAATGGTAAGGGTCAAAAGGATTATTTTGCTAGGTTGGGTAAATTATTAAGGCTAAAAATATACAAAATGGTAAATGGATAGATGAGTCAAAGAAGATAATATGTTGAGTGTGGCAAAGAGGTGAAAGAGGTCAAGTGAGGAATATGGCAAAGAGGCAAAATGGGGTAAAGGGGTAAATGGTAAATGGTAAAATGAGGAAGGGATGAAGACAATAATGGTGAAGGGAGTGAAAATTTTAAGCTAAGGGAGGCCAAAAGGAAATAAATAAATAAATTTAAATAACAAAATAAAAGATTAACTCAATGTTTGTAGATGCTTATTGATGAAGATGGTTTGTTGAAAATTGTTGATGAAGATGTCTTGAGGTAATTTTGGTAGAGATTTGTTACCTTGAATTCATTTCCTTGAGGATGTGGAAGATTAATGACCTCCTTGAAATGGATGAACACCTATAATAAAATTTTGGCATCAATACTCTAACTTTTCAACCTCTCCTTTGGTTGAAAGAGAGGGGGTATTTGTAGTTTTTTGTGAGGAAACATGGCAAAAGAGGGCATCTTGGAAGTATGGTGAATTTTTACCCAATTTAAAGGATGGGGTTTGTGTAATATTCCTATGGGGGTTGTCAAGTCTCCATACCTTTCATGCTAGTCCATGTTTGAAAATAATTGTGCACATGGTTTTAAAATGGGGTCAAAGACTTTGTTACACCCTTATTTGTCATCATTTATGATTTTTAAGAGTTCTCCCATAAAATATGGTGCCATTTTTCAAGGGGGAATGGGTGAGTCAAGGTGAGGTTGGTGAAGATTATAATTTTGGCTGAGAAGTCTCTTATTGGGGCTAAGAAGTCCAAAATGGGGGCTCTTTGTCTCTCCCAAGGTGTGAAAGGGGTAGGTAAGTCAATTTTGAAGGCTATTTTCATGTGAAAATGCAAAACCAAGTCAAATGACTTACCCTGGAGCATAAATTTGACCCATTTCAAGTGGGGACCCTTGTGATGCTTAAATGAGGTCATTAATTATCTTGGAAAAAGGGGCTAAAGGTGGGGTACAAAGCCATGTCACTTTGCGACATCATTTTGCCATGTCACATGCCATGTCATTTGTCATGTCACATGCTATGTCACATGCCATGTAATTTTCCATGTCACTTTCCATGTCATATGCCATGTCATTATGAATAGTGAAAGTGGGTCCCATAGTGATTAGTGATGGTGAATAGTGTTTTATGAATAATGATTTCAAAAACTATTTTTGAATGGTGTTTTTGAATAATACTTTTTAAATATAAATGGGTCGAATAGGAAATTTAGTTAAGTTAGGAGGGTGGTATAAGGGGTTAAGAAGGTTTTAGGAGGATTTAAGGTGGTCCCAAGCATTCAAACACCTAGAACTATAAGTGTGAAATTTTTTATTGCCTATATTTTACCCCTTTTTGTTATAAAACTTTGAATTAACAAGTTAAAAAAATGGTTGAAGGTTAGGGTGCCTCGAGTATGGGAGGAGGTATTCCCCCTCAAATCAAAAGTTGACGAGGAGAGGCCAAATCAGGTGTAAGTTTGATGAGTAGTTCATGGGGAATTACTAGGTCATGTCGCAAGGTAGTGGGGAATGTGAGATGCCAATAGGTGAATAAAACATGACTAAGTGTGGTAGTCAATATTTCATAAAAACTAAATATACCAACATTGGTAAAATAAGTTTAGTGCTAAGAAGATAGGTGACCAATGGACCATGTGACCATTATTATGACAATTGGGTACACTTGTTAGCCTTCATAACAAAAGGGGTGGTGTCTGTGTGTATCCAAATTTAGAAGTGATCCCATGTGTGGGTAACTAAAATTGGAAGTGATCTCATGTAAAAAACCAATGGTCAGGTCATGTACTAGTTGGTGCAAAATATTAAATGTTTAAATGTTCAACATGGTAAAATCATTTAGCATAGTAAAAATTTCTATGGCGAGGGCATCATAAAACATGCAAATAAGTTAGGTAAAAAATAGCCAACATTAGGGTAGACATGGGAAAGGTGGTTGGGTGGTTGGAATGGGGTGGCTGAGTGGATGCCATATGTACTTGGAAAGTGGATGTTACCTACATATCTCCATGGACATAATGTCCAAAATGAACTTTAGGCCTAATGTAGTTCTTTTGAGGTTGAGAGTGTTTGGTAACTAGTTGCCTCAATATGAAAAGGTGATGAGTTTATAGATAAAAATGAAGGTGGAAAAGGATGGGAGAGTCCAATCATGGGTAGGACAAAAATAAGATCATAATAAAATAAAGGGGTAATAATTCTAAAAATTTTGCCACCAAAAAAATGGGAGAAATAGGTTGTAAGAAATATGGTACTACTCAAATTGTCATGGTGATCCGATGGGGTCTTTCATCACCATATAAATAAGTTAGCATTGTGCATACTCCATAATAATGTCATGAATAGGCTATGGAAGGGGTATTGTTCAATGATTCGGGGAAGCAAAATAGAAAAATTGGTAAATGGGTCATGATGAAGATTTGAACCCTTGATGATTGAGCCAATGGTGCATCAAAATAAGCAAGTGTTAAGTTTTGATTGAATTCTAATAAAGATGCTAAGGGTATTTGGAATATAAAAAAATATTAATTAATTGAGGGAGCATGTTGTGTTCCTACACAAATATCCCAAATCTCCCATTTGAAGATGGTTTTTAGCTTGATTCTAATAGAGGTGAAAGAGCAGAGCAAAAGGGATATAAAATGAGCAAGACCATTGAGATGGGGAAGGAAAATTATTCCAAACAAATGGTAGTGATTGCACATGTTTATTGATCACATGACTTGTGAATGAGGCAAAAAAAGAAAATGTTGAAAAGTGTCAAGTAGAAAGCACTGAAGCATTGAATAGGAGATGGATGAAAAGAAAAGAATTAAGGAGACCAAGGGGGATGAAAGGAGATAGACATGGTCATATGGATGAAAAAAAGGAGTGCCAGGTAATGATGAAGAGAAAAGGAAAATAAAAGGTATAAGTGAAGAAATGAAAAGGATGGAGAATGAAGGATGGCAAACCCAATGGTCAGGTGGCCATGAAAGGCTTGAAAACAAGTCTAAAAAGACTGGGAAGAAGGATTTGGTGATGAAATTAGAGAGAAAGAAAATGGAAATGCAAGGGGTGAAATAATGAGACGAAGACAAGGGATAAAAATTAGGGATGACAAGAAGGAATAATTGAAGCATAGATACAAAGCATAGATACTTCTATAGATGCAAAAAGTACCAAGATGAAAAGAGGGAAAGGGGGGATGGCAAAAGGTTGAAAGGAGTGGAAAAAATAAAATAGTAAGAATGGAAAATGGGTATGAAGGGAAGAGTGGAAGAATTGTAGAGAGTGGTGGTACACATAAAGAAAAATTACAACATTAAAAGAAACAAAAAGCTTGCAAGATGCATAGTACGAAGTGGAATGGGTGAGGAAAAGAGGGTGATAAAGGGGGTATGACAAATAGCCAAGGGGGAAGGGAGATGATGAGGATGGAGAAATAAGTTGAAGGGGATAAAGGGCAAGGTTGGTAATAAGGTGAAATAGAGGCAAAAAATACAAAAAGTGGGTGGGGAAGTGGACCACAAAGCATGCACAAGGAAAGATGATGGGGAGGCCAATGAAGTAGAGTAGGATGTCTATTATGGGAGGTAAGCTGAGCCAATAGGGGATGTTGTCAACCCTTATGTTAAAATAGATTGACCAGCTAGAAAAAAAATAGTAGACAAGGTGGGTGGCATTAGAACCCAAGGACACCAAGAAAGAATGTTCAAGGTAGTCTTGGTTTAGGATGCCCTAGTTAAGGGGCACATCTAGTGGTGGAAATTAGTTAGGAAATGGGGAGTTAGTTGTTAGTTGTCAAGTTCCCCATGAGCAGTGCCTATGTAATTAAAATGGACATCAGGGTAATGTAGTTTGATTAAAAGGATGACTAGTGGCTTACAAATGGGATGCCCTGATTTGAAATCCATAAAGTTTAGGTTAGGTTGGTTGGATGAAAAATTGACAAGAGGTCAAAATTGGTTAAGGTTGGTTTTATTTTTCTCATGGTTGGTGGTGAAGGGAAGGAAATGGAATTGTTAGTGGTTGAGCTACTTGTAAGAGGAACCTACATAGTGTATGGACATTAGGCCAATGTAGTTCCAAATAGGGGTTGGGTTAGTGGTGTCCAAGTGGTTTTCCCCAATTAGATGAACCACATGGGTTGGTTTGGGCTAATGGTGGAGGGTTTTGGTGAAACAATAGAGGTTTTGGGTTATGGTAAAAGTGTTTGGTGAAAATTGGTGAATGGCTACCATAATGATCCCACATTTTGTAGGATGAGAGATATGGATGGGTAAGGTGGGTAAATAAGAAGGGATTACCAAGCCTAGCAATAGAAATGACCTTCAATAGAACTAATCTAAAGAAGAGGTGTCTTTTTTAGGAAGTTTTACCTTCTAAAATTATGTAAGGATAGGATTTTGGAGATAGTGTTTATCACTATGATCTAAGTTTTAGGATGTGGGGATCTATCTAGCTCTATAGAGTTGTTGTGGCCAAGGTTCATCACCACTATGAGTTGAGTTTTAAGGGTAGTAGCAAAGTGACGATCCATAAATAATTTTTTGACAGTCAAGTAGATCCTATAAGGAAGTTAGCAGTGTGGTGAGTGATAGAGAATGGACTTTGCCTAACCCAATGGTTACATGGGTAGGCTAGACACATGATGGCCATGTCTACATTCTCTATCTCAGTTCCATGGAACTAGTGACTTATTGGTTTCACTAGTTCAAGCCTAACAAACCAAAGCCTACATGGATAGGAGAAGATGGTGGTTCCCTTGCTATGAATTAAAATTCAACTAGCACAAAATAAAAGACCACCATGTTTGAGTAGACACTACCAATGGTTGGGGTTTGATGCTCAGAGCATGTGGTAGTGGGTTGGTAGGAGTAAGAGGGAAAAAGGGGCAAAAAGGGGGGAAAAGGTGAATGTATCATTATAAAAGACCTAAATTAGAGTATGATTCTTGCTTTTTAGGGATGAATGTGGGAGAGGAGAATAGAGTATACCCTTTAGCAGTTGTTGAGATAAGGAATACTACAGATTAATTATAAGGATGGTTGAACACAAATCCAGAGTCATTACACAATTTATCTAATGTGTAGGTAGGAAAATAATGTATACATGTGTGTAATATAATAAAATATTGCATGTGCCATGTGAATCCTCACACCCTAAATAAAATATTACATAGTTTTATGTAAACTTGTATAAAATGTGTTGGATGATCCTAGTTAAATGTTATGGTTATGGTTATGATTGGGTGGATACTTAAGAATGTTATGTTTATGGTTATTAATGGTATGGTGATGGTTTTTTTATTCTCACTCAATGTAAAAATAAATACTATTGTTGTTTCAATGTTAGGTGGGAAAATTTATCATGAAAACATCAACCAAGCACATTAGTATGAGAATAGGGCACGATGCTTCATTTTTGATAAGGACTACCAATGGACCTGAAGTGGGATCAACTTAATTAATATAATCCCTTTGAATGTTACATATGAATGATAATTAGTTGATAAAAAGGGTTTCTTGATCATAGGGTGTTAAGTAATCTCTAAATCCCTTGATTTGTAAATAGTCAAAAGGGAAAATGGGTGATATGTTGTGTGAAGGGTAATGGGTAATATGTATGATAACCTCAGGTGAATTAGTTTTCCCCTACTATAGGTGACCTAAGAATGGTATTAGACAATTCCATGTCATGTTTTATATGTAGACTAATCAATGTGAGAAGTCTACATGCGAAAGCTGATTGCGACTTCCAACTTATTATGTTACTTGAGAGGCAATTGTGGCTTTAGAATTGGTTTTGATAGTGGACCTTTTGATTTATTATTATATATAGGATGTTGATTGATGTAGGAAGATTCCATGAAATTTCTCTAATTTTGACAAAGTTGACTCAACCATCCTTCAAGGGATTGGTCAAAGCTTATTGGCTTTATTTTAATGTTCTTGATAGTTGTCCTTCAAGGGAGTAGTCTACCTTACATGTGGAAATTTTTATTTTTGTTTTTGGGTAGTTGTTCTTTGAAGGAGTAGTCTGAAATGCTTAAGATATTAACCTAATTAATTATTTCAAGAGAAAATGTGTTTAGACATGGGCCAGTCTAATTAGGTTTAGAGGTTTACCTTTATGAGGGCAAAACATTACACAAGAAGGTTAATGATATGTGAAAGGGTGTGGTTTTGAGAGACAATGACCATGGGATTCCATCTTTTTAGAGATGAAAGTTATCCATGAGAACCATGCTATGGGTAGAGCTATGATACCCATATTTAGGATTAGGCCATGAATATCATCGTTAATCACATGGTTCTATGTTGTAATCAATTTTCCTCAAAAAGGGAAGAGGAAGGTGGGTGAAGTTTAAAATATTTTAATTAAAGGATGAGCTTAAGTTAGACAAATAAGGGAGCTTGATACTTTTTTTTTAAAAATGAATGTAGATGCAAAACATTGAGAGGCTCAGGTTCTGGTTTGCCATTAAGAGAAGGCAAATGATAAGCTCTTGATCCATACTTATGGGTGATGATGTAGGGTCCAAGCCAGTCGAAAGAAAACTTACCTCATTTACTCTTCTCCATGTTGGTCACATAATGGTTTTCTTTTAGGATGAGATCTCTGATATTGAATTCCTAAGGTTTAAGGTAAGGTCAGTTAGGTTTGATAGAGAAGGGTAATCTCCAATGGTTTGATGGGATAATTTGAATCCCAAATAGGTCAGGTGGTGTCCAAATGGGTTCCCCCAATTTTGGTTCAAGTTGGATTGATGGATAGGTTTGGTTGATAGGTTGAGGCAAAAAAAATTCCAAGGGTTAGTTTAATTAATGGTTAAGGTATGGATAAAGTTAATAAATGGTTAAAGCTTTATGGAAGGAAAGTTCCCCAAGTTTACTCTTTGCATGGGTAGGAAAAAGATCCCAAAGTGAAGGTTTTTGTGGTTGGGTTTGGTTAAAATATTGATGTTTTGAAGGGTATGTCCATGGAATGGACATTTTATCTTTTCCCTTATCCTTTTGTTGGACCTAAGAGTGGGAAACCCTATAGATGGTGTGGATAAAAGGAAGTTTTGGTTTATCTTGTTACTTCAATTTCTCCTTACTCTTAGGTGAGAATGGGGGAATAGGCAAGTGTTGGGTAGGTTTGGTTGATGGTTAGGTTGGGAATGGGCTAGCTTAGTTAAGGAAGGTTCATATAGTAACATATTATCCTCATATAAGTTATGGATGAGTTCTTGGAGAGATTTTCAATGCTTTGTGTCATGTCCAAGTGTCCTATGGTATACACAAGCTAAGCTGGCATTAAACCATTTTGGTTGAGAATGTGAAGCGTCAAAATTTTTGACATCTTGGAAATGTTTGATAGGTGGTAAGGTTAAGGAGGAGGTTTTCAATAACTTTCAAATAATGGTTGAGTATGACTCCACTAAAGGTGGTAGGGGTTTGGTAGTTTTTGGTTTGGGTGTCAAGATAGAAGATTATTTGGTGATAGGAGCTTCTAAGCTAGTGTGTTTAATCGATGTCTTTGGTTTAGGTAATATGGTTGATGAGCTAGAAGGAGAGGATGGTAAGGTAGGTAGCTTAGGTATTATTGGTGTTGGTAGGAGAGTTGTTTTAGAAAGGAAGTGTGATAGTGTAACTAGTAGAGGTGGTAGAGATTGGTATAAATAATGGGCTTCATATTCAAGGTAGAGGGATGAGGACTCAAGATGGAGGACAAGGTTGAAGGAGGTAAAATTCAAGATTTTGGATTCTTTTGTGGTTTTACCAGTTTGGTTTTTTTTATTGGTTTTGAAGGAGGTTAAGCTATTTTATTTGTTTCAAGTGGTTAAGGGTTGGTTAGTTGAGCAGAAGTTTTAGATGGTTGGGTGGAGGTTTTAGAAGTGCTAGGTTTGTTCACCAAAGAAGGGGTTGGGGGTTCTGGTTTGGTTTTCTTACCCTTATCTTATCTTGTGATAGAAGGTTATGTAATTAGAGGTTTAGTGGATGAGGCTATCTTTTCTTGTGAGATAGCCTTCAAAGAGGGAATAAATGGTTCTATAATAGGGGAGATAGTTGTCGAAGCTTCTATTGAAGGTTTGAGTATGGTTACTTCTTCTATTTGGGTGTTCAAAGGGGTATAAGGTAACTCTACTTATTTCATAGGTAGAGGGGAATTGGTGGGTTGATGATTAGGTTCTTTTTCATTGAGTGTGTCATGAACCATGTTGATGGTATGGGTGTTGGGAGAGCATTCAATGTTATTTCTCTCTTTTTTGGTGGGAGAATGGTTTGTAAAAGGTTATCTGAATATGTCAAGAGATTGATTTTGTGAATCATTGGGGTTATATAATCTAAGCTCCCCCTTGTCGATGAGGGATTGGACTAGATTCTTAAAGGTGTTACATCTATTAATATCATGCCCTATGACTTGATGAAATCCATTGTGGTCATTCTCATTATACCATCTTGGCATGGGGTGAGAAAGATCAAATTGTTGAGGTGGTTTAATTGGTTTAAGTTGAGTGATGTTAGATTTTAATAATTTTTCCAAAATATAAGCATATGGTTCTCCAAGTGGAGTTGATTGCTTATGATTATTCCACATTTAGTTTCTTTGGTTTTAAGGATTTGAGGATTTATAGGTTTGGGTCCTCAAGTTTAGTTGGTCGGTAGATGGTAAAGGTGTGGCTTTGAGGAAAATAGCATTGGTGGTCACTTTGTTCTTGGTATTGCTATTGGTTAGGTTTTTGGGTTTAGATGAAGAGGGATTGTTGGGTTTGTAAGTTAAGTTTTTATTTTTTAACTTTAAATTCCCTTCTTCAATGACTTTGTTTTCTAGTTTATGAGCCATGGTAAAGCCATCATCAAATGTCCAAAAACTTTGGACACACAATGTGGAGGAAATGTGTTTTGCACATGCTCGAACAAAAAGCTCTATGAATTCTAGTTGAGGTAAGGGGAAATAAAGTAGGTTTATTAAGCTCTCCAATGAGTGATAAAGTTATCAATGGACTCATCTTCATATTTTTAGATAGAGTATAGGTCGATAATAGAGACTTTCTTGGAGATATTGATTAAATAGTGTTTCAAGAAAGTTTGGGATAGTTGAGCGAAGGAGATGATAGAATGCTAAGGTAAGGCACTATAAAAATCTAAGGCTAGTCTTGCTAAATACATGGGGAATGTGTGGAGAATTAAGGAGTCATCATGGGTAATTAGGTAACATGAGTGCCAAAATGCCCTAAGATGCTACTGGGGGTCCTTATTTTGGAACTTATTAAATTTTGGAAGTTTCCATTGGGGAGGGTAGGATTGGATTGGGATGCATGGATGGGTTTGTTACATATTTGGTCATAAGAAATGAGGTTACTAGATCCTAAAAATGAAGATTCAAGATTGTTAACTTTGTCGATTAACATCTTGACCAAGTTAGTTTGGGGTTAGGTTGGGGGAATGGTATAATTGATAAACTAATAAGATGGTTGGGAAGAGGGAATACGGTGGTAAGAGGTTGATTCTTGTTGAGGGGGTACCCCATAATAAATTTTTGGTATGAATGAACAGGTAGGGGGAGATATATGGCTTTGTAGGTCAGCCACATATTGATAAGAGGTGGAAGCTATTTATTGGGGAATAATTATGGTTGGGGGAATGGATGTATGAGAGGGTTAGGTTTGAGAGGTTACCCGAGTTTAGATGGGAAGAAGTGTTTGGGGTATCAAAAGCACCAAGTTTTAAAGAGGGGTGTTGGTTGGTTGGATAATAGTAAGAGGGGAAGAGGAATGAGTGATAGAAGTTTGACCCATAGTTGGTAGGGTATCAGTGGGAAGGGGCACACTCACCTTTATGTGAGATGAGTTAGTCAAGGTTGAGGGAACTTGAATGGTGGTCATGAAATTTGATTGGGTTTAATCTACTAGAGGGCCATGAGTTGAGGAATAATCATGAGAAATAGAAGGTCTGGTAGAGGTGACACCCACCATGAGGTGGTGCAACATATTGTAGGGTAGATTCAAGAGAGGGATGGAAGGGGTTGGGGTTTGAAGGGATAAGGCAGCAAGGTAATGATATAAGGCTGTCAGGTTATTATCTAAATAGGTGATGAAGTCAATGTCCCCTTGAAGGACCACCAAGGGTATATTAGGTGAATGAGGCATATGAGGAGATTCATGAGGTGTCACCTCGATGTCTGAGACATACTCTATGGATAAAGATGAGGAACGATGTAGGGGTAGTTTAGTTTGGTTTCTTTCCTATAGTCAAGTTAAGAACATGTGAGAAACCAAAGAGAGGAAGTCAAACGTCATACCTCAAACAAGAAGCAATTGAAAAAATAAAATAAATTGAAATAAATCAACATGCTCTAGAGAATGTTGAGCCTTGGAGTTTTAATTATCTTGTGTTGAATTAATCCTTAAATGAGTATGAATGGAATTGGATTAAAAAGGTCCTAAAAAAATCCATATAATTTTAGTTTCAAGATGTTTAGGCACTCAAGAGTCAATTCTACACTGAACTAGGTACGTGGCCTTATATTGTGGGCTTGCTCCCAACACTTCATGAACATGAAGCCAAGCTAAGCTGCTTAGCTAAAATATGCTATTTTTTTAGAGTTTATACTATATCATATAATGGAGTTGGTTAACCCCTCAGTGATTAAATTAGAGTACAAAAACTAGGTAGGGGTGAGGTTTTTTTCTTGGTGATGAAATCCAAGTCAGACCATGTCTCAAGTATTATTTTGGTGTGTTGATTATGAAAGTGGTTTGGTCTATGTGTGAAGAATAAAAGTGAATCTACAATTAATTTACCTATTTAATTAAATATACTTGAGCTAATTAAACAATCAAACCATGAATACACTTGATTTTAAACCAAAGGAAAATTTTGATGTCTTTGAATAAGCATAGAATAGTGCAAAGGCTTATTTTATGCCAAAGGAAAGTTTAGATTCTAGATTGATGAGAATAGAAGAATGAAAGGATTTATTTTATGCCAAAATAAATTTAATATTTCAAATTTAATTTTATGAACATAAAATAATGCAAAGATTTACTTTATGCTAAAATCAATTTTGGATTACAAATTTCATTTGATGAACATAAAATAATGTAAAGATTTATTTTATGCCAAAGAAAATCTCAAATTTTAGATTTCATGAGCATAAAATAAAGGAGGAGAGAATTCAAATGAAAACTATGAAAAATTGGAAAAAAGGGGCACCTAGATGATGCTAGGTCCCATTGGGCATGTCAAAATGTTTCTATAAATTTTCCCTTTTCCTTAGTATTTAATGAGAAAAGATAGAAACATAAGATTAAGGGTGTGCCCCTAGTAAATGTGCTCTCACTAATGAACAAATAAAAATATAACTCCTTTTTTTCTTAGAAGGAATACCTGTAATAAGACAACACTACCACAAGCTTGTTGGTTAGATAAAGATGCAGGGTGGACCGCCTAACATATGCTAGATCTAAGAAGCTAAAGCTTCCTTAGATGGCTGTCAATCCACTCCTTTAATAACAAATAAATATGATAAAATAAAATAAATTTCATTTCATTTAAATTAATGATAAATTAAATTTTAAGTACAAAAAGAAATGAAATACTAATTCAAATAAAAATGACTAAATCTAGCACATGCTAAAACTAGTCAAGACAAGGACATAGTTTTGTGGTTTGGGTAAAATGGTAAGGGTCAAAAGGATTATTTTTTTGGGTTTGTTAAATGATAAAGGATGAAAATATACAAAAGGTTAAATGGATAGATGAGTCAAAAAAGATAATATGTCAAGTGTGGCAAAGAGGCAAAATGGGGTAAAGGGGTAAAAGGGTAAATGGTAAGATGAGGAAGGGATGAAGAAAATAATTGTGAAGGGAGTGAAAATTTTAAGGGAATGGATGACAAAAATAAATAAATAAATAAATTGAAATAACAAAATAAAATATTACCTCAATGTTTATAGATGCTTATTTATGAAGATGGTTTTTTGAAGATTGTTGATGAAGATGTCTTGAGGAAATTTTGGTAGAGCTTCATTAATTTGAAATATTTTCCTCAAATATGTGGAAGATAAATGAGCTCCTTGAAATGGATTAACACCTAAAATAAAATTTGGGTAGTAATACTCTGACTTTTCAAAGTCTCCTTTGGGTGAAGGAGAGGGGGGTATTTGTAGTTTTTTGTGAGGAAACATGCTAAAAGAGGGAATCTTGGAAGTATGACACATTTTACCCAAAGTTAAATGATGGGGTTTGTAGAATATTTTTATGGGTATTGTAAAGTCTCCCTACCTTGCATGCAAGTCCAAGTTTGAAAGGAATTGTGCACATGGTTTGAAAATGGGGCTAAAGACTTTGTTACACCCTTATTTGTCCTCATTTATGACTTTTAATATTTATCCCACCAAATATGGCACCATTTTTCAATGGGGCATGGGTGAGTCAAGGTGAGGTGGGTGAAGATTCCAATTTGAGCTGATAAGTCTCTTATTAGAGATAAAAATTCTAAAATAGGGGCTCTTTGTCTCTCCTAAGGTGTGAAAGGGGTAGATAAGTCAATTTTGAAGGCTATTTTCATGTGAAAATGCAAAAACAAGTCAAATGACTTACCATTGAGGATAAATTCGACCCAATTTAAGTGGGGGCCCTTGTGATGCTTAAATGAGGTCATTAAGCATCTTGGAAAAAAGGGCTAAAGGTGGGGTACCAAGCCATATCGCTTTGACACATCATTTTTCCATGTCACATGCCATGTCATTTGTCATGTCATATGCCATGTCACTTTCCATTTCATCATGAATATTGAAAGTGGGTCCCATAGTGAATAGTGTTTTGTGAATAGTGATTTCAAAAACTATTTTTGAATGGTGTTTTCAAATAATAATTTTTGAATATAAATGGGTAGAATAGGGACTTTGGTTATGAGGGTGGTAGAAGGGGTTAGGAAGGTTTTAGGAGGATTTAAGGGTGTCTCAAGGCATTTAGACACCTAGAACTGCAAGTGTGTAGTTTTCTAGTGTCTACATCTCTACCTATATATTCAGCCATCTCCTAGTCCACCTTCACCTCATCCCTTGTTGGATCTTTCTTATGTTCTCCAATTCAACCTCACCTCTTTGGAGCGAAGCCACCAGTTGTGTCACTTATACGTACATTTTGTTTACTTCCTCATATCCTCTGTGCCCTTGATTTAATGCATGAAATCTACAACCTATGCTATCATTTAATTAATATTACTATTATTTACCTCACTTCATATTCCAAAACCCCTTAGATTATTTCTTTAAATTCCCTCAAAACTCAATTCTTACTTATTTTTGGGCCCCACTAGCTCAAGTGTCAAGGGTTTGAATCTTTGCCACTTCTCGTTTACCCACTCTGCTCCTTTGCTTCCCTGAATCATTGAATAATACCCTTCCATGGCCTGTTAATGATATTATTTTGGAGTGTGTATAATGTCATCTTATTTATATGGTGATGAAATAACACATTGGGTCACCATGACAATTTAAATAGTACCATATTTTCTAATGCCTAGTAAAGCACATTTCTCCCTTTTTTAAAATGGTGGTAGAAATTTCATGCTTGAACCTACCTGTCCATGGCTATAAATTCATTTTTCATAGTCGATGTAATCATCTAATTACATCCTAACTAATCTCAGCCACCATTTATACCAAACTAATCATAAAAATATTTCATACCCATAATTTCCACCCTTTAGAGCTTCCCTTTCTCCAACATCCTTCAACTAGACCTAATTACATGATATCAATTTGGGGTAACCAAGTTAACCAACACTCCCCACCTCAAAAGAAGTACATTTAGCCTAACATTATTTTTGGATTCCTATCTATGGAAATGTGTAGGTAGCATCCACTTATCGAGTGCATCTAGAGTTATCTCGACCATCCCCTTCCAACCGATATCCAATCAACCTATGCTTTCACCACATCCACCTTGACATTGGTTGATTTTGACCCTAACCATTAGCATGTTTCACAATGAATTTGAGTGGTCCTTTGACTGTACTAACCCATTTTTCTAGTATTTACCATTGTAAAACTACACTACCTCATTAAAAATCAATCACTCATGTTGTTTATCAGGAGCACTTCCTCACCTAGATACCTACAAATGACATGGACCTTATCTAAATGACTTGATGGGAATGACCTGATCAGCTATGACCAACATTGTGGATCAATTACCCTCTCTTATCTTTCTAAAACCTAACCTTAATGTTACCAACATTGGCAACTTTAATCTTTTTTCAATCTTGACTATCGCACTTAGACATGTTTTGTACACCCATTGGCATTTCACATGCCTAACTACCTTGTGGCACCACTTAGTGCCTCCCCACCAACTTCCTATCAAACCTACATCTGATTTGGCCTTTCCTCATTGAATCTTAGTTTAAAGGGGAATGCCTCCTCCCATAATCAAAGTACCCTGACCTTAGACCCAATGATTTATTTTTATTTTTTAGGTTGTTAATTCAAAGCTGCATAACAAAAAGGGAGAAAATGTAGACACTAAAAAATTGCAAACTCATAGTTTTTAATGAATAAATGCCTTGGGACCTCCCTAAAGACCCCTAAAACTTTTTAACTTAAAAAACACCTTTTAACCCAAAAAAATCACTATTCTCCTAGTCACATAATATTATTCAAAATCACTATTTGAAAGTACTACTCACTATCACTATTCACTGTGGGACCCACTATCACTATTCATAATGACATGGTATGTGACATGACAAGTGCCATGGCATGTGACATGGAAAGTGACATGAAAGGTGATATGGCAAGTGACATGGCTTATAAGTGATGTGGCTTGATGTGGGGCACTAGACACCACCTAAGACCTTTTCTCAATGTGCTTAATGACCTCATTTAAGCATCATAAAACCCCCCTTTAAATATGCAAAATTTACCCTTAAAGGGCCATCATTAAACATATATTTTTCCTTCACACATGAAATTAGCCTTCAAAATGAGATACCTACATCTTTAAAAATAAAGGGCACCCATTTTTGATTTCTTAACCCAAATGGTAGACTCACCAACCCAAATAGGAATGCCTACCAACCTCATCCTTGACTAATTTAGGTACCACATGGAAAATTGTGCCACATTATATGATCCATCTCTTTAAGTGCTTGGAGGAAGACAAGCAGGGGTGGTGAAAAGTCTTTGGTCTCATTTAAAACCATGTCCATGATTCCCATTCAAAATTGGATTCATGTGCAAGGTGGGAGACACACCAACCCAAATGGGAGACTTATAATCAAGGTGGGTCTCCCAACAACCTAAGTTTTTATTAATCGATTCACCCACAAGAAAAATGGTTCCATACTTATACTATTCCTCTTTTGGCATGATTCTTCACAATAAATACTATAAATACCCCCCTTTCCTTCACCCAAGGTTAAGTGGGAAGTTAGTATTTTGTTATTAACATCTTGTTGCAGGTTTTTGAAGGAGGTTATAATTTTTTAAGCCATACACATCTTGGAGGAAAAGAGCATGAAGTTAAAAAACTTTTCCAAAATCATCAAGGATTTTCAACAAGCCAATCTTTATCAACAAACATCTTCAAACATTAAGGTGATCTTGTTGTTTAGCTATCTTTATTTATTTATTCCTTTCCCTTTGGACTTATTATTTCAATTTCTTTCTTCCTTACCCTCTTGTCATTTTATCCTCTTACCAATATCTCTTTGCCCTCTTGATCACCATTTTCTCCTTTGCCTTCTTAGCCTCATTTTGACCATTTACCCCTTTGCCTTCTTGGCCTTCCTTTTACCACTTATCCATCTTGTTTTCTTGAACATATTTCTCTTCACCATCCCAACCATTTTATAACCCCAAAAAAATCATTATTTTGACCTTTATCAAATCAATCCAAAGTAAAAACCACAACTTTCTTTTAACCAATTTTTAGCGTTAGCATTATTTAAACTAGTTGCTTTAGTTTAGCCATCTAAGTAAAGCATTTAGTTTTCTTAATTAATTATATGTTATTTTTTGTTATTAGTTTTAGTTTGATATTATTTTATGAAAATATTTCCATTTTCATTTACCAACTTAAGTTTTTAAAGAAGGTGGATTGACAGCCTCCTAGAAAGCTTTTGCTTATAGGATCTAGCTCACACTAAGCAATCCACTCAACTACTTGTTTAACCAACATATTTATGGTAGTAATTTATAATTGTAGGTCATTATTACCTAGACAAAGAGGAATTCTCACAAAGTATGGATTCAACATGAGAACACTCAATATTTATTCTTCTACACACCTTTCTTAAATAGTTTATTCTTTTCACACTTAGGAAAAAGTAAAAATTAGATAAAAACAAAATGTTATATATGTTTAAGGATCTATAGACATTAACCTTGACACTTCAGTAAGGCCAAAGATTGGCATGATTAGTGCTAGCCTTGATTCAAATAAACAAGATGTTTTGGTCACCTTAATGCATGAATTTTGGATGTATTCAATTGGGAATACATTTATATGAAGGGTATGGATCTTGACATTGTTTTTCATAACCTCGTTATGGATGATGGGGCCTATCCTATTCACTAAAAGAAATGACTAATGGTAATTAAAGTCTCCCAGCTAGTATAGGCTAAGATTGAGAAGCTCAATTGAGTTAGTTTAATATAGGCCATTGAATACCCCTAATGGGCTTCCAACTTTATTCTTATTCTCAAGAAGAATGGAGCGGTTCAGATTTGCATCAACTTTTAGGATCTCAATATGGATTTCCCAAAGGATAATTCTCCTACTCCATTGGTTGAGCATATTATTGATTCCACATCTAGTTTTTAGATCATGTCCCTCATGGATGGCTTCTTAGGGTACAACCAAATCCATATTGAACTCAAAAATGAGCATAAGATGACATTCACTACCCCTTAGGGTACCTTCTATTATGTCATCATACCTTTAAATATAAAGAATGCTAGGGCCACATATCAACATGCCATGACCCACATTTTTCATTACCTTATCCATAGTATTATTGAGTAATATGTTATTGATCTCCTTGGTAAATCCCATAAGTGGGATGAGCATGTATAAGACCTTGGTATAATCTTTGAGCATCTAAGAGAGTATCACATTAGCCTTAAACCCAAGAAGTGCATTTTTGGCATCTCTACTGGAAAGCTTCTTGGCCTCCTTGTTTTGAAAAGGGGCATTGCAGTAGATCCAAAGAAGATCAAGATGATCCTTGACATGCCTCCCCTATGAAACCTAATTTATTTATAGTTATTCCTAGGAAGGCTCAACTTTATTATATGTTTATTGGAAGATTATGCTCATAAATCCATACCCCTCACACATCTCCTATGAAAGAACATGTTGTTCTTATGGTCTACAGAGGACCAAGTGGCTCTTTCAAGCTCCCTGGGGCCTATCTTAGGGCCTCACTACCCTAACCCATGACTTTATAGGTAAAGTCATATCTTTTTAGTGAGACAATATTTGGCTCCCATGACTTGGTAGTACCCCAAGTTATGGTCTAGGGTGTGGTACCTTAAGGAGCACTAGGGCTCCCCATTTCTTACTCCATGGACCATGATTTGAGTTATTATTGGTCCCATTTTCTTTGTCTGGTTGAACTCATCATTTTGACTCCTTATTTTGCCTAATTCATCCACTAAATCATTTAAAACAAGTCAATATGCATTTAGGCCTTCCCAAACCCCAAAAATGATTAAAATTTTCAAACATTTTGATCAAAGGACTTACCTAAACCATCCTATGCACTTGTGGTATGCTCCCACATCCTCATTTTCTCCACTTGGGATTTGGTGGCTTTTAGGCTCTCCTTTGGCTCTCTTAGAGTGAAAATTATTTACTTTTTACTCTTTTTTCCTCTTTATATCCCTATTTCTTATTTTTTGTGGGCTTTTTTGGTGTTTCACCTTTTTTTATGATCTAGACTACAAAACATTCATCTTAAGGGTTTTGACATATTTTAAGCACATTGGTGGCCTCCATTTCTTAATCCAAGGCTTCTTTGCACCTTATCTAGCCCCATTTTTGGTTCCTATCACCCTTTCAAGTCCCCATTAGCCTCCTAGACTTATGCCCCATCTCATGGGCACCCAAGGATAAAAGTTACTTATTATACTTCTTTTAGTTATTCATTTCTCTGCTTCTCATCATAGTTATAGGTAGGGTTATTAGATGATTATGGTGGTTTGGGGATTTCTATGGTCTTTCTTATTAGTCTTCATCTTCTCCAAAATTCCCCACACTTTCCCTTATTACCTATTATCAAGGCTAATGTTGGTTAACTTCTTGGGTTGTGGCTTTGTTTCATTATCTATTTGCTTCATGTAACTTACACCACCTTGCTTTGAGATTGCCTTTTATTAGTTACTAATCTTATATCATCTCCCCCATCATGGTTTACCCCTTAATGATGATTAATGTAGATGGTGGTAGTTGAGGAAACCTAGGATCAACAATTGTAACTTAGGTTATCGATGATCCATGGGGCCATGAGCTTGTTGTAATTAGTTTCTTCTTTACTATTGAGACAAATAATGTCATCAATTATCACACAATCATTGGTGCCTTAATCGATGCCCATGAGTTAGTCACATGTTATGTGTATTTATTTTTTGACTCACTCTTATTCATGTCTCAACCCATTGATGTCTGGGGCATCCTTAGCTCTGAGTTATTCCCTCTCTTTGAGGTGGTGCATGATATGCTCTCCTTCTTTGAGGACATTGAGTTCATCCATCTGCCTTACAAGGAGAACACTAGGGTTTATGCCTTAGTGAATATCATTATAGATAGTTTCATTTTTTAATAACATTTATGTCCCTCCTTTATAGGAGTTGGAATTGGAATTGGACCTAGAACTAGAGCTAGATTACACAATATTTACACTCTCACCCATGGATCATGTTGTTAACTTCTTTCATTGCCATACTTATCTAGTAAGTGTAAGTAATGTTCTCTTTTATGTTTTTATTTATTACTTTCCTTGTCTTTTGTGTGGCTTCTAGGTACTACACAACACTCCTTGTTCATTCAAACACTGATTACTTGTACCTTGGGGGCATATGTAATAATACTTCCCATGACCCTACTCTTTCCTATAATTACACATCATCTTATGTGAAAACTAAAAAATCTAGCTATCTTGGTTGGAGACATTTTCCACTCATTTAGACCTTTTTTACATGATGTTCTCATCCCCTACACATCCTCAGTTGATCTTGGTCCTTTCTTATTCTAGATAAGCTCTCTAGGGACCCTTGGGGGCATTTTCAAAAGATTGTTGACCACAATAGGTGGCATCTAGTCCTAGGATATGAATTAGGGAGTAAATTTTCATCCTAGGCCACACATTTCCTTCATAAAATCCATAGCTTAGGTTAAAACCTAGGCAAAATACATGAAAAAAGTGCCTTGTTTGGGCCCAAAGGCTAGAAATGACTAGTTTTTGTCTTATCGACAGATTAGGGTTGGGATATATGCCTTTTTACTCATTAATTTGAGTCTTATTCTTATTTATCTTACCCAAATTATTTCTCTATTATTCCCACTTGATCATCACACTCATATCTTGTCTGCCTCCTTGAATCTCTCTTGGTTCTTACTTGGCATAATAACTTTTATTGTGCCAAAGGGATTCCCTACTCTATTACAAATTATATAGGTGATTCACATTACTCTCTATAGTGTCACTAAATATTTTGGGTGTCTCCTTGATTCCTAAATACTCCATTTCACCTATATTTTTTACTTCTTACATTGTCTATCTCATAAATTGGTAGCTTTTCCTTCACCTCTTCCACAATTTTTGGCTCTTGGTCTAGACTCAGCCCACACATAGCTTGATCCTCTTCCTCTCTTGCTTCCTATCTTGGATAATCAGTTGGTATAAAATCTACACATCTTTGATGAGTTTGATATGAAGGCACTTTGATTTTAAAAGTTGAAAGTATTATTTATTTTTAGTAGTATACATGTTAAGGTTTCATTGATTTTAGTGATTTAGCTTGCTAGGGCATTATCTGGGATAGCCTATGAAGCTTATGCATTTGTGTGTGGTTAAATATTATATTCATTTCTTGAAATATCTCTCATCATATGTTATGCTTACATTGAAATTTTTTCTAATTACATTATAGGATCCTATAGGCTCAAAATATTCTATACAACTTCCATAAACAATCTCTTTCTCATGCTAAACTAGAAAATTGCATTGTTAAAAAAAAGTAGTATTGCAAGTAAAAGATAACACAAACTTAGACTAGGCATGGTCTTGATCCCTTTATTGAAAACATATTTATTACTCAAAATGCCTTTCACTAAGGCCTTGAAAGTACCTTTGTTTCTAAGTTTACATATCATTTTTTTATCTCTCTTTACTTAGCATTATTGTTTCTATAATTTGTATGCAATTAGTTGTCTAGTATTAACTACTTGATTTACTATGGTTAGATACCCTAGAGATACCTGCATCATTTGTGTGCATGATGGTGCTTGCCTTAAACTAGTTTACAAGTCTATCTATAGCTTGGTGCAAGCTGACAAAATTGATATCCACTATAGATCTCCTATAGCCCATAGAAGCCTCTTCTAGCCTCTTAGTGGTTTGTTTAAGTACCCTATGTACCCCTGCCAAACACTAGTGGTTCCATTTAGATTCTTAAAGCTATAACTTATAGATACATAGATTGAGAAATAATGTTTTTAATCATATTACATATGTAATAAAAAATAACATTGTTTATTCCTTACCTAATTTAGCTACTTAAGTATACCCTACCTACTTGACCTACTTAATTATGCCTTACCTGATTGAATACCCAAGCCATATCTTTATCTTGACTATGCCCTACCTAAATACCTAAGCCATATATTGATCTTAACTATGCCCTACCTACCTTATTTTACTTGAGTATATCCTACCTACTTTAAACCTACTTGAGTATGCACTACCTACATATCCTTATTTCCCTACCTACTTGAGTATGTCCTACCTACTTAAATATACCCTACTTACTTGAGGATGCTTTGTCTAATTGAATACTTGATCCATATCTTGATGTTGAATACCCACATCTAATCTTGATCATATTTATCTTACCTAAGCCATATATTAAATATCTAATACCTAATTGAATACCCAAGCCATATATTAAAAGGAGAGGGAGATTCATCATGATTGAAAAATAGTAGAGTGGGCATTATCAAATCAAGGATAAAGGAAAGGAAGAATTATCAAGGTATGATTAAAACATAGGAGATTTATCATTATCACCTATTTAGAGAAAGAATAGGTGGAATTGACTAAGCCATATCTTGAAAGGAGAGGGGGCATGATCACCTATATAGAGAAAAGAATAACTAGGGATGATTGGAAAAAAATATTTAAGGGAAATTCACGCTAATTTTATAAATAATTTGGGGGATTTTTTATCAATGGTTTTATTGATATGCATAATTGGATAGATTTTAGATACAACATGTACAATACTTGTAGTCATGATATGTTCACTTATACACGATAACTATCTCATACCTATTACTACATGTAAGTAAGTTATCACTCATGCATCCCATTTACCTATAGTAATGGTATAAATACCTATACTAGACATGAATGTATTTAATCACCCTAGTACACTCCATTCAAAATAGAAGGAATAAAAACACCATTAAAGAGTCATCCTAAAAATATATCATTAAATTTGAAACAAATCTTAGATAGATGGGTCAATATTTGCATGTTTTAATTCTAATCTCATGCATGCTTGAATTAACCACTTTAATCCAAAATTACATAGAGTAGAGTAATTTTATGTTATTCCAAACTCACATGAGACACTACCACTACCACAACCACAACCACTAAAATACTATTTAGAGTGGAGGGGAGTGATTTTAAACCCTATTTTCTTAGGCTCATATCAAAATCATTCATATCATTATTTCCCTATCCCAAAACCATATAGAAAGAGGGGGTCAAACACATAAATCATAATTCATCATCACAAACACTCCCTCATCATTCATCATCATCCCTCATCCTCCTCTCATTTTCCTCATTTTCCCTCATCATCCCTAATCACTCCTTCAATATCCCTCATCATCCCTTATCATTCTTAGTCACTCCTTAATTGAACTCATCATCCCTAATTATCCCTCATCATCCCTCATACTCCTTCATCATCCATAATCACTCCCTTAATGACCCTCATTATCCCTAATCACACCTTCATTGACCCTAATTACCCCTAATCATCTCTAGTCACTCCCTCATAAACCCCCAATTACCCTAATCATCCCTAATCACTTCCTCATAAAACCTAATCATCCCTAATTAGTCCCTCATTAGAACTCATCATTACTTATCATCCCTAATCACTCCCTCATTGAAATGCATTAACCATCATCATCCCTAGCCATTCCCTCATTAGCCCTCATCATCCCTTACCATTCATAATCAATACCTCGTTTATTGATGAGGGTATGATTAGGGAGAATGAGGTCCAATGAGGGAGTGTTTAGGGAAGATTAAGGACAATGAAGGATGATTAAGGAATGACTAGGAATGATGAGGGTTAGTGAGGGAGTGGTTAGGGATGATGAAGGATGATGAGGGAGTAATTAGGGTTGGTGAGAGATAATAAGGGAAGATAAGGGAATGACTATGGGTTATGGGTAATAATGAGGGATGATGATAGATTAGGGATGATGACTCCTTCAACCCTCATCATCCCTCATTATCCCTAATCATACCATTATCATCCCTCATTATTCATCATCATCCTTAATCTCTCCCTCATCTCTCCACATCATCCCTCATCATCCCTAGTCACTTATTCATCATCTATAATCATCATTCATCATCCTTAATCACTTTATCCTTATCTCTCCTTATTATTAATCACTCTTTCATTGGCCCTACTCATACCTAATCACTCCCTCATTAACCTTCATCATTTCTCATCATCCCTATTCACTCTTTCATCATCCTTCATTATCCTTCATCATCATTTATCACTATTTCATCTACCTTTATCATCCCTCATCATATGTAATCAGTCATTCATCATCCATAATCACTCTTTCCTTATCCATTCTTGTTCCTAATCACTCCCTTATTTCCCCTCATCAATTTTTATCCTCACTAATCAGTCCATCATCCCTTGTCCTTCATTATCCCTTATCACTCCCTCATCATCCTTAATAAGTCCCTTATTATACCTTAAACTCATTGATGGTGGATGTAGTATCTTCCCACTTGTGTTTTATTGGATTCTATTAAAATTCTAAAAATTTATCACTCAAATAAGGCTCAAGTATGGTGTCAAATAAATTTTATAATTATGGATTTGAAATCTATATGTTCATGATTCCCACTATCAATGGATATTATATCTATCATAATACTAAATCTCTACTAGAACCTCTATCATGATCATGATCCCCATTATCACTATCACTATCATTAGCCAAAATCTCTATCATGATCAAGAAAATTTGGAATTATTATTAAATTCAAAACTAGTTGGGTGATCTAGGGTTTATTTCACTTAAGGGACCCTTCCAAGGTTAGGTTGATGCACACTACCCATTCTAGATACCCTATTGGAGTTTCTCGTAATGTGATTAAAACTATGTGGCTGAGAAATATATCCATGTAGAATGAAGTCTTAATTTTGCTATAAATGAATTCCATAGTCATAAAAACTAATCATTTTACTATGAATTAATTTGGATATTTCATTGATCAAAACATAAATCATGATCAAGCATATAAATTCATATATTTAGCTATGGTTGAACACTCTCTATATTTAAATTTAAATACTTGTAGTTTAAAATCCTATTTTTGAGGTCTTATACTAAGAATATATCAATATACTACCAAAAAATCTAGAGGAAATGGATTCAATTACCTAATATAAGAGTTGAGCCAATCCCAAATGTAACTATCAATGGAAAATATTAGTGGGATGTTGGATTCCCATATGTGTGTGTGTGTACGCACTACTCATACTCTCCTAGAATAAAAGGTAATCATTATATATATATATATATATATATATATATATATATATATATATATATATATATATAAGGATTGCCATTTAGTCTAGGAGAGTATGAGTAGCACATACACACACACACATATGGGAATCCAACATCCCACTAATAGTTTCCATTGAAAGTTAAATTTGGGATTGGCTTAACTCTCATATTGGGTAACTGAATCCATTTCCTTTAGATTATAAGACATTAAAGGATTGAATCCCATACCCTAATAAAATACATTACTAGATCGAACATATGTTGTATGTTTGTTTGGTAAGACTAAAAGATCTATATGGTGATCCACACTTGGATTAGGAAGAGAGAATGTCTCCAAATCCCTATGCTAGAATAAATAGGTAGGAAAGTGAGCAAAGGGTGGGATGAAATTGTATTACTGTGTGTGTGTGTGTGTGTGTGTGTGTGTGTGTGTGTGTGTGTGTGTGTGTGTGTGTGTGTGTGTCATTTGGGAGTCTAATAATCTTAATCCTAGAGATAAAAATCCTAATCTATATTTATATAGATAGGGGCAACATGAGACTAGTCGAGAATCCCAATCCTAACCTCATAATTTATTTCTCATTTTATTTATATTCCATTGAGAGTATATTAATAATAGAGTAGATATTCAAATATATAGGTGGTTACTAATTTGATAGAGTGTGTTCCAATCTAGTAATTATTAGTGTGTGTTTTCTAACCCAACTCAATTTATACCCAACCTGATCTATACCCAACTTGATATATGAAGTAAAGGCATATGCCTTAATATAGTGTATTATAGAGGGGACAGTTAGATATTGGGAAAGGATGGTGGGACTTAAAGGCTAAACTGGGTCCCTGTCATAGCTAAGTATGCCCTAGTCCCAAATATAGTAAATTAGAGGATAATGTAGGAATTGAGATCCCACCATAGATATATGGGGCACCATTTTGAGGGCCCTATAGTAATATCAAGATTTCCATACTAAATAAGTCAAGGGAATCTTTCACTACCTACTTAATTAATTATAAGGAGTAAGGAAAGAGAAGATTACCTTTCTGATATCTAGCTTTACTTCACCCAATAGACTATCAAGGGACATTTTCTTTCTCGATAGATATCAAGAGAATAGGGCTTAGTTATATTTTATTATAGGTTAAGGCATAACTATTATAGGAAGAATGCATATTCTATCTAATAGATTCAAACATGTAAGCATGGTACCCACTATACACCCTAACATATAGGTGAGTTTTACACCCCTACATCCATGTAGACCTATAGATCTTCTTTAACTAGTGAGGAGGTGGGAGATAGGTAGATATAAATGAGTCACTCCATAGACATAAATAAAAAATTTATTACTTAAATAATGTGATGGAATTGATATTATCTTATTTCCACCATAGAAATCATATGATAATCTCCCTAGAGTAATCCATCATGGCCTTACCTAATATACTAGACATGAATGAGGATAATCACCCTAATACACTCTAATTAGAATATAAATAATTAAAACACCATTCAATATTCATCAAAAAAAGATTTGTTCACTCTAAAAAAAATTATATTGGCTAATGGATTGAAACACACTCTACCAAATAAATAAGTGACTAGGGATGATGAGGGAGTGACTAACACCAATAAGGTCAATGAGGGATGATGAAATAATGACTAGAGATGATGATAAATAATGATGATTGATGAAGGAGTGATTAGGTATGACTAAGGAGAATGAGAGAGTGATTATAAATTAGAATATAGTTATTAGAGATGACTAAGGATGATGAAATATGGTGTCATAGTGATTAGGGATGATGAGGGGTGATGAGGGTCAATAAGCATTAATGAAGGAGTTATCAAATATGCTGAAGGATAATGAGATATGATAAGGGTATGATTAGGGATGATTATGGATGATGAGGGAGTGATTAATGATTATGAGGGTTTAATAAGGATTTATTAAGGATGATGAAGGATGATGAGAAATAATGATGGATGATAGGAGAGTGAATAGTGATGATTAGGTATGATAAGGGCTGATGAGGGTATGATTAGGGATAGAGGGATGATTAAGGTGATTAATAATAATGAGGGATTATGAGGGATAATGAAGGAATGATTATGGATGATTATGGATGATGATCGATGATGAGGGAATGATTAGGGAGAATAAGGGATGATGAGAGATGATTAAGGAGTCATTAAGGATGATGAGGAATGATGAGGGTTGATGAAGGAGTGACTAAGAGTGATTAGGGATGATGATGGATTATTAGGGAGTGATTGGGGATGATGATGGAATGATTATGGATGATGAATTTCAATGATTGATTATGAGGGGGTGATTGGGGATAATTATAGATGATGAGGATTGATGAGGGTGTAATTGGAAATAATGAGGGAAATTGAGGGAGTGATTATGGATGATTAGGTATGATGAATGATGATGAGGGATATGAGGGAATGATTATGGATAATGAGGAATAATGAGGGATAATGAGGGAGTGAGTATGGATGATGAGTAATGATGAGGACTAATGAATTTTGTCATTAGGGACAATGAGGGATGATGAGTGCTGATGAGGGATGATGATAGAAGATGAAGTTTAATGATAGAGGGATTAAATATTAATATGAATGATGAGGGAGTGATTATAATGATAAATGATGATTTATGAACTTTACCCCCCTCTCTTCACATGGTTTGGGAAGAGGAAGATAGTGATATGAGTGATTTTGACATGAGCCTGATAAAAAAGGGTTTGAAATAACTCACCTCCACCCTAAATATTAGTGGTAGTTATTTTGGTAGTGATAACATCCTATGTGAGTTTTGAATTCTACAAGATGACTTTATCCTATGTGAGTTTTGAATAATATGTGAGATTGGAATTGTAGCATGCATGGATTAACCCATGTGTATAACATTTATTTTAGAGTGAATGGTATCTTTTTAGGATGATTTTTGATTGGTGTTTTGATTCATTATATTTTTAGTGGAGTTTACTATTTTGATTAGATACATTCATGTCCAATATAAGTTACTCTATCATGACTATAGGTATATGTCATGTATGAATGATCACATAAATATATGTAATACTAGGTATGCAGTAGATGTTGTGTATGAATGACTATATCATAACTAAAATTATTCTACAAGTCACATGATACATGGTATCCATTTATGAATATCAATAGGCCCATTGATAAAAGATCCCACTAATTATTGAGGAATTTGGCCCAAATCTACTTTCAAGCCTTTTGCTTGATTGTTCCTAGTCGCTCTTTTCTCTAAATAGGTGAGAATAACCCATCTCATTTTAAGATATGGATCAATTAATTCCCCATATCATTTCTCTATATAGGTGATAATGCCCCCTCTTATTTTTTCAAGCATCCACTGATAATCCCCCTCTCCTTTATCCCTTGATCAAATAATTCCCCTTCTACTCATTTTAAATCATGATAACACCCTATCTCCTTTCAAGATATGTCTCAGGTAAGATATATATGGTGAGGATTAGATATATATATTCAATATCAAAACATGGATTGGGTATTAAATTAGGTAGGGAATCCTTAATTAGGTAGTTTGTATTCATGTATATAACTCAAGTAAGTAGTGAATAATCAAGTAGGTAGGACAAGAAGTATTGTTAGGTAGGAAATACTCAAGTAGGTAAAGTAGGTAGGGTATACTTAATTAGGTAAATTGGGTGGTGAATACTCAAAGGTATATATACATACATACATATATATATACATATGTATGTATGTATGTATATATTTCATACATAACATGATTTAAAACTTCATTTATCATTCTAAATTCCAATCCTAAAATTGTGAAAACTAAGTATTGACTTGAATAGATTTTGAAAAACTATCTTCTAAATGGTAACTCTACAGCTCTGTGATCGATCTTAGAAGATGTAGAGTGGCCCTATTTTTTTATATTTATTGAAATAAATTTAATAATATCTATTTTAATAAATATATGCTCACACTCACACAAATAAGCAAACAATAAAAATAAAGTAAAATGTCTTCCCAAAGGGTGTAATATTTACTGCATAAGGCATACATCCTTTACCAAAGGGAATATGCCCTTTCCTTCCAATTTTTTGACACATTCACATTTTCCTATAAAACATGCATTTGAAGGGTGTATGCTATTTTAAAAGGAGTATTTATTTTGATTTTTCTTTCTTCCCTCAAAAAATTATTTTGATTTAGGCTTGGGGGTTTGAACCTAGTGCAAAACTTGTCATGGACTAGCCCACATAAGTTTTAGGAAATTTATGAGTATTTTTTTAATCTTTACCGACACATATGATTAGGCATATTTCATTATTTTTAATATATATATATATATGTATATATTTAGGAGTATTTATTTTGATTTTTCCTTCTTCACTTGAATTTTTTTTTGATTTAGGCTTGGGGGTCTGAACCTAGCGTAAAACTTATCATGGACTAGCCCACATGAGTTTTAGAAAATTTATGAGTATTTTTTTAATCTTTACCAACACATGATTAGGCATATTTAATTATTTGTAATATATATATATATATATATATATATATATCATAGGTTTTGAATATACAATGTTTTTAATGTTAAATTATTATTTTTTATTATTACTTAATTTCTACACAATAGACCTCATTATGGACTATATACATATCATTACAAATAATTTTATAGATTTTTTATCATTAATTGAAAGTTTATAAAACTTATATTTTAAAAATATACACATCTTCAATTATTCTTTAAAAAAATTGATTTTCATGAAGTTAAAGTCAAAAAGTTGTTTTTCTACATTGTAGTTCCAATTTTCCAACTATCTTGATTTGTAAAATTATTATTATTACTCTCTCTCTCTCTCTCTCTCTATATATATATATATATATATATATATATATATATATATATATATATATATATCAACAATAGTCAACATTTCATCTATCCATTTATGATCATTTGTTTGCTCAAAAAAATGTGTTCTACACATGCAATATCCTTATATTTTCACTAAAGAGTATCAAGTCATTGTCATAAATGCATCTATTTCTCACAATTTTATCATCTTGGTATTGTAAAATATATATATATATATATATATATTTATAAATTACATTCAAATTTCAAAAACTCAAATTCTTGTGTCATTTTCAAATCCATTTTCCAAGTGTCCCTAAAATTCTCTCCAAGTTCAAAAATTACTATTTTAAAAAAAAAATCACTTTAAGCCTCAACTTTTGTCCCCCATTATCTTACATCTACCTAGTTGTAAAACCTAACATCAAAAACTACACTATATAAAAGGAAACCATTATTGTAAACTAAATATGAGAAAGATGGATGCTCTAGAAACTATTACAAGGCAAGGAGAGTACAAATAGCTTCATGCATTTTGTGAATCATATAAATAATGGCATGAGATAAGGACTTTCAATTTGAAACAAAATGTGAATCAACTAAAATTACCTTAGTGGTGAAACATTTATGATACTAATACCCATGACACCATTAATTATAGGTTTATCAATGAAATGTGGCATTCCATGGAAATAGGGCTAATGAAAACTATAATAACACCCACACAAGACTTTCATAATCATGGATAAAACCCAAATCAAGGAAGGTTTGATAAGAACCATGTGGGTATAACAAACCTCAAGGATGACATGGTTAGACATATGGCATATATAATCATAATCATGGATAATTATGTTAGGAATGATATGTTTAATACTAAGGAGGCTATCAAAATTAGGTGAATATAAATAGTGACATGGTACATATAACTATGGTATATCATTTGTAAGGATATAAGGTAAATACTCATGAAAAAAATAAATGGTCATGTTCAAACCAAAGCTATAACTTGTAGACTACCTAGATGTACTTTTCAAAAGTTGATATTGAGCTAAGAAAATAAACTCATTTAAAATATCTAAATTGAGTTACAAACTATGTGAGAGGAGTATAGGATAAATTAAATATATAAAGAGGGGTGTGGTGCAAGGTAAATATAATAAAATGGTAAAAAATAACATTAATAAAAAATGTGGGTGTTTCCATTTATGAGGGATGGCTTAAGCAAAGTATATGGGAAGTCCCATAATAGTCTAGAAAACACCTAACATAGATTTGTGTTCTAAGAGTACAATATTTTATAGGGAGCTAATAATTGATGCTATGATATATTATTGGATACTCACTAACATCATTATAGATATGTGGATGTAAGAAAATATCATTAACAAGGATGATTGGATAAAAATAGGAATCAAAAATTTATTCCTATCTACAAATATATTAATCATGGAATATAATACCTTTTCTAAATTAATTTTGGTGTTTAAGGTCATAAAACTAGACATTACAAGCATTTTATTCAAAACTAGGAGATCTATTCATAATCATGGAGAATGAGGTTAGGAATGATATGGTCTATACCAAGGAGTCTATCAAAATTAGTGTGGATTTAAATAGATACATGGTAGCTATAACTATGTTATATCATTTAGAAAGAGAGAAGGTAGACACTTGCAAAAAAAATACTTTATTGTGTACAAACCATGTCTATAACTTGTAGACTACGTAGATGTAGTTTTCAAAAGCTGATCTTGAGCTAGAAAATAGACTCATATAAAATATCCAAATCAAGGTAAAAACAATGTGAGAGGAAGATTATAGGATAAATAAAATCTATAAATAGAGGTGTATTTCAAGGTAAATATAAGAAATAGGAAAAAGTTAACATTTATAATAAAAGTGTGTGTTACCATTGGTGAGAGCATGGCTTAAGAAAAGTATAGGGGAAGTCCCATAATAGGCTAGAAACACCTACCATGGATTAATGTTATAAAAATTAATACATTTTACAAGGAGGTAATAATTTATGCTAAGATAAATGATTGAATAATCACTAACATTATTATAGATATGTGGATGTAAGTAAATATCTATACCAAGATGCATGGAGAAAAATAGGAAGTGTAAAGTTAGTCCTATCTACATATATATTATTCATGGAATATAATACCTTATCTAGGTTAATTGGGGTGTTTAAGTACATGAAACTAGGCATTACAATATTTTATTAAAAAATAAATTTTAAAGTGATATATTTTAGAGTCCATTATTTTAAAATAATCATGCATACGTATGATTTAAGAAATGCTTTATGAGCTTGAAAATGGATAAAAATGAGAGGTGATACGAATAGATAGTGAACATAAAATAATATATGTATATATTATTAGTATTGATGAATAAATCAACAATATATAAAATATAAAAATTTGGAAGCAAAGGATTATCTTGATATACATGATGATTGGAGTCTTTTATTGGGGAAGTGGAAGCTTATTATATTTGACACTAAAATGTTTCATGTGATATGTGCATCAAATAATATTATGAATTAATTATTATAAATTGTGTATGGGTTAGGAAGGAATGAATAATATCAATTAGAATTGGATTGATTTAATGTATTATAAATAAAATAGTAAATCAATTAGTATATGGAAATGAAATCAAGTGGGTTAGATGCATGACTTAAGTTCCTAAGAATGTATTATGAAAAAATAAGATAAATAAAACTAATGTGAAAAAATTAAATCCCAAAATCATCCCCAAAGAGATTCAAAATTTGAAAAAATGTGCACCAAGTGGAAGCATGTGCATATAGATGATACACATGATAAGGGAAAAAAATGACACTAACATGGGTAGAGGAGATATGTGTAGAGACTCAAGGCATACCCATTAAGAGGAAATGGTTAATTTGAAGTTAATTTAAACCTATAGGGTTATGGATTTATATTGTATGGAGACAACTACCACAACTATCAGCAAAGAATAGTCACAACAGAGTAGACATATATTATATGAATGCATAATACCTAGAAGACACATAGAAAAAAATTCAAAGTAAAAAATAACAAGAAGTAAAGGAAGATTAAATATAATATATTTGAATAAAATTTCACATCAAGAAATTTATTGAATAATATGAAGATATATTGCTCAAATAAAATCAAGGAAATAATTAAGTAAATAAGAAATAATCTCCATGAAGAAGGTTGTTATAAGTCTATCCATATGATTGGGTAATTATATAATAATTGAGTATGATAACATAAGTTTTCACATGTGTTGGCCAATGAAAATATTGATTAGTGTTAGAGGTATAATCACTAAGAGGTGGGGGGGAATCAATGAGCCCAAATAATCCAACTTCAATTCTGATCTTTACAAACACTTAATCAGATACCACAAGCATTTATGAAGCATACACATCATTCATAACAATGAGTAAGAGAGACAATGAAAGATTAATCACATAACACAAGAAATACATGGGAAAACCTCATGGGGAATAAAACCCACTGGACCTAAAATTGGACTAGTGTCCTATAATAACAAGATCCAATTTAGACCATCTTCAAATGATCAAGGAACTACAATCCCTAATTAGTGAGACTACATCCCACAAGGTGCTACCATACCTATCTAGCTAAGTTACAACAACAACTAAACCTTTTATCAAGTTTCACCTTGCAAGGAGTCTAAAAACACCTTAGATGCTAAGCAGCCATAATAACAACTATGAACACATCTACCTTTGCACTAATGTCTTTAACACTTTATAATGCACCTCTAATTATCACTCTTTACCTTTGCTCATAATCAAACAACAAGAGCACAATTTTCCCAATAGAATTATGACCAATAGGTCATATAAATAGTCCTAAAAATAATCTACTCATCCACATGTTAATCTAACCCTCCTCTCCATAATCCACACACACAAGCCTATCTCAAATCTCTCCCAAGTCTCTCACTTCCAAAGTCTAGAAACCATCATCTTCGATTCTACTATTTATAGAGTAATCATGACAATCAACACCTTAATCAGCCATTAGGCATGACTTATACCTTAAGGAAACTATCTCATCGAGACATACAATCTTCATAGGTTAGCCATAACATCTATGGGTCACACTTAAGCAACTACACCTTTTAATAATACCCTTGTAGTTCTTATAGGTCTCATGGAGACCTATTCATCCATTTATCACATAATCAAACAAAAAAGGAACATAGGAAAACTTTAAAATACATGGGTCCACTCCTTATGTCCCCTTTGACATACTTAAATGATCACAATCATCTTTTCTCACATCTGCATATGTCAAACAACTCAAATAGTGACTTGGTGCATAGGAACATCATGAATGAATAAATAGTCAACTTATTAAGAACCATTCATACTCAAGATAGATTGATCACACCTCTAAAATACATAAAAATTATCCTCATGGAATCTACAACACTCCCTAATAACCAACTCATTAAAATACATTTTAACACTATCTATATAAGCTCAATTACTCTTCATGGGTCACTTGCAAAACAAGCACAAACACATAGTTAACTTTGAATATTAATATATTTTAATTTACACATTTATAGATTCAAAATAGGATCATTAGATGAAATATGTAGTAATTTTCATATTTTCATTTTACAGCATGAAAAAGTTTGAATTTTATCTAAATATATGGATAAATTACTAAGCACTAGTTTTCCCTTAGCAAATTCAAATATTCGAATGGCAACGGTCACAGTTAAACCTCAAACACAAAGCTTGAATCTTGTATCTTCTTAACTCAAATTAAAACATGCATAATTGATCTTGTTTTATATTTAACACATAGGTATCAATGCTCAAATATTAAACCTTAGTCACTTTGACCTTATCTCATACACTCTTGTAATGTTGACTTAAAAACTCACCATCGATCTCTATGGATCAACTAGGTCTTTAACTATCAATTCTCACCGATTGATTAATCTATACAAACACCTACTCACTAATAGTTTATTAACTTGTACCTTTTATCATTTATTAAACATCATGCACCTCTTTTCATCTCACTCAACACACACTATTGATCTTGTTCTATATGATCACTTGTGCACCATTAGATCTTCATTTGGTCTTAAACTTTAACTCTATCAACTAGTGAACACTTTGACCCATTTTAATTTATGCACACCATTAGATTTATAAGTATGAACTCTCACATACCATTGGATCTCTACTAGGTCCAGATCTTTAATATCATGCAAATTTACTATGGGGACCAACTATAATATGCTTGAAAAGCCTACTTTGGACATTAATAACTATTTTTGTGCTTAGATGAATTAGCTCAAATTTGGAACTCATTATCACCTTTCAAAGGAGAATCCATACATATAAAAAAATTATCTAAATGTTATATATCATATTTAAATTTCCTGCTCAAAAACTTCTATCATAGAGCCAACTATGCCTGGAACTTGTTTGGGAAACCAACTTTGAACATGCATATATTTTGACGCACTATAACACATGATATAAAAATTAGAACAAATAAAGTAGAGTAAAAATTAAATAAAACCATATGATAACCTTTTCCTAAAATTTCCACACATGATATAAATTCCACCATCAAAATACATACTTAGCTCTTCTTTCCAATTTACAAATTTGGCTATGGGAAAACATTCAATTTTCTCTGAGTATCCAACTTTTCATCCTCCTATATTCAATCATGATTTTATTCATGAATTGAGATATGGCACACAAAAACTAGGGAATAATGTGATCATAACCATATTACCAACTCTCCATGACTCATACACATGTGGTAATTATGATGTCATCAAACTACCTACTCAGATTTTTTACCACTAGACCAAAAGTCTAGATGAACACAATGAAGAATCAGATGAATGCCACTCGTGCACACAAGATATAAAAGCATAAAACACTTCTTATGAGACCTATTTAATATTATGAATACTTAAAACTCATCCTTAAACATCTCAAACCATGTAAACTTTGAATATTAATGAAGCCTCTTCAAGCATACTAGGACAAGGACATTACACACTTTATCAGTCACTTAGGTTATCAAAGCACTCCATCCACTCACCAGGACACCTATATGACATCACCATGACATCATTAAAAATTCTCTACCAATCTCCTTCTTTTTCATTGATGTCAAAAACCATCATATATAACAATGAATATCTCACCTATGTCAACAACCATCATATATAGCAATAAATAACTCACCTTTCTTCTCTCTCTTCAAGTACTCTTCCAACAAGAAATTTTCTTCCCCTTTAACACAATGACAAAGTTATAAAAATATGATCTTGAGGACATAAAAATAATACCAATAGGATCAGACCATCTTATAAATATATTACACATTCCCCCTTACCTTGAACTTGCCTCTTCTTACCTTGACAACTTCCTTTTGCTCTATACCAAAACTCTCTTCACCAAACACTACAAACCATGAATAAAGAAAACACAAGAATATATAAATCTGATGGAACATATCAATAAAATTTTGAGAGGGACTCCCACTAATATTTATAAGCCATTTCAGCTTTTGAGCATCTTCATATCTCCAAAACATCATGAAGAGCCAACACACATACTAACATTTTCTCTCAAGCTACCACTAGAGTCATAAGAAAAACTTCAAGCCACTCACCAAATATGGAACATGCACTCAAATAACTTGTAAAATCTTCTTGAAGCAAATATACATTTCTATTTTGGAGAAACTAAGCAAAAAATACTCTTCTTCAAACTAGGCTTGTCTAACCTCCTTGTAGCCCTACCTAGAACTTGTAAAGCCTACTATTTTTAGTAGACACATCTTCAAGACCTAAAAATTAATATCTAGAGAACTCTCATATTCCCTCTCAATTAAACCAAATTTAAACACCTATATTATCCTTTTTAATATACTTCTTTCACAAACTAACTACCTAATTAAGCCTTCAACATGAAAAAAACTTGATTAAATTGAGAACCATAAACCTTCAATTCTCTATGAAGATTGATTTTACCACCCATTTTTCCCAATCAACATATTAATAATCCTTAGATCTCAATTCAAAAGTCAAACCAATTTTATATCATATCCCAAAACCCTATAATCTCAAAAATAAACAAAGTCAATAAACCTCCTTTTGGTCAATACACAACTCTAAAACTTCTTGCACACCTAGAGACACCCATCACACACTTCTAGACTAAAAATTGAGCCTTCACACCTTTGGGAGATTAGAATTGTGATAACCCATCTTAGGCCTACTTGTCTTTAAGCCAAAAATATAGAAAACTAAGAGTACACAAAAATCTTTAATTGGCACATACATACCTTTAGACCTCAAAATCACCTAGATCCCATTACAAAGAAATGCATAGACCTTTTTGAGCATCAAACACTTATTGACATTTCATCAAAATAATTATGCCATCTAAAAACACCCATTCCAATCCTACATAATATCTCATTCACAAACCTCTAGAACAATAACATGAACTTGTTACTCCCCCTTAACCAAAAAACCTTCTCTAATTTGCATTTATCATCTTGAGCACACAAATTTTCTTCTCCATAAGAAAAATGTCTCATAAGAAGAATAGGTAGAGGCATCCTCTACACCACAGTGCTCTACCATGGTGTGAAATTGAGATTTTCCCATAAATCCTCACTTCTCCTTGGTCATCTGATATTTATAGTTCTTCTTTGACTTAATAGAAACAACTTCTTAAACCACTACAATGTTATCCTTTTATTCTATGATTGGATTGCTAATATACCGAGACAACACAGATTCATGACATACCTTTTCATCTAAATAATCTTGATTTCACCTTAAAACCTCATCATTAGGCATAAAAATTTTATGTTCTTTGCATGATAGATGCTTAGCAGCAACAAGATGTTTAATTGGATCCATACATATCTCAGGACTAGTTTCAATCAACACCTTGGTTTTCTCTTTGAGTTTGATCTCTTCACTCACAACATGAGAATATAATGAGAGCCGTTGTCACTCTTAAACTTCTAAATCATTCTCCACCATATTAAAAAAATTACTTAGACCTAAATTTTCATCATGACTCACACTTGTCACCTTTGGCTTCCATGTGTTAGCTTGCCTTCTTCTTTGCACTCTAGGAGCCTGATTGAACTCATTTTAACTTGATGGCCTTTATTTATAGAATATATAAATGTGACATATCTATTCAAAACTATAGCACACCATAATCCTTGATAGAAACATAGTTTGTCTTATTGTGTTTGGATAAAAACTTACAATATGTCCTTTGTCATGATAAACAAAATAACCTCCCCTTTTTAAAGAGGACTCACCTTATATAATCTTATGTGGATAATGGTTTAAAAAGTGTCCCATATCAAGATAGTTAAATCACTTAATTTTCCTCACTCCTTTTAACTGATGACCCACATTATTGTCCCATGCAAACTCATTCTTAACAGGTCTCTTGCATTCTCTATCCCTATTGTTGTCCCCCAAAAATATCACTCATTTTTGGGACAACATTTGAACTATTTTGGTCCTACAAACCAAAATTGTCTCTTCCCTTTTCAAAATTTGTCTTGGGCATTCCAATTCCTCATTTTTCAAGCTTCTCAAAAATCTACAGACTCTGGAGGCTTAAATCAATGGACTCTGCAGGCTCAAATCTATGGATATCTACAAGCTTGAATCTATAGACTCATTAGGAAGAGAAAATATACAGACTCTATAGTACAAGTTCAATGAGCTTTACAGGTTGATTTCTATAGACTTGATTTCTATAGACTCTATAGGTAGGTTCATTTCTATAGGTTAAAAGGCTTCTACAGGTGGGTTCAACCAAAAGAATCAGTTTCTAACACTTGGTCATTTTTAGGACTGGTTCAGTGCCTTGGTTCAATAAAAAATGTCTATCGGCAAGCATTCAAGCAAAAGAGGCTTGAACCATTGAACCACTTTGGTTTAAAGGTTTAACAAGTTCAAGGTTTAATTGGTTTGTCCACTTTGTTTCAATGTTTTAGTTCATCCTTTGGTTCAATCAAATAGTTCGTCAATCAGTTCAAGGCTTTGTTTGAACCGTTGAACCAAATCTTGGTTCAATGGTTAGTTCAACATCTTTTGGTTCAAAGGTAGGTTCAAACACATGGTTTAAGGCTTTGTTTGAACCATTGAACCAAAACTTGGTTCAATGGTTGGTTCAAACAAATGGTTCAAAGGCTTGGTTCATTTAATTGAACCATTGACTTGAACCATTTTGGTTCAAAGTTTGGTTCAACTGATTGGTTCAATGAAGTGGTTCAACAGTTGGTTCATTAGCTTGGTTTAAGGCTTTGATTCATTCACTTGGTTCAAAGACTTGGTTCAATTAAAGGGTTCATCGGCTTGAACCATTTTGGTTTAACCAAGTGGTTTAATGTTGGTTCAACCAAGTGGTTCAATCAAATGGTTCAACAGTTGGTTCATCACCTTGGTTCAAAGGAGCGTTTCAAGTGCAAAAGTTCAAAGAGGATCTTGAAGGACAAGTGCCCTTACAGAGGGTACTTGGATGACAAAAATACCCTTCAGAAGGGTCATTTTCAAAGAAGCCTAAAAAAGTAAATTCTTTTGGATTTCTATTTAAGGCATTTGAAAAAGGATAAGGCAAGAAGAAATTCCTTCAAACTTTTTGTCTGAAGGAATTCCTTCAGACAAAAAGTCTGAAAGAATTCAGAGAAGCTACAGGCAGAAATCCATAAGAAATAATCAAGGCAAATGGACAAAAATTTTGTGGACTTTTTGTCTGCGGGAATTTGTCCAAGGAAAATGCCCACAAGAAACCCACAAAAGGTCGTCAAAGGACCCGAAGGGCAGGTGCCCTTGTGGGGGACTCCCAGTTGCCAAATAGAAGGAGACTTCCCTAAACCTAAGGGTCACCTTGCCTTTGGGAAGATGTAAAACAAGAAGTTTGAAGGCCATTCAAAGATCATTTATTAAGGCTTGAAAGTGCAGTTTCTTTCCAGAAAAGTGACAAATAAGAAAGCTGAAGAAGGGCCAAGGGGTGACATGCCCAAAGATGTCAAATTCAACACAACAAACTAGCCATTAAAAACATAGTGATGGGCGCGTGAACATCAATTTTAAAGCTCATAAAATAGCCATTGATCCTTTGAATCTACAGACACAAATGCATTCATAGACTTCAAGGCCAAGACTAGCAAAAAGTGAGGAAGGAATAGAATATCAAATTGAATCCAAGACCTGATTCAATTAACTAGAAAAGGAGTAACTATGAAGGTAGGATCGAATTGCCAGGTGGACATTGAAAGTTGCAAACTTTCAATAGCGTGACTTGTTTCTCTACATTGATAAAATCAAATGGGTAAATGCCCCTAAGTTCCAACCTATCTTCTTAATAGATTTCAATGCAACATGATATGTTATTGTTCTCAAGTCCTTCTTGAAGAGGCTATATAAGGGACTCTCTTCTATTGTAAATATATCTCTTTTTGACAATCAGAATGAAACTCTACCCAAATTGAAAGGCACTTCTGAGACTTTGAGCTTAGTTTTTTGATCATATTTTGTTATTGGAATAAGAAAGCAAGTGATTTTTTAGACTTTGTGCTGTGATATCTTTATTGTTGGGGAAACTTTTCTTATGTCTTTTTCCTTAATATATCTTTTGTTTCTTTAATTCAACATGCAAAATTAGTGACAGTAGTCAAGAAGGTATCCTAAAGAGTCAAGTGTGGAGAGACTTTGTGCCCCCATAATTGCCTTTAGTGTGTTTTATTTTCATTTTTGTGTAAAGGACTTTGGGATGACTTTGTTCCCTCATTGTCCTTCATATCTTACTCTTGAGCAATTCAAGTGGAGACTTTGTGTTGCATCTCGATTTGCTAGTTATTACATCCTTTGCTACATTTTGTTGTTACTACCTAGAGTATTCTTGTGGCTTGTTGAATAGTACTTCTGAAAGAAGAGGAGTGCTTTTTGTCAATTTCCTTGAGTTTCTCCTTTGATCTGCATGCTTCATCTCTGAAGAAAGAGAGATGGATGGTTTGTCCTACCCTTGAGTATTATTATATATATATATATACATATATATATATATAGCCTATTTATAGGGAACCTCCCCTTGATGAGAGGAGAGATCAATTTCCTTTTGATGTGGTAAACCTACACATTTGGACAACTAATCTTCCTACTTTGGCTGATCAAACCTATTTTGTTTATCAGTATGTTGATCAACAAAATATTCAACCAACAGTTTTTGGTGACTCCATTGGGGATATAAAATCCATTATCCATTTATAATCTATCCATTCACCTCCACACTAACCATAAAAGAATGTACAATTTAAAGCCTCAAGCTTTAACTGAAGCAAGGTCAATTCTTTTCCGTTTTTGTTTCACAATCTAGCAGATTCAAGGTATACATGAAGCTAAAGGGCTAAAGGTATTGTTGACCCTGTATTCAAGTTATTACAACAAAGTGATTTTGATCTATTTCCTTCACCATCTCATCTCTAATGAACCAAAATCTTTCCTCCTACTAAAGTCAGATCTCCATTACCAGATGAAGTATCTACTTCTATTTTTGATAAAGTTTTGCTAATAATTACCCCTCTGAGATTTGTTATCCCTCCTTTTCATAATCCTACAATGGTAGTTCAAGGCCCCTGGGGTAATGCTTTTGGTCCTCTCAATCTTACTCCACCTCTACATGAGCTTCCACACAATTCTAAGAAGAATTTCCCCAAATTCTATGGTGATAGGAAAGTTCATCTTGATGAACACATTGTAGCCTTTAGCATAGCTTGTGGAGTAATCAGAGTAGAATTTGAAGATGTATCAGTTAGGATTTTTGTGGAGACACTACAAGGTGCTACTAAAGATTGGTTTTATCATCTACAGGCTCAGTCAACAACCAATTAGAATACTCTCAAAGATAAGTTTGAAGTCAGATTCAAACCTGTAGAAGATGCACATGCACTTTTGGCTCAACTTACATAGATGAAGAAAGAGCCTTATGAGCCTATGAGAGATTTCATAGCTAAATTTGACAAAATAAGAAATAAAATTCTAGTAATTACTCGACTTATAGTTGAGAATCTCAAATGTTTTTTCATTAATTCTCAGCTACCTAAAGTAAGTTTTCTCTTGAGACGTGCTGGTCAAATAGATCTTGCTACAACTCAACATTTGGCCACTAAGTAGAAGATGATCTCATCTTAGTAGGGAAGATAAGAAGAGATCCAAATAGAAATAGAGCTTCATCATCTTCTAAATATGCATCTATAGGCACCACAGATCAAATGGTGCATAAATTAGCAAATGAGTTACTTGCTCTCAAAAAGTAAATGGCTCAAAGAATGTCTTCTGCTCCTTCATACAAAAGGACATTCCCAAATCAGTCATATCAGGGAAATGTTGCAAGAAATCAAGGGAAACATAATCACCTTCCTCCCCCACAAAGGAAACTTGCCTTGGAAGCTCTTCTAACCAATTCAACAATGGGATATCTTGAAGCAGAATCAAAGTTCTCTTTCCAACCTAAATTGAATCAAGAAAATGATGCTAATCTCCTTGAATAAAATCAAGAAGAATAACCTAACGACTCCCACATTGGTTTCCTAAATTATTAGGATGAACCCAAAAGTAAATGAGAAGTTATTGATGGATCATATGTAGTGTTTACTAGGTCCAAGAACCAATCAGTCTAGCAAATTGATAAAGGGAAGACATAAGAGCAAATACAACCAACAATTACAATTACTAAACATGGAACCACTCTGCCTTTTTAGTCAAAGGATCTGGTGATTACCCAAAATGTAAGTACATCAATTTCACCTTCCTCTTCTACTTCAAATTCACAAACCAGCCCACCTCCCATCCCTCCTAAGACTTAGAAAGTTGAAGTACCTTTCTTTGTACCTAGCTCAATTCAGCCATTTGACATAATTGATCATGTCAAAAAGACAAAAATATAAATGTTTGAATTTGAATACTTGCAGTCCAATCTTGATCAATTAGATAAGTTGGTCCAATGTGTCAAGAACTAGACTATCCTTGTAAGACAAGAGTTTAAGAAAATAATTCCTAATTCCCCAAAGAACATGCCCATTCCAAATAATCTTGTCATTACTCCTCCAGCTACCCCTAGAAAAATAGAACCTTTCTATGTTTCCTTATTGATAAATGGTTATCAGCTCAACAATTGCATCATTGATTTTGGGGCATCTGACAATGTCATGCCTGATAAAGTAGCTGAGTCTCTAGGTCTCACATTGACCAAAACCTTTGGGAGATGTTTCTCCATGGAGAAAAAGTAAGTATCAATGCTGGGGCAAATCAAAGATGCCCAATTTGCATTGGTAGTTTTTCCGTACAAGAGAATCAAGATGATTGTCTTGGTGGCTAACATCCCAATATCCTATGGCATTTTGCTTAGATGAAATTTCTACAAGGACGTGGGAGGAGAACTAAGCATGGACCTATCTGAAGCAAAGATCCCTGTCTAAGGCATGATGACGAGATTTCTCCCTGGAAAGGAGGAAAATTACGTGGTCACCTAAACATCAGCCCCTATAGCACAAATTATGTTTGAGTCTTTAGGCGGGGGTAATTATTTATTTACTATAGAGGATGTTCATGTTTCTATAGATGAAAGTCCTGTAGCTAAAAATCTAAGAATTGGTGGGATGCAGTACAAGTAAGGAAGAATATTTCATCTCTAATGAAGATAAATTTGATAGGAGATTAGCTTCTGATGATGAAAACAATTCTTCCACCAATGATGAAGTTGGGGCTGTGTTGATATCTCCTTAAGGAGATATTCTTCCTTCATGTAATTTACAAGTCAGCAATGCCAATAACACAGTTGGATGTGAATCTCTATTGCTTGGATTGAAGATTGCTCAAGATTTCAAACTCTTTCACATCAAAAGAGATGCTAAGATGATAATTTATTAGGAGTTTGATGTAGACAATCCAATCATATGTTGGACTAAACTAGAAGAACAACCAATTATGGTAATGAACCTTGCTATTGTAAATCAAAATTAGGCAAAGGAACCCTTCACCAAGAAAGTAAGGAGTTATGGATTTCAAATTGAAGACCACATTCTACCATGGGGCAAGAAGAAGAAAGAGTCAACAGGGAGATGTAAAAAATCAGTTTTTTGGTGGAGAGATCCATTTTCCCATCACCATTTTTGGGGGAAATTTTTTTCCCTACTATTTTACCAAGATCTCACACTATTTTCATGGTCTACTAGGATAAAGCAACATCTGAAATACTTTAATTCTTGAAGTATCAAATCATTTTATTTGTATATATGTATATTTGTATAGTTTTTAATTCTATTTTGTTTTGTTTTTTTCATTTTTGATGCCTTTCATTTTTGGGTAGCATGAATTTGTAACCCAATGGTACACTTGAAGACACTAGAGAATCTAGATTCTACTCCTTTTAATTCTTTTTGCAATTGACAAAAGTTCCCCAAATGGATGCAGCTATTGTCCCCCAAAAATATCATTCATTTTTGGGACAACATTTGAACTATTTTGGTCTTATAGACCAAAATTATCTCTTCCATTTTCAAAATTTGTCCTGGGCAATCAAATTCCTCATTTTTCAAGCTTCTCAAAAGTATATGGACTCTGTAGGCTTAAATTAATGGACTCTATAGGCTTAAATCTATGGACTCTGCAGGCTTGAATCTATAGACTCAATAGGAAGAGAAAATCTATGGACTCTATAGTCCAAGTTCAATGAGCTTTACAGGTTGATTTATACAGACTTGATTTCTATGGACTCTATAGGCAGGTTCATTTCTACAGGTTCAAAGGCTTCTGTAGGCGGGTTCGACCAAAAGAATCAATTTCTAACATTTGGTCATTTTTAGGATTGGTTCAGTGCCTTGGTTTAATCAAAAATGTTTATCGGCAAGCATTCAAGCAAAAGAGGCTTGAACCATTGAATCATTGAACCATTGAACCACTTTGGTTCAAAGGTTCAACAAGTTCAAGGTTTAATCTATTCGTCTACTTTGTTTTAATGTTTTGGTTCATCCTTTGGTTCAATCAAATAGTTCATCAATTGGTTCAAGGCTTTGTTTGAACTATTGAACCAAAGTTTGGTTCAATGGTTGGTTCAATGTCTTTTGGTTCAAAGGTGGGTTCAAACACATGGTTCAAGGCTTTGTTTGAACCATTGAACCAAAACTTTGTTCAATGGTTGGTTCAACCAAATGGTTCAAAGGCTTGGTTCATTCAATTCAACCATCAGCTTGAACCATTTTGGTTCAAAGTTTGGTTCAACCGATTGGTTCAATGAAGTGGTTCAATAGTTGGTTCATCGGCTTGGTTCAAGGATTTTCTTCACTCACTTGGTTCAAAGACTTAGTTTAATCAAAGGGTTCATTAGCTTGAACCATTTTCCTTCAACCAAGCAGTTCAACATTTGGTTCAACCAAGTGGTTCAATCAAATGGTTCAATAGTTGGTTCATCACCTTGGTTCAAAGGAGCGGTTCAAAGGAGTGTTTCAAATGCAAAAGTTCAAAGAGGATCCTAAAGGACAAGTGCCCTTGTAGAGGGCACTTGGATGATAAAAATACCCTTCAGAAGGGTCATTTTCAAAGAAGCCTCAAAAGGTAAATTCTTTTAGATTTCTATTTAAGGCATTTGAAAAAGGCTAAGGCAAGAAGCAATTCCTTTAGACTTTTTGTTCAAAGGAATTACTTTGAACAAAAAGTCTGAAAGAATTTGGAGAAGCCACAGGCAGAAAGCTCAAAGAAATAATCAAGGCAAATGAATGGAAATTATGTGGACTTTTTGTTTGTGGGAAATTTTCATGGACTTTTTATCCACAAGAATTTATCTAGGGAAAATTCTTGCAGAAAACCTGCAAAAGGCCGCTGAAAGACCCCAAAGGGTAGGTGCCCTTATGGGGGAATCCCAGCTACCGAATAGGACACTTCCCCAAAGCTGAAGGGCCACCTTTCCTTCAGGAAGATGTAAAACAAGAAACTCGAAGGCCATTCAAAGATCATTTCTTAAGGCTTGAAAGGGTAGTTTCTTTCTAAAAAAGTGCCAAACAAGAAAGCTAGAGAAGGGCTAAGGGGTGATGCACCTGAAGACATCAAGTTCAACACAATGAACTAGCCATTGAAAACATAGTGATGGGTGCATGAACGTCAATTTTAAAGCTCATAAAATAGCCATTGATCCTTTGAATCTATAGACCTCAATGCATTCACATACTTCAAGGCTAAGACCAGTAGAAAGCGAGGAAGGAATAAAATAGAAAATTGAATTTAGGACCTAATTTAATTAACCAAAAAAGTAGGAACGATGAAGGTAGGATCAGATCACTAGGTAGACATTGAAAGTTGCAAACTTTCAATAGTGTGACTTGTTTATCTACATTGATAAAATCAAATGCGTAAACTCCCCTAAGTTCTAGCCTATCTTCTTAACATATTTCAATACAACATGATGTGTTACTGTTCCCGAGTCTTTCTTGAAGAGGCTATATAAGGGACTCTCTTCTATTGCAAATATATCTCTTTTTGACAATTAGAATGAAACTCTGCCCAAATTGAAAGGCACTTCTAAGACTTTGAGCTCAGTTTGTTGATCATATTTTGTTATTGGAATAAGAAAGCAAGTGATTTTTTAGACTTTGTGATATGATATCTTTGTTGTTGGGGAAACTGTTATTATGTCTTTTTCCTTAATATATCTTTTGTTCCTTTAATTCAACAAGAATAATTAGTGACAGCAGTCAAAAAGGTGTCTTAAAGGGTCAAGTGTGGAGAGACTTTGTGCCCCCATAATTGCCTTTAGCATGTTTTCTTTTCATTTCTATGTAAATGACTTTGGGACAACTTTGTGCCCTCATTGTCCTTCATATCTTACTCTTGAGCAATTCAAGTGGAGACTTTGTGCTGCATCTCGATTTGTTGGTTATTACATCCTTTACTACATTTTGCTATTACTACCTAGAGTATTCTTATGGATTTCTAAATAGTACTTCTGAAAGAAGAGGAGTGCTTTCTATCATTTTTCTTGAGTTTCTCCTTTGATCTGCATGCATCATCTCTGAAGAAAGAGAGATGGATGGTTTGTCCTACCTTTGAGTATTATTTTCTATTTATATATATATATATATATAGCCTATCTATAGGTAACCTCCCCTTAATGAGAGGAGAGATCAGTCTCCTTTTGAAGTGGTAAACCTACACATTTGGATAACTAATCTTCTTGCTTTGGCTGATCAGACCTATTTTGTTTATCAGTATGCTAATCGACAAAATATTCAACCAATACCTATGACCAAATTAATTACATGTGTAACAATAACCATTGAATCTTTCATACCTCATGTCATTTGGATATCTAATCTAATTTATCTTTACTCTACCAGCACCTTCATTCCTTTTAAGATGATTTATCTTCAAAATATAATTATCTTGGTTCACATTAGTCTTCATCTTGACTTGAGTAGCATTCTTTTGTTCTTCATATTTAAGACTAGTTCTATCACTAGCATGATTTTGACCATTCAAAATGTTGTCTAGATCATATGAGCTCTTTTCAAATCTCAAAAATGTCTTCACCCTACTAGATGTCTTTTCTAACTCATATTTCAAAGACTCATTTTCATAAACATACCTTGAACATTCATCTTCTTTAGATTTTAGGCTTGTAGTCAAGATTTCCAATTGACAATTGAGATGCCTGATCATTTATTCATGCTCCTTGGTATCTTCATTCAATATTGCTTCATACAAAATGAAATTTTCCTCATCAACATCTTCTTTTTTATCTTCTTCTCAATCTTCAATTCTTCAAGAGCATTCATCAATACAATCTCACAATCCACCTCATCTTCTTCATCATCTAAATCACTCCAAGTGAACACCTTCTGATGTAACTTCCTTCCTCATCCATGAATAGGGAGTCGTCTTCATTAGGACCATCATCTTCATGATCAAATTATGATTTACTATCTTCACTCTTATTTGATAAGCTACAATCTTCCTTGGTATATAGACTCTTCTTATTCTTGAAGGACTTCTTCTTATTGTTATACTTTTTAAATCCTTTCTTCTTATATGTCTTCTTATCTTCATCATGACCCTCAATAGTCTCTTCATCATCACTATTTTCATGCTTATGAGGGAACTTATGATAAAAATGTCCTATCTTTCCATAGTTGAAAATTTTTAAGGGTAGTTTACCTTTATACTTTCCTGACCTGGTGTTCAATTTCCCAGTAATCAAAGCAATTAGTTCATCCTAATCAACATTAGATATGTCATCCTTTTTATATTTATTATCTTGTAATTAATTCTTAGGCTTCATATCTATCTTTAATATAGCTTCCTTATTTGGAAGTATATCATCATTTACTCTCATCTCATATGTAGTAATGGTGCCATGCAATTGATCTATCTTCAACTAAGTAAGATCATGACTCTCTTCTATAATATATACTTTTAGATCAAACTTGAGAGATAGATACCTTAATAAATTTTGGAATACATTATCCTCTTCAATATTTTCTCCAAGACCTTTGATGATGTTAACATTATCATCAACTCTATATAGAAAGGAACTTGCAAAATCTTCTTCCTTCATCTTGAGACTTTCAAATTACCTTCTATGAGTCTACAACTTAGCAAGCTTGACCTTTGAATTTCCTTAAAAAATGATCCAAATTTTTCCCCATATCTCTTTAGCATATTTATGGATTACCCTTATGTATTCAGTATCTGAAAGACCATAAGTGATATAACATTCATTGCTTTGGAATTATTCTCAAACAAGTTCTTGTCTATAGCAATAGTTGGAGGAGTAATATGAGAAACATAACCATCCAAAATAGATATCCATACATGAAACCTTAGGGATATAATTTATGTCCTCATCTTTTCAATCTAAAAAACATAATTGGATCCATTGAACATTGGTGCATGCTTAGTAGAGAAACCTCCTTAATGACTACCCATATTATACCCTAGATCACCTTCAAGTTGTTAAGCCTTTACCAAAAGACCTACTCTGATACCAATTTTTATAGGTACAATCAATGAGAGGGGCATGAGTAAATAAGCCAAAATAATCTAACTTCAATTTTTATCTTTACAAAACTTAATCAGATACCATAAACATTCATGAAACATACACATCATTCATACCAATGAATAAGAAAGATAATGCAAGATCAATCACATAACACAAGACATATGTGAGAAATCCTCTTAGGGAGTAAAACACATTGGAATCTAAAATTGCACTAATTTTTTATAATAAAAAGAACTAATTTAGACCATCTTTAAATTATCAAGAAGCTATAATCCCTATTTAGTGAAACTACAATCCCACAAGGTACTGCCATACCTATCTAGCTGAGCTATAACAATATCTAGAACTTTTAACAAGTTTCACCTTAAAATAAAAGATAAAACTACCTTATATGATGAGCATCCAAAATAAAACCTATGAAAATATACACTTTTACACTGATGTCTTCAACACCTAATGATATACCTCTGATATCACTCTTCACCTTCACTCTCAAACAATAAGATCACAGTTCTCCTAACAAAATTATGACCAATAGGTCATACAAATAGTCCTCAAACTAATATTCTCATAAAATAATCCACAAGGCACTCTACCCCTCCTTCACTCCATAATCCACACACAGAAGCCTCTCTCAAATCTCTCCCAAGTTTCTCACTTCCAAAGTCTAGAAACCGTCATCTTTAGTTCCACTATTTATAGAGAAGTCATGATAATAAACACTTTGGTTGGCCATTAAGAATGCCTTATCTCTTAAGGAAACTATATAATAAAGACACAAAATATTCATAAGTTAATTTATATCATCTATGGGTCACCCTTAAGCAACTACACCTTTTAATAGGGCCCTTATAGCTATTATAGGTCTCATGGAGACCTATTCACCCATTTAGCACATCATAGATTAAAAAAAGAACATAGGACCAATTTCAAATGGGTTTACTCCTTATGTCCCATTTGACATCCTCAAGTGATCATAATCATCTTTTCTCACCTCTACATATGCTCAAAAAACTCAAACACTGACCTGGTGCATAGGAACATCATTAACTAATACATAATCAACTTCTTAAGCATTGTTCATACTCAAGATAGATTGATCATACTTCCAAAATAAACATAAAGCATCATCATAGAGTATACAATAGTCTCAAATATCCAATTCATCAAAATATGTCAAAATAATATCTATATAAGCTCAATTACTCTTCAGAAGTCAATTGTAGAATAAGCACAAACACATAGTCAACTTTGAATATTAATATCTTTGACTTTACACACTTCTAAATCTTAAAAATAGGTTCATTGGATGATTCATTGAGTCTTGTTCATTTTTTATTTTTACGTCATCAGTAAATTTTCTTCTTCCAAAAGATATGGACAAATTATTAAGCACTAGTTTTTCCCTTAGCAAATTCAAATATTCAAATGGCAACAGTCATAGTTAAAACTCAAACACAAATCTTACATCTTGTGTCCTCTTAGCTTAGATTAAAACACACACCATCGATCTTGTTTTATCTTTAACCCATAGGCACCAGTTATTAAATTATAAACCTGTCACTTTAACCTCATCTCGTGTGCTCTTGTAATGTTGACGTATCGCTTACCATGGATCTCTATAGATTAACTAGGTCTTTAAAAAGTAACACTCACCACTTGATAAATATATATGAACACTAACTCACCATTAGATCCTTATCCCATACCTTTTCTCAATCATTAAACATCATGCACTTCTTGTCATCCCACTCAACATGCACCATTGATCTTGATCTTTACAATCCCCTATGTACCGTTGGATCTTCATTTAGTCTTGAACATTGACTCTGTTAATTAGTAAACACTTTGACCCATTTGACTCTATACACACCATTGGATATGGAATTATGAAATACCATGTACCACTTGATCTCCACTTGGTCCAAATCTTTAACATCATGCAAATTGACTAAGTATGGCGATCGACTATAATATGCTTGGAAAGCCTACTTTGGACCTTAATAACTTCTACACTTAAATGCATGATCCCAAATTTGAAACTCATGGTTAAATTTCAAAGGATAATCCATCCATATAGAAAAATAATCTTCAAACCTTCACATGTATGAGATATATCATCATTAAAATTACTTCTCAAAAACTTTTGTCACAGAGCCAACTATGCTTGGAACTTGTTTGGGAGACTAAATTTGAGCATCCATATCTTTTGACACACTTTAGTGCATGATCTAAAATTTAGCACAAATAAACTAGGATAAAAAATAAACAAACCTATATGATCACCTTTTATTAAAATTTATAAATGTGAGAGATATGACACCATCAAAATGCTTATTTGGTTCTTCTTGCCACTTTACAAATTTGGCTATGGAAAACATTAAATTCTATCTAAGTAGCCAACTTTGAATCTTCATATCTTTGACTGCACTTTAATTCATTACTTGAGATATAAAGCATAAAATTTAGGGACTAATGTGATCACAAAAATGTGACCAAATACCCTTAACTCATCTGCATGTGGCAATTATGATGTCATCAAACTACCTACTCATATTTTTTACCACTGGACAAAAAGTCTAAATGAACACAATGAAGAATTGAATGAATACCACTCATGCACACAAGATCTCAAATCATAGAACACTTATTGTGGGACCTCTTTCATATCCTCAATAATTTAGACTCATCCCTAAATATCTCAAACCATACAAACTCTATAGATCAAGCAAGCCTTCTTCAAGCATACTAGGGAAATCACATTGCACACTTTGTCATTGTCACTTCGGCTATCAAATCACTCCATCCACTCACTAAGACACCTCCATGACATCACCATGACATCATTGAAAATTATATAACAAATAGGTATATGTAGAAACTATTTCCAAATTATATAGCACGTCAGTCTTGTACACTTGGTAAATACATGGCTTGGTTGTTCCTCTCAATTCGAGAACTTTTATACTATCAAAAGTCTCATATTTTTTATCTCTTTGTGCTCATTAATTATATATTATTTTAAACAATGTTATTCTGATGAATTAGACCTTATTTCATACTCAAAATTATATAGCCCTTCTTATCATTTATCTCTACAAGTTATGGACATGTACCTACTTTAGATTTTTTCTGAGACACTTGCTCCTATCCAGTCACCTACATCAGTGCTAGTGTCCTATTCCAATCCAAGTGTCCATTACCCTAAATTCATCCAATTTTCAAATTAAATAGATCCCTATGTTAGACCTAAGTGATTTAATTCAATATACTTAAAAAATAGATTAATATATATACAAGATCAACCCTCATTCATTCCTCACCTAACACAAACCTAACAACTCATAAGGAAACTTACCAAAATCACTCAATCAAGCATTCAAGTGATTAAAACTTACCTATTTTTTCCTATTTACATATAAAACATAATGAAAACACATATATATGTTTATATTACTAAAGGATCTTTCCATGATTCCTATTTTCAAAGTTACAATATAGGTCACCATTATACTTGCTTTCTACATATTTCACCCTTGTGCACACACAAGATAACACATTAGGGGATAAATAAATTATTATAAATCTCTCTTCAAAGTAGTGACTATGTAGGAAACACTCACTGATAGATGGGTATTTAGGGATAGATAAACACCATGAGCTAACAAACCAAGTTTTCTAGTAATCACCATGAAGATGAATAAATAGGGATTTGTTATTTTATAAGGAAAAATAACCAATGACCTATATCTAAGCACACTAGAGTGATGGTGAAAAAGAACCCAACACATCCTAACTAGTCCCATCTAGATATAATAGGTATTCCATATAGGACACCTACATCCAAGTTAGACTAAAGTGTTTATACAACCATTAATGTCAATATAAGTGTCTAAGGCTAGAAAAAGATCAAATTTATAAAATCCAACAACTAATCTAGAATCTAGATCGAGTCTATTTCTAACTTGTTCTATATTAGGTCTATATGCATAATGTAATCTAGATAAATACCATTATTTTCCATTTATTAAAATATCAATCATTAGTTGTACTTATTGTTTTTAACATATCTTGGTATTTAAGTTCAAAAAATTGTTTATTTGAGTTTACAAATTAGCTGGCCTACCATAGAGATAGTTTATCACCCTTTTACCCTAGGCTATCTATACCCCTTTAACCATATATACTTTAACATACATTATTTTTAATTTGTTTACAATTATAAATTATTCATTTTTAATAAATACAACATCTTAATAAAAAAACTTGTAATCAAATGGAAGATAAAAAAGAATTAGTTACTCATTTTAATAACAAAAATGCCTTAATAAATGCATTTTTTATGTTAGAAGAGTTGAAATTAGTAAGGATGCTAAGGCCAAGGTTTCATCACCTAGTGATGGTAAATACTTAAAAGGTTATATAAATAGTTTTATTTTAGTCAATATACCAATAATTAGTGGAGACATGGACATGTTTTCCAACCTTTATTTCCTAAAACTACTATTTCCACATATTACATGCGAAACCTTAGTACTTAAACCCAATTACTAGTTTCAAGACCTATATATACCCATCCTATGGGTAAACATCCTTTGGTGACTTCTCAAATGTCCAAACTTAAATACCAAGAGGTGAAATATCATGTTCAAACTATTTTTTTTTTTAAACTAAGGTTACAAATATTGAACACATTTCTATAAAATCACCTTATACTATTGATTCAAAAGAGGTGTTGCATAACCCTCTTGTATTAGAGATATCTTCTCACCCCTTTCCAAATGGTTTTTTTTGTACCTACATTCACATTTTATGATGGAAATAGCTATCCTAAACAACATATTTGATATTTTTCTATGGAATGCTTTGAGTATGCCTCCAATGATAAAATTTTGACCAAATTATTTCCAAGGTGCTTAAAAGACTATGCTCAAAAGTGGTTCTATGATTTACCATCCAATCAATATATTAATTCAAACCTATTGTAGATAAGTTTTTGACACACTTATCTATTAATATCACCAAAAAGGTTTCCTATGCCCAAATTACAAAAATTAAATAAGGAACCAATGAAACTATCAATAAATATGTCTAAAGATACAAGATAATATCAACTAAAATGACAAATCTAATGGAAAAAAGAGTTGCAAGACATAATCAAGTAAAGTTTGCTTTCCTCATTACATGAGTCCATTGTTTTCAAATAATTTAAATATTTTGATGACTTATTCCATGTTGTTAATGATCATGAAATGGAACTTATCTAATTGAATAAACTTAAGGATGTAAAAAATACACAGAATAAATTTACATCTAATAAAAAGTTTACTATCAAACCAAGTTACATGGTAAGTACTATTGAACCTAAAAAGGAAACAACTTGTAGATGCTAGTTTTATACACCTTTGTTTATTAACATGGTGCATCATTGCATTATCCTTCATCTCTGACATAATGGCCCTATTCATAATTATTTGAAATAATTACCCATTTACCTTTACCACATGAGTTAATTAACTTAATTACTCTAATAAAATACTAATTAACCATATTTTACTATCATTAAATCATAAAAACAAATAAAAAACAAAAACCCATCCCATGGTTTAAACAAACTAATAACTTAGATGTCAAATAAACCTATATTTACACCATAAACAACCCTTTTGAACAACCTAAATATCACCTCCACCCATTTTGGGAAAATTGACATCAATTCTTTGAGATCTACATCGATCAACCTAGAATGACATCAATCCATAAATATACAACAAGTCTCCTCAACTCAAGGGAAATGCATAAATTTTTTTGACTCTGGACCTCTACTTTTTTTTCTTGTAACCTACGTACGAACATTGTCAACACTTTTCCACCTTGTGTAACCTCTATTCATCCAACTATCAAGGACTTTTGAAGGTTTTTGAGCATATTTTTGTAGTCTTCTTTATTCACGTTTTTCAAGCCATTCAAGGTTAGTATTTTATGTTAATTCATTCATATTTAAAGATTACTATCCTTTGCACCTTTGTGTCAACATTTCTATTTGGTTTCATTATTTTATTAATTTTACAAGTTGTTATTTCCTATTTTCATAGTTTAACATTTTACCCAGAATCAACGTTGATTCATCTAAATCAATGTTGATCCTACATGATCATCATCAATCCCTACTAAACTATTAAAATAGACTTGAATTCTATTTTCATAACATTCACAATCCTAAAAACCTATTAAATATTGCATGTTATTTTCTAAAAATATGTCTTTCAGATGTAGATGATTCTACCTAGATTAACACATGATATTGTTAGCATATTTGATCTCCCCATTGTCCCACAACCTTTATTCACTAATCAAAATGAAATTACATTTGAAATAGGTCTTTGTACTATGGTTTTCACACCTAATCAGGAAAGAATTAATGAATAATTGGTTGTAATTCAATAGGACATTGATATAGTTACTGAATTTTGGGATGATTACTTTGATTGCATTAATCTTGTTATAGATTAGACATATTTATTGTTCTCTATTTTGCATCCTATCATTATATATCTTTGTAATTTCATTTTATTTATAAACTTGAGTGTTAAAAATGAGCTAACATATACCTAAGGATGCAAATCACTTTTTGGGACTAGTTTCTTACCACACAACACATTCATCTTACTATTAGTCAACTTTTTGTGAGTTAGTGTGATTTGTAGGTCATTCCTCCCTAGCCAAAGAGGAGTTACCACAAGATTGACCAATGGTGTGCAACTGATCTCCATCTCCATTTAATTTTTATAACCTTACATTTACTTTGCTTTTAGTAGCTAATTAGATCAAATTGAAAAAAGAGAAAAAATACTAAAACATTTTGGCACGCCCGATGGGACACATCAGGTCTCATTTTTGTTATTGAAATTCAAAATTCATGAATTTGATATCTTTCCCTTTATTTTTGTGAATTCATCCAAAGAACATCAAGTTTTCATTTTATTTCCTTTTTGAGGTTAAAATAAATTGCATTCATTTTTGTCTACTTAAGTAATTCACAATAATAATCTAAGCAGTAAATTCATCATAGTCATCACTCTTTCACACATAAGACAAATAACAATCAAAATAAACTCATTTAAACTCTTGACATAAGGAAAATGATAGGGATTTCATCACCTCATGGCAACCTTTTTTTTAGTGATCCCACTCAAATTTCACCACCAAGGGGAGGACCAACTAAGTTCTTTGGCTGAGTATAATCTCTAGAATATTAGTATATCATGCTTAAGTACCCACACTAGCTGTGAGGTTATGACGTGAGGGGAGAAATCCCCAAGTATCAAGCCACATACTAGTACCAATATACATTTCCTTTGAGTGCCAAAATAAAATATCCAAAACCATCCTTAGATTATGATTTCTTAGGACCGTCATTATCCTTTTTTATTTATTTATTTTCACATCTTAAAATTAAAAAGAGATAAAAAAAAATTTGGGATGATTTTAGCTTGTGCATCTTTCATCCATAATTAAAAGTGAGATAATTTAAGAAGAATTTGTTTTGTTTTTGTTTGTCTTTTATATCTCATGATTTTGACCAGGCAATAATCAAAGAAAGAATCCAAAGCGGGTGTCATGTCCTCTCCTATGGAACATACACCTAGCTCCACCTCTACCCTTGAGTCCTTTGAAAATCTTGCATTCCTATACTTTTATTCTCAAGGAGATCCTTCCTTTACAAAAATATTAGACAATAACCCTATTGATCTCAATTACTACCTTAGTAATCAAGCAATACACATTCCTCCTTCCCCCCATACCCAAGATTATTGATATTTATATGAGATGCCTTTCGAGGGAATTGACAAAACAAAAGGATTTACCATGGCCATGGTATCCTTTTCTATCAACTATCTTCCATCTGGATCTAATACTCAGATGACGTAACCTTTACAAAGCTAACCACCTATAGCATCTACCACTTCTCCAACTCCCATTACTTAGGTTCAAAGTGCTTATACCACTTAGCCTATATCCACTATTCCTCCCTAGATGTTAGTAGTATCAATCCCTTTAAGTCTCCCACCTATCAAAACAAGTCTATCATATAGTTTACAAGCTCTATAGCATACACAATAAATCCTTCCAATGCAATCTCCCTAATAGTATGTCTCTATGACTACTCAATATATGGATCCATTATAGTATTGGGGACTACTTATTTCCAATCTTCCACACAATAAAATATTCTGCTATAGGTCTCAGAATACATGGCAACATCCCAACCCATTATGTCTATTATAGTTGGATACCTTTCCTCACAACCCCTATCTATTATTCAGAAAGGTGTCTTAGGGAATGTACCTCAGAATAAGCCCCAAGTAGAATTCATAAACATATTTATGAATAGTATGGCTAATTTGGAAGCTTCCACCTCTAGACATAATACTATGCCCACATATGAGTAAATTTGTAAGGAGCCGATCCACCCATTTGTTCATATCAAACTATATCCCTCACAATGGGAACTTCCCAAGCTTACTAAGTTTTATAAAAAAGAAGATCCCCAATAGCATCTTAGATCTTTTAGACATTCATGTTGCTTTATAGCACATGATGATGCATTACTACTTATGACATGTCTCATGTCTCTAGCAGGAGTGGTATTAGATTGGTACATCTCCATCCTTCAGCATTCACTCTTTTCCTTTGGGAAATTGGCCCAAATTTAATTAGAACACTTTTTGATCAATATTTATTAAAAATTGAGTATCCCATATTTATATACTATTCAACAATTTTAAAATGAATCCATATTAAACTTTGTAGCTTGATGGCATAGCCTGATCAACTAGTTAACCTTTTCCTTACCACAACTTGAATTAATTGAATTGTTTTCATGATCTTGTGAAAAACATATCTTTTCCATGTTACAAATTCAAACCTTTAAAAAATTTTATGAAGCCTTTATCATGGCATGTAAACTCAAAATTTTAGGCATTGAAGAGGGAAAAATTAAGTTATGTAATAAAAACTTCAAACCTGACCCCAAAAAAAGCAATAACAATAATCCTAAACCAAAATGGTAAACAAATTCTATTATTCTAACAACCTATTCCCTTCCAACAACTAATAAATTAGTACTATCCACTTCTCAAACTCAACCACTTAGGGGCCTTACTCATTTTCCCCCTAAGAAATATACCTCTTTAGGAGAACCTTACACTTTTGTATTGGATAAATTCCTACAAGCAAATGTTATTGAACTCCCTCTGATTAGAACTAGTGATGGTATACATCTTAAACCTACTTGGTATAAAGAGTATGGATTTTGTGCCTATCACAGGGTAATAGGAAATGGCATAAAATGATGTCAATCTTTTAAATGATTGGTACAAGGCCTCATCGACAAGGGGGACCTTCATTTGGATAATCCAAATACTCCTCCTAACCAATCTTTAGATATTTTCAAGAAGCCATTTCCAAACCATCCATCTACATCAAACACAGTCCAAGTTAATCCTAGAGAAACACAAAATTAGGCTACACATATGATTGATACAATATATGACCAATTATTGCATAAAGAAACTACAAACCAATTGCCAGCCTTAGATCTCCTCATGAGAGATGATTTTGATGTAAGTCAACTTAAGATTATTGAGACAAATCCTAGAACCTCTATAGAGCTCCTAGATCTCATTACATGGGATCATTCATGTGAACCAACCCCTTCATTTTCTTGAATTGAGTCTCCTAAAAAGGAAAATGAATTCCATCCTTAGGATGTCATAGATAAACATCTTGATACTTATAGAGTCAAACATTCTAGCCCTTTGGTCCCTAGTGAACCTAGTCATAATATGCATCGAGATCATAATATAACAGGATCCTATCAATTCACTCAGTACCAAGACCCTTTAGAATCATCCTCTATTACAACACCTCCTTACCCCAAAACTACTAAAGGAAAGGATAAAGCTTCTATCATCAATAGATGGGATAATTGTCTTGGTATTCCATCAAATAAATCCTTAGCCCATCCTCAAGTCAAGGTTGATATTTTTAGATGTCAAAAGATAAAAACCTTAGTCTGAATACCCCTTCTATTCTCAGCACAAGAAAGAGTAAAGGGTCAACCCCTTTTATATCATATACATCATCTATTTTAGGTCCTCATAAATCTTCCAAAATGATTGTCCCTATCAAAGGTTCTTCCATTCAAACACATGGGAAAAATACAAAGTCTACATCCATTATTAAACACATCTCCATCCTGATATCCACTATCTTCTACTACAGGATCATTAGATAAATTTAAAGAAAAGGTGCCTATGGTCATCCCTACCATTAAATCTAAATGTCAAAACCAAATGATCAAACTTTGCCAAGTGAGATGGTACAACCTAATATAAGACAACAAAATGACCCTTTGAAAGGATCTTATGATGTAATCTTAAAACAATTATTAGATACATCCCTCATAGCATTATCATCTATACAACCTATCAAACTTCACCCCCAAAGGCTTACTTGGTATAGGAGTTAGGAGATATGCACATATCATAGAGTACCTAGACATGATATAGAAAATTGTAATGTCCTTAAGGCCATAATCTAACAACTATTCCAAGATAATGATCTATAAATTGATGATCTAAATGATAAAAATCCTAAGAAAAATGTTAGTATCCCAAATATTCCACCTGTCCATAATATTTCTAGTCTTATAAGTGATAAAGAGTTAGTGGCTTCTTTAGACCCTCCATTATTACACATTGATGTTGTCCATGTAGCCCCCTGTTCTCAAAATCAAAATCCTAATAAAGCCAAAGTTTTAATTATAGGTGCCTCTACCCATAATATACCTAAACCATCTAGATAAAATCTTAAAGTCTCTATTATAGGAACTACCTTAGATGAATCCAAGGAGTTGGTACAAATCTCCATATCAAAATAACTCTACCAAATGCCTATAAAAATGTCATTATATGAACTTATTGAAAACTCTCCACACCATCGACAAGAAATGATAGAATCACTCCAAGATATTATGATTTGGTCAAATGAGCCTCAACCATTGTTAGCATTTATAGGGGCCCTCTAAATGGTGTCAATAATTAGTTTAACTAATTTTTAGGTCATTCCTTTATCACCTGAAGACCAATATCTCACACTTTTCATCATAGCTCAAATAAATCAAACTCAGATTGAATGAGTTATGATTGAGAATGGGGCCAGTATCAATATTATTTTTCCCATGCTTTTCAATAGTTATAGCTACCAAAAACCATTATTTCCCAATCCCTAAAATTTCTCCTAGCATTTTTTGACATGATAGTACCCACAATAGGAAAAATTATCCTTCCCATTTGCATAGGTCCTCACACCCTCCATGAACTCTTTTATGTCATAAAAGGGGCATTCCAATATAACATTTTATTAGGTTATCTATAGATTCATGTGATGTGATGTATCCCCTCCACCATCCATTATTACATTAATTTTGAACATGAAGGCTAGGTCCATGTAATCCCTAATGATCCTCATCCCTTCAAATCATGTAACTATATGTTTTGACCAAGTGATGTCATAATACCATTGCCTAACACAATCCCATCTTCATCCTCTAATCAAGCCTCAACTAGTATGACAATTCCTAATTCAAAATTAATAGCTCATGAGTCCATTGATTCCATGATGCAAAATATTTCAATAGGGGAATACTAGCTATTGACCCTTAACACATTACCCACTCCTAGGAAATAAAACCATCCTGAAAAGTAACCCATGTATTTACCCAACCTAGGTGAGTTCATCCCATTTGGGCCACCTTTCTTATGCACAAAATTCTTATATGGTAGAGTCAATCTAACCACCCCAAGATATGACAATGGTACCCATGCCAAACCCTTTACATCTAATTTCTCATTTCTCAATAAACCCTAGTTCATGTAAACCTACCTTTATCATTGTGCCTAGAAGGGCTTTAGCATGGGTAGCTATGAGCAGGGTCCTCACAACATCGCATTAGGATATTTCAGAACACCACATAAAAATCATGGATTAGGCTTTGAGAAAGATTCTAAATACTCTCCCAAACCCATTATTCTACCATTTTTGGAAGAAGAAGAACAATCTTCATCATCTGATACCTCTTCATCGACCAATGACATTGTATCCATCCCTTCTAACTTTTTTTAGTCAATTTAGTCTCTATAAAACCCCTCATATTTCACCATGGTGATGAGACCTAAATTATCCCTTTAGTATATGCTAGGTTCATAGGACATGATATTCTAACCATCCTTATCCTTTAGTGTCAGGATGATGAGTCAATCTTGACTCATGTGGGTACTGAAAACTCTTATCTATTCAATTCTCTTCCATCTAAAACATCTAGAATATTAAATGAATCCACTTTTGATATTAATATTGGGTCTTAGGAAACCCTAAGTATTTTTAAAGTTAACAATGCCTTAGAACCTTAGGAAAACCAATATTTTACCACTTTTTTATCAGACCATATTGAGGCATTTACTTGGGCTTATAACAATATGCTTAGTATTGACCCCACAATAGTTATCCATAACATCATCACCTTTCCTGATGCTAAACTAGTATAATAAAAACTTCATAAAATGCATCCCCATGTCACATTGTTGGTAAAAGAGGAACTACAACACCTCTTACCCACTAACTTCATTCAACCCATCAATTATCCTCAATGGATGGCCAACATTGTTCTAGTCACTAAGCCTATAGGGGGCTTCATATTCATACTAACTTTCATGACTTAAATCTTTCTTATCCAAAAGATGAATTCCCTCTCCCTAACATTGACCAATTAGTGGACTTAATAGTTGGCCATGAAATGTTATCCCTTATCGATGGTTTTTTTGGTTACAATCAAATACTTATTGCACCAAAATATCAACATAAAACTACATTTATTATACCTTGGGGGACCTTATGCTACCATGTTATGCCCTTTGGCCTAAAAAATGTAGGAGTCACCTATTAGTGGGCCATCAATTATATATTCCATGTTATAATCTAAAAAATTGTCAAAGACTATGTCAATGATCTCCTTGGGAAGTCAAAATTTTACAAGGATGACTTATCCATACTTAAGGTTATCTTCTATCATTTTCTCTAGTATCATGTGTATCTAAATCTAAAAAATTACATTTGTATTGTCTTGATGGGAAGAATTCTAGGCTTCATTATTCCTATTTAAGGAATAGAAGTGGATCTCACTATAATCAAGGCCATTATAAAAATGCCTTCTCCATCCAACCTTAAATAACTTCATAGTTTACAAGGAAAGCTCCAATCTATCCATCATTTTATATACCAGCTCTCTGATTGGTATCAACCTTTCCACCATTTATTAAAGAAGGATAATCACTTTATATGGGATTCTAATTATCAAGAAGCCTTTAATGCACTCAAAGACTATCTTCTATCACCTCCAATCCTCACTCCACCTAAAGAGGGGTAATTTTTCTTCCTCTATATCTCAGCTAATGACCATGCTCTAGGTGTTATGCTTTCCCATAAAGACGAGCATCACAAGGAATAAGTTATTTATTATATAAGTCATAACCTCATAGAATATAAAACACATTATCCACATATCAAAAAAATATGCCTAGCATTATTCCTTGTAGCCTCTAAGCTTCATCATTACCTACTTAAACACAAGATGTATGTAATTATGACTATCAACCCCCTTAAGTTCATGCATTCTAAGCCTTATCAAAATCAATGAACAGCTAGATGGATCATGCTTCTAGTCAAGTTTGATCTATAATTTATCCATCAAAAGTCTGCTAAAGGATAGATTATTGCTGATTAGTTAGACAAAACACCTCTTAATGACAACTAACCAATCAATTGTGAACTTTTTTATGAATCTATCGCATCCACTTCCCAAGTAGTCCCAGAATATCAAATGACTATTATTTGATGGGTCCAAATGTGAGTATGGAGGTGGTGAAGGAATTATATTAATCCATCAAGGTATTCCCATGCCTTTATCTTTTAAATTAGACTTCAATTGCACCAATAACATGTTTGAATATGAATAATTGATTATAGGCCTCCAAACTACCCTTGTACTAAGGGTTAGATCCCTTACTAACTATGGTGATTTTTAACTAGTGGTCAATCAAATCAATGGTATATATCAATGCAAGAATGATATCCTCCAAAGATATAAGACCTTAGTTAATCATCTCTTATCTAATTTTGAACATTATACCATCCAAAATACTCTTATATCAACTAATAAGTTTGGTTATACAATAGCATCTCTTGCCTCTTTTATCCCACCCTCATCTCAGGAGTCCAAGTTATTTGTCCTTATCCATCGAGTTAACTATCCTTCCTACACAAGAATCATTCTTTTGTCTATCAATAATATCGAGGAAATACTAGAAGAGTAATGGTATGCAGAAATATTTACTTATTTATCTATAGGACTATCTTCTTCCCATCTATCCAAAGGTGCTAGGTGTGTCTTTCAACAAAAATCTGCCTATTATACTATACTAGGGGGTGTTCTTTATAAGTGTGTTTTCAATGGAATCCTTATTCATTTTATCCAAAAGCATGAAGCTACCTTATCTATCCAGGAAGTACATAATGGGTCATGTAGTGGATACTTTAGTGGTCACACAATCACTAAAAAAATTTTACATCTAGGCTATTATTGGACCACTCTAAATCAAGATTATTGCACATACGTTAAGAGGTGTGTAAAATGTTAGAATCATGAAAACTTATTGCATGCCCCTAGTAAAGCCTTGTAGGAAGTAATAAAATTTTGGCCATTCTTCCAATGGGGGCCTGATCTTTAGGGAAAATCAACCCTAAGTCCTCTCAATGTCATGGCTTCATCATTACCATTACAAAGTACTTCACCAAGTGGGTGGAAGTTGTGTCACTTATCTCAACCAAGGTAGAAAAGATTATGGAGTTCATCTACCATCACATTATTTTTCATGTTGGAATTCCATATAAAATAATAATAGATAATGGAAAATCTTTTAAGAATAATAATGTCCAGGCACTATGTGACTCATTTAAAATTAAATTAGCTTTCTCCTTGTCTTACTATCCTCAGGCCAATGGTCAAGTAGAAGCATCTAATAAAACCCTATTCAAAATCCTAACCAAATTTGTTAATGAAAATGGGAAGGATTGGCATCTTTGTATCCCTTTTGACTTGTGGGCATATTGAAATAGTATTCAAACCCCTATGGGTGCTACTCCTTTTTCCCTAGTCTATGGTATGAAAGTTGTACTTCCTTTGGAAGTCCAAATTCCCTCTCTTCATGTCTCCCTTAAACACATCATTTTTGGTGAGGATTTTCATTAGGGGCATTTATCCCAATTTGAATTCTTAGATGAGCATCATATGATAGTCCTCAATCACATTTATATATATCAAGAATGACTAAAATGAGCATATAATCAACATGTAAGAGAATGCGAATTAAAAATTGGAGACCTTGTGCTTAAATAAAATCAACATGTCACTAATTTAAAATGAAGTAAAAGGGGAAAATTTGATATTAATTGGCTTGGACCATACATCATAACCCATAAATATGGATCTGGGGCATATCATTTAGATTCTCTTAATGGTAAACCAAAATGAGAACCTCTTAATGCATTGCCTCTACATCCTTTCTATAGTTAATAGATCTTGGCTCATCTTAGTTAAATCATATTAATTATTATCATATCCTCCTATCCTAAAATACTAAATAATGATATGATAGTTATGTAATTATTTGGTAGTCACTATAACTTCAAGCTTGAGTATGAATACCCTAGCTCTATTCATAGCATTATTTCATGGATATGTTTCACCTATAATAAGAGAAACCTCAGATCATTATTTCCCTTATTTCTTAAATGTTGTCAATTTTCCAAGATAACATAATCATCTCATGTAATGAACTCATGAAAACTATCCTAAGGTATCTTTTTATGCCAACTTACATTACTATCTTTGGGATCTAAAATCAAGTAGTGAAAATCAAAAGTATCAAAATGGGTTAAATAATTGGACTGATCCTTTGAAGGATAATTGTAATCAAATATAAAGGCAAATAATAAACTAATCCCTTGAAGGATAACTATGCAAAAACATTTGAATGTAGACCACTCCCTTGAAAGATTGATACCAAATAAAAAACTTCGTGCATTGATCAATTTTAAAAATATGCCACTTAAAAGCCTTAACAAAGCAATATCCCAACAAAGCTTCCCATATCGATCAACTTTCTAATTTTAGACATCCTATATTGATCAATATACCCAGTGGCATAAAAATGATCCCTAAAAGATAAATACTAATTTATAAATATTGTGTGAATAATGTTATCTCTAAAGCAATCCATCCCCCATCCCACCAAAATAATCTAATCTTAATAAATGACTAAGGTCAAAGCTCTAGCTAACGTAGGTTGTGTCAACATCTATTATCATCTAGCTAAGGATGCATAGGCCATATGTATGAGATATTTTATTTTTGGTTATGGTCTAGGTCAATGCCAAACAAATCCATAATATATAATCACTAAAACCCATAAAATCACAACCATTAAGCATTAAAAGCTATCTTCATAATCCATTTATTAAAAAAATATCTCATGATATAACATCCATAATCCATCACATGTAAAATCCATAACCAATAATCCATAAACATCTATAACATATATAATAAAAATGATCAAAATTAAAATATATAACATATAATCTATAATTCATTACATCACATTATCAATAAAAACATAACATATCCATAGCCATCAATAAATCCATAAACAAACACACATGATCCATCCATAAACATAAGCACTATATATATATATATATATATATATCAAGTGTTTGTACAAATGTCATAACACAAATAAAATGGGGCTCTCAACCCATACAATGTGATCTACTTAGTAAAATAAATCATGCTGAGGTGAATGCTATCACCTTCCTCATCATCTCCTCTTCTACTCACTACACTCCCTCTACTAGTAGACCCCCAAAGAGTCCTCCATGATCTATTGTCTCTAGTCACATATTGATAAAACAAAGTTACATCTAGTAGCCATCTTTGTACTATCCTCTTTTAATAAGACATCTCAGCAAACAAATCCCTATACCTATAGACTGGTACCATATATTTAAGAGTAGTACTAGATCATGTAATATTTGGAGTTGGTCTCTCTAACAAAGTACACCTCATCTTCTCTAGCTCTACTCAGTATCTATCCCAATCTTGTATAGCCTGGTCACATTGCCTCTCATGATATCAAGATCAATTTGTAATGTGGAAATTTGATCTTGTAATGTATCATGGGCTATTTGTACCTCTTGTATCTCATCCTTCAGTGTATCCCTCTCCACAATAACTATAACTATAACTATATATATATATATATATATATATATATATATATGCTTATGGGTGAGGGCATATTATAGTGGTGCATCCTCCATGTGTGCATCAGGGGCATCCTACTCCTCTATGTGTACATCTGGGGCATATTGCTCAACCTCCCTTATCTCCTTAATAACCAGCTCATGTCGAGGTCTCATTGCTCTATATTATCTCTTCCCCATCTCTACTATACACCACATTGCATAATCATCTATATAACCAATATCATCTAGGTCAGCAGCTATGGGATCCTCCTATGGCCCCATCAAGACCACTGTAGTATCTAGAAAAGACTAGTTGAGCTCTGTATCATCCCACCTATACACGCATGGGGATAATGGTATATCTTGAACAAACCCAAATTGATGATGGACCCTATCAAAATAAAATAGCTCGGTATGCTCCAAACATCATCTATATACCCATATATCTCAAGAAACATCCCCTATATCCATAGCTAAAATAGGCCACATTGAGAAGTGTATATATGACCTTCAGATAATGTCTCTTATCTGTAGGTTGCTAAAAACCTATCTATAATATACTAGATCATGTACTACCCTATCTATGTATAGAACCACTAGGTCTTTCTTCCACCAAAATAAGCCTACACTATAAACCATGTCTCTAAAATTGATCCATGGGGTCCCTATGGGGAAAATAATATGAATGTACTCATATGCCTAGAAATGTAATACAAAAGTGATGTTGAGTCTGATCTATGCTTAGTGTGCCAACCCCATAACTCCCTTTAGATCTACCTCAATAGTGTGGGTGACCAGGAAAAAATAGTCCTAAACTCCACCATGTTTGTTATGAAACTAGTGAAGCTCCATGGTAGTCACCCTTCCATAGAATTAGGTAGTATATAATAGGTTAGCAACATCATCATCATTGGCACTAGTCTCTCTATAGGGTCCTAGTCATATAATGACTAAAATGAGAACCCCCCAGTAATGAATCTCATGTCCAAGTCATCCTTGCCATATAATAATGCTACCACCATCGCTCACCCAATCTCATCAATAGTATAAACTATGGATCCCTGGATTGACACTCATATAATTTGATATATGTCCTCTATGGTGATGGTCATCTCACCAGTTAGTGGCCAAAATGTGTTGGTTGTATAATCCCACCACTCTAACAAAGCCACCATCATGCCAATATCTAGATGGATATGAAAATAATGGTGAATCCCTCTAAATCCAATAGCATCTAGATGGGCCCAATCATCATTGCCCATGAACTCTCATAACTACATCAATAGTGGCATGATTGTATCCTTCATTATCAATAGCTCTCATACCTGTCAAAAATAACTTTTTGGTTAATTAAGAGACTAACTTTATTGATTTCTATTGATCCTAGTAGGATCGATAACATTTTACCTAATTGATGCTAAATCCTTTTGGATCACGATTGATCCAAATGGGGAACATCAATCGATATGGATTGATGTCGATTCACTCACCCCAAACATCTTACCCCTAGGTTTTACATTCCTAAAAAAAAATTAAAACCTATCCTCCCCACCCACAAATTTTTAAAACAAAAAAAACTCTCCTACAAAACATAATACCTTAAGAAAACATAAAAATAATAAATTTCACTGAAAGTATATTTTGCCTACCTCATAGTGAAGTCATCATCATCATCCACTCCCACTCACCTCCATCATCTCTCACATAAGCTTGAAAGGTGGAAAAACATCAAATTTTGCTCTTGAACACTTGTTCACATTGATAGATAAATGATCCTTTTTGCCATGTCAGATTCCTATTTATAGCCTCTCCTATAATCAACGTTGATTACTCTAATCAATGTTAATCCCCTAAATTGACATTGATCCTTTGCGGATCGATGTTGATTGTCTTGGATTGTTTAAATTTTTTGCACTTATGGACAATTTCACATGCTCTCAGTCTAGATCCCAAGCCCCATCTTGTTCCCTTTACCATAGATATCCCATTTTTATTTCATATTACTCCTTATATTTGAGGATTTTAACCCTTTATCAATTCCCTAGTCCCCTTAAGGCATACCCTTTTTTTTTGGCATCTTGCCATTGTAAGATCTTGAGGGTATCTTATATCCAGAGAACATTTGTATATAGGTAACACAGACACCATACATACACTAGATATGATGGTCTACCATTCCTATCTTTTGTCCTCTTGATCACCTTTTATTAAGCCTACCTATTTTATCTCTAGCATATTGTTATTCGATTGGGTCTTTGGGGCATTACTACCTGCATCACTTTTTATCCTATTAAGTGTAACCTTGGAACTTCCTTAAGCCATCTGCATTTTTATTTGTCCATTGATATCTTCTAATTGTCCATTTCTACTCATCCAAAAAAAAAATTACTTGTCATCTTTTTCAAACCCATCATCCATTCCACCTCACTTCTCGATGCCTAGTTTGAGAGGGGATACCTCCTCATAATAAACTTGGGGCATTAGGCACCATTATAGTTTTTTTCTTGTGGCACTATATTTTATACCACTCCATAAAAAGGGGAAAATGTAGATTCTAATTTTATACACCCTTTCGTATTAACGCGGTGTTTCATCATGTTATCCTTCATCTCTAACATAATGGGCCCATTCATAATTATTTGAAATAATTACCCATTTACCTTTACCATATGAGTTAATTAAGTTAATTACTATATTCAAATAGTAATTAACCATATTTTACTATCCCTAACCATAAAATCATAAAAATAAATAAAAAAACAAAACCATCCCAACCTCTTAACAAACCCATCCCATGGTTTAAACAACCTGACATCTTAGACATCGATTAAACCTATATTTACCCCAAAAATAACCCTTTTAAATGGCCTAAATATCACCTCCACCCATTTTGGTCAAATTGAGGTTGATTCTCTAATATCAATGTTGATTGGCCTAGAGTGGCATCGATCCATAAATATAAAGCAAGCCTCCTCAGCTTGAGGGACATGTACAACACTTTTGGACTCCAGAACTCTACTGTATTTTTCTTGTAACCTACATATGGATATTATAAACACTTTTCAATCTTTTGAAACCTCTATTCATGAAACTATCAAGGGATTTCAAAGGTTTTTTAGCATACTTTTATAGTCTTCTTTATTTATATGTTTCAATCCATTCAAGGTTAGTATTTTATGTTAATTCATTTATATTTAAGGCTTACTATCCTCTACACCTCTGTGTTAACTATTCCATTTGGTTTTCATCATTTTATTAATTTTACAAGTCATTATTATCATCTATTTTCATAGTTTAGGATTTTACTCAAAATCGATGCCAATTCATCTAAATTGATGTTGATATTGCAAGATAGTCATTGATCCTGGCTAAACTATTAAAATATCCTTAAAGTCTATTTTAATAACATTCACAGTCCTAAAAACCTATTAAATCCTACATATTATTTTCTAAAAATATATCTTTCACATGTAGATGACTCTACCTAGATTAGTACATGATATTGTTAACATATTTGCTCTCCCTATTGTCCCACAACCTTTATTCACTGATCAGAGTGACATTGCATTTGAATTAGGTATTTCTACTATGGTTTTCATGCCTAATAAAGAAAGCATTAATGAATAATTAGTTATAATTCAAGAGGACATTGATATAGCTACTAAATTTTGGGATGATTACTTTGATTTCATTAATCCCATTGTAGATTAGACATCTTTGTTGTTATCTATTTTATATATTATCCTTATATATCTTTGTAATTTCATGTTTATTTATAAACTTAAGTGTTAAACATGGGCCTACATCCACCTAAAGAAGCAAATCACTTTTTGGGATTGGTTTTTTACTAGGCAGCCCATTAATGTTACTATTAATAAATTTTTTATGAGTTAGTGTGATTTGCAGGTCATTCCTCCCTAGCCAAAGAGGAGTTCCCACAAGCTTGATCAATGTTACATAATTGATCTCCATCTCTAAGAACTTTTAAAACCCTAAATTTACTTTATTTTTAGTAGCTAATTAAATCACATTGAAAAAAGAGAAAAAATACTAAAAAACAGCTACCATAGTTAATGTGGTGTCATAATAACCTAATCATCTTGTATTATCCTATGCACCAAGGATAAAATTTAAACACGTACCAAAGTCTCCCTCTTCATTAATCCCATGGCTTGTATAGTGTCACCACAGATCTCTCCCTCAACTTATAAAGGTTAATATGAGTATATATTTATGTAAAGGGTATGATGTAAATGCTTATTATGACTATCACCAAGACCCTAGGAATTCTACAAATAAATTTTTAACCTTGAAGAATAAGATCAAATAATTCACTGATGACCAAAATATCACATTTTATGATCTTCCAATGGAATCAGGTTCACAACTTGGTGATCACCAAAAAAGAAAATCTTTAACAATCTTTTAAAAGACCATTCTAAGAAGGATCCAGAAGTAAAAATGATATATAATGCACATCCTCCTCCATCACATTAGTATCACTCATTGGATGTGATTATTGATAATTATAAATGGCATACACCTCATATGGTTTAGAGATATTTTATTAATTTTGATGACAATGATATTTTTGATGATGATTTTGATCTTCATTCTTTATTCATTCAAGCATACCTTGATCACTAACATATAAAAAATGTTATCAATGATAATGGTGCAAGCGATAACATTTATACCATGACATTACTTAGGCATTTAGGTTACATAAATCATGATTTATATCCTTTGACTAGATTAGCTAGAGCATTTGATGGGACCTCACAGTAGGTTCTTGGTGAGATTGACTTACCTTTATAAATGGTTTCCACACATGATTTTAATACTTTATAATTTATACCTTTGAAATGTGTCTTTGATATTTTATTGGGATGACCTAGGATACATACATTTCAAGAAATACCTTCTATAGTGCATGGGTGTGTTAAATACATTCATTACAATCTGGTAATTATAATTTCTAAAATTACATATGGATATCCGCTTGAATAGTATAGGTATATACCTAGACAATTAATTTTGAAACATACTAAGGTTCATCCTCCAAAAATTGTAAGCAATAGGGTAATCCGCTTTACTCGGTGGCTAGTACTTGAGAGACCATTGCATCAGAGATCTATAGTGGGTTCCATGGAATCCTCATCTACTACACACCATATTCAGATATCCATAACACCTACACATGTTATTACTAATGTTATTCCATATAAAATAAAAACCATTTAGTGATGGGTTCTGAAATCCCCTACTCTTATTATTTCTTCATGGCCATAAATTTCTATTATACATACATAAAGTATTAAAAATTCTATAGTGTTAGATATTTCACCTATGCATGATCCTTGGTAATAGCACCATTTTATTCCACCAGGTTTGTAGTGGGTATATACCTATGATAATCTATTGGATGATATCATAGGATAGTATTTTTAGTGTTAATTATTCCAAAAAGGCCCAAAAATTCAAAAGTTCAAAAATATTTGTAGTATTTACTTGTTCTATTAGCTCTTTGTTATCTATGTTTTTAGTTCCATGTTAATGAATAACATATTTATTTATATATGTGTGTTTAAAACATATTTTGAGTATGATTTAGGCATACATAGATACATGATCTATACACTTTCTGATGTTGGACCTTCCCTCTACTCATGTCATGTGGACATTAGGGGAATCCGATTCTTTGATCATGATACATATAGGTTATATCATTCTATGATCACTTTACATTATCATTTTTCACTTTATTTACTTACCCATGTTTTTATCCATGCTTATATCTCTTCTAGTGTAATTGATATGCTATGTGCTTAATGTTTTTTGCAAATGCATATGATATATGTGATAGTATGGTATGTTTATGTTAGTTTCTTATGTTTTTCATTTATGCACTTCCTTGAGTGTCTTGTTTATGGACCCCATACCTTTGTTTGATTAATTGAGCATTTTAATATGCCATGTCTTGTTGTATGTACATTTAAATATGTCATTTCTTAATTTTTGGACATTTGACTAAGTCATGTCCCTTTAATTATGTAACATTTGAACACACCCTTTATTTGTGGTCTCCTTAGACCATTGTCTTTTGATTTGTTGTTGATTGATCTTGCATGTGTGCTTGATTTCTTATTGAGTTTTTACTATTTATATCTAGATGTTATGATGATATATATCATGAATTTTATGACTTGATGTGATCACATTTTTCATGCTTCAATGATATATCTACCTAGACATGCTACTCCTATATGCCACATGATAAATTCATAGTTTACATGGTTATCATATTATTTTGAGGTAAGGTAACTATTCATTTCAACTTTCATTCATATCAAAATTGGGGGTCATATTAGTGGGGGCATACCATAGAGGCATGGATTTCACATTATTCATAGATTTAGATTGCAATGAGAGTATGTTTTGGAAACATGTTCTCCATAGTTGTCATAGTTTAGATATACAATGGGGTAATGTTTTGAAAACATGTTCTCCACACTTACACCAGTTTTCAATTTCATATTATAGTGGGGGTATTTTATGGAAACATGTTCTCCACACTTACACAATTTGAAAATTGGCTGAATCTCACAATTATATGATTTAGATACACATTTATGGTAGAATTATATACATTGGTAACATTTTATACCCAAGTTTCAAAATGAGACATGTATAAGATTCATATTATATGAAAAAGGGAACCTAAATTACAAAATCAAATCATATTTCAAATTTCAAAAAACTTATATAGACTTTAACTCACTAGGTTATATTGTTACAAACTATATTGAGCCAATTTACTACATTAGTTGGTTCACTTTTGGCATGGCTGAGGTGATTAAATCACTCAATAATTTTATAGGTTGTACTTGATTAAATCATCTAATATCACTAGATTTATAGTTTGAGTTACCTTGGTTCACTCACACTCATTAGGTTATAAGTAAGATTGGGTTGCATAGTTGAGCTATCCCCAACTATCAGGTGGAAACATAGATTTTTATCTAAGGTTAGGGTCATGTTTCCTCAAATTATTCTATATTTATGCTCTTTCCAAATTTATATTTATCCTAATCTCAATTTTAATGATTTATAATGATACATATTTTCAAATCAAGATGTTAAAAGGCAAGGCAGTTGTATCAATACACAGGTGTACTCTTAAACCTTGATCTCTTTATTTTTAATCATTTTAATGATTTTTATTTCATATTATATTCAATTATTATATACTATAACATGATCTTGGATTTAGTTCAGTTACCAATGAAGCACTCAAGTTGGGTTCACGTAAAGAGGTGTGTTATACACGCTTAGGTATGTTTTTTTTCTATTTAAACTAGTAATTTCATTACTAGATTAAATTGGGGGCATAAACACTATTTATGGATTATATAGTAGATTAGTATTTTACACTAGGAAAATACATACTTTGGTTGTTTCTCTTAGTTCTAGACTTTTTTGACTACCAAAAGACTCATATTCATTATCTATATGTGCTCATTACTTATCTCTTAGTCTAAAAAATGTTATTCTAATGACTCAGACCTTTTATCACACTTAGAATGCTATAAAACTATTTATAATTTATCTCTGCATGTTCTATACATGTCCTTATTTCCCTTCTCCCTAAACACTTGCATCCCATCGACATGCCTACATTGACGATAATGTCCTATTCTAATATAAATGTTCAGTGCCCTAAAGTCATCCAATTTACACATGAAATGTATCCCTATGGTTGGACTAATTTATTTAATGTAATATATTTACCAAATGGACACACACACACACACACACACACACACACAATATCAACCCTCATTCATTCTTAATGTAATACTGACCTAATAAGTCATAAAGTAACTTAACAAAAACACACAAATCAAACATTTAGGTGAATAAAGCTTCCTTAGTATTTTGTATTTATATATAAATAATAGGTTGAACACATTTATAGGTATGAAGTACTAAAGGAACATGCTATGCGTCTCATTTTATAATTTATAAGATAGGTCATTGTTGTACTTGTTTTATGCATATTAAACCCTTATGCACACATAGGATAACACATTAGGGGAGAACTACATCAGTCTAAGACCCTTTTTGGAATAGTGTCCATGTAGGAAGCACACACTAATAGTGGGTTCTTTGGGGTTAGCTTGACACTATGAGACCACTAACCAATTTTTCCCAAAGTCACTATGAAGATGAAAAATTACGGGTTTGATATTTAACAAGGAGTGATAACCCTTGATCCATATCTGAGAACACCAAAGTGAAGTCAACATAGAACCCAAAATATCCTAGGTGGTCACATATAGATCAAACATGTATTCTATATAGGGCACCTAAGTCTAGGTTAGATAGAAACATAGATGTAACCATCCAAGGTTGACGTAAGTGTCCAAGGACACAAAGGTCAAATTTATAGAAGATGGTGATTGATTTAGAATCTATATCTAACCTATTTCTAGTCTATTTCATATCAAGTCTACATATGCACTATAATATAGCTAGTTACCATTGGTTTCCTTTTATTAAAATATAAATCATTGGTTGTACTTATTATTTTTAGTATATCTCTATATTTAAATTTATAATATTATTTATTAGAGTTTGAAAATTAATTGGCTTGCTATAGAGATAGTTTGTCATCCTTATGCCCTAGGCTTTCTCTACCCATTTAACCATATTACTTAATATATATTTTAGGGTTAAACAATATAGTATTGAATTTATCATATTTTAGTAACTAAACAAATTAATTGATATAAGAATAACTCTATAAAAAAATGGTTAGAAAAGGCCACTAGCCTTGAAAAATTTATTTTGCTAAACAATTTACTTCTTTTTGTAGTTTTTTCACTAATTTGTAATTTCCTTGGTATGATTAAGAATAGGTTATTGTATAAATCGATCCAATAAATTCAAGTTATGTATTTATAAAAATAAGCCTATGATAGATATATATGCACCCTTATGGGATTGTTTGAAATAAAATTTTGTAAAACCAACAAATAAAGTTAACAAAATATTATATTTAGATTACTATGTGTAGATAATAAAATATTGTATTTCCTACTTGAAAATGAAAATATTTACAAATATTAACCATACATGACTTGATAACTCAATCCACATTATCTCACACTTGAATTTTATCTTATGAGTTAACTATTCCATTCTACTATTATACACCTGCAATAACCTCACTTTCTATTTCAAATCTACTAAATATCTTATAAATACATCTCAATACTTTCTGTTTATTTTTCATGTAAACAAGTCAATTCCATTAGATTCATTCATATCACTAGTCTATATTGACCTAATTTAGTCAATACTGACCTGATCCCAAATATAGATATTTAAAAAAATCAAACCCATCCTTATTATCATCCCATTAGCTTAGCATTTTGATGGTGTGATATATTATTAAATTAGGTATATATATAAATAAATAAAGGTATCATTCAAAAAAAAATTGGAACTTATCTACAACACATATATACACAATTTAACTTTGATCAAATCCACCCTATTCTTCCCAAATTCCAACCCTATCATTAATAGAAATCACAATCCAATTTTGAAGAACTCTAAATAAAATAAAAATAAGCATTATCAAGTATAAAAGTTGAATCATTAACTACATACATATATTAAAGTAACATTATTGTATAATCACATGAGGTGGGATAAATATATGTAGATTTATTTATGTAGAAGTAGAAGATAAGTAGGTAGTGGTCAATAATCTAGTGGAGGTTATTATGGTTAACTTATCCCATTACACTTTATCCCATTTTTTAGGTTTTTGTCTCTCATAAGTAGGCCTAGTGTTTTAAGAAAAATTAAACTATTTTCTAGAGCTACACACAACATTAGGGTCAAAGAACATAGACACATGGAAATCAAAGATAATCATTGGTGACAATACATTTATTTTTCATTAATTTCGTGTAGGTCAGTAATGATTGGTATTTCAATATCAATTAGAGATATTGACTTGATCTTATGAGCTAACCCAACATAGATATTAAGTCAGTTCTATAATCAAATAAATCATAGGCTTGCTTTATCCCAATTTTTAATTTCATATTATAGTCACAATAACAAATTCAACTAGAAAATCAAATTATCTTAACTGCCTTAGTACTTATATATTTAACATATTCCACTTATAAAATCATAAGAATTAATTTCAAACTTTTGAATTTGTATGTATTCTTGAATGTGTTATCTTAAAATATGAATTAAATTTAAAAGTTATATCTTACTTATATTAATCTCTCCAATTAATCCAAATTATGGGAAAATATATTGGTGAAACCATACACATATCAAACAGTATAACACCCTAGGTTTTACTTCAAGGTTTCACCTTTCTAGGGTTTATAATTTGATCTTTAATTTTTTCCATAAAAATACAATAAACATTTAACCTTTGGAACTATACTTATAAATATTTGAATGATCCAATATTGTGCCATTAATTAAGTATAGTTCCATTTTACCCCTAAGCTAAAGTACTAGATAAGTGGGAATCATATAGACCATAATCAGATTCCTTTTATTTCAAATAAAAATTATAAAATGAATGTTATCCTTTTGATGATGTAGTTATTAATGAATATGTGAAAAAGATTATTATGTTGATATTCCTCCATTAGAAAATGATAACAAAGATAATAAAAATGAACATGATTAAGATAATTATGAGGGCATAAATAAAATTTATCCCAATGAACTTAATGGGGTAGATCATGACCAAGATAATGTCTTATCCAATTTTTGTAAAGGATTATGTCAATGACTTGAAGACATAGGTACATATTCCTAATTCATCATAACATCTAAGGCCATACAACAAACTAATCTTGCCACATATTAATTACCCCAAAAACAACCCTCATCCATTTTGAGCTAATAATTTTGAACTAGTAGTTATAGTTTAGGTATTTACACCACTAACACCAGTATTGTCCTTACACATACACCATAAGTGACCTATATAACATACACATAAGGTTTTGGGCTAACTTGAGGCCTTAAACAAATATATATATACATATCCTTATATAGGAAACATTTTCCCCTTCCATGATTACTACCTGTGTTCCATTAAAAACCTCCCCTACTACACATTCCCTTCAGAAAACTATTACATCTCTTTATGCCAATGTCTTATAGCTAGAGAAAAGTTCATCAAAAGATAGCCATTAAATTAATTCACATAGTCTATTTGAATCCAACCCTTTACTAAAAAAACTCATATATCTAAAGATCACAGTAAATGAAGGTAAAGGTGATATCAAAAAACATTTTAGAGAATTTCATCCAATATACTTAGATTATGCATATAATGACAATATATTGACCAAGTTATTCCCAAGACATATTAAGGATTATGAATTTGAGTATCTCTATAACTCCCTATTCAAATGATAAGATCATTCAACCCATTACCTGACTAATTTTTAATGCTTTTTTCCATAAACATCAATGATAAGATATATTACGCATAAATTACTAAGATAAAATAAGGGTCCAATGAGCTAATAAGTGACCATGTGATTTGATAAAATACCATGCTATATAATATGGATACTATTATGCACGAAAATAATTTACAAGATATATTCAAAAAGAAATTTAGGACCACAAGAGATTCAAATTCTTTGATAAGCTATCCAATATAGTGAGTGACAAATAAGTCAAGTTAATTTTTTTTAACATATCTAAGTACACATCAAATTATATGAATACTTCAACAAAAAATGTTAAAAAAAACCAATTTATAAAGTAAAACCATAGCATTAAAATAATGAGGTGAATATTACAGTGAATGTACTGTTGCAACCTAAAACCCAATTATAAGTGATAGCTCCACCAAAGATGTAATATTAAATATTACCATTACCTCTTAATTTTATATCAAAAATGTTTCTTGAGTGTTTTACTTATCACACTCATTAAATTTATCCTTTACACACCCCTATAATCTCAAAATCAGTCCCAAACCCTCCCATAGGGATTGAAGCCCCTAGTGCCTCAAGTTTTGACACCTATACACTAACTTTATACTTTGGAAACTAGCACCCCACATTAGTGTCCCACTTTAAGCACTATTTTCCTTTGCCTAACTTTAACCACAATAGATTTTCAATTCCTAAGACACCTAGGGTTGGCCCAAACCTATTTCAAACCCTGCATAAGGACCAAATGAGTATAAATACATGACTTTTAGTCCTATATCCACTAGATGGAAATCATATGTAAATTACACAAACAAACTTAGAACAAGTTCTAAATAATAAATCTTATTGATACTTATTATGCCATACTTTTGTGTACAATAATCTATATCCATACCAATCCCATAATGTAGATATTTCTAGTCTCAAGCCTCATTTAAAGTACTTAGGTCAACACTCATACTATCATTCACTTGCACTTGCACCAAGAACTTTAGTGGCAGAACTAAATCAGGCTTGATCCCTCCTAAAAGTATTAGTATGTAGGAAAATCTGAACATAGTGGGGTGTTGAAGACGTCCATCCTACCTATCTAACTTCACACTTTTGATACTTATAACACTAAAATACCCATACAACATGGAGGTCTAGGGTTTGATCTAAATCGATAAAAAATAGTGCACAAAAACTGAATTAGAGATCATCCACATAGGTAGGTAGGTGAGACTCAATCATAGGTGCACTTAGATGATCAAATAGTTTATACACAAAGGACATTAGTGATGATAGTAGCAAACTAGTGCCCTAACACTATTATACAAGGTTTAGTGATATTATCTAGGAGGGTTTCTAATACTTGAACCCTATTTGTGATTGTAAGATTTATTTCCAAACCAATTTTCAACCTCTACATCATACACATTAGTTATTTTGTAGATAAGTATTTATTTATGTCATTCATTATTATTTTTAATAATATTATATTAAGTCAATTCTTGCACAAATTAGTGGATGTATTTATAGTAGGTTTCTTACCTAATTTATTATACTCAAACCCTTTAAAAATATTTAGCTTACACTTCATAAACCCTAAAAAGTTAAATCACTTGGTGAACCTGACTAACATTGAATATGACCCAAATCCTA